>JAVLUX010000016.1:30042260-30339760 GCA_032164185.1 Moxostoma hubbsi | reverse complement strand
GTCTGCCTCTTTCAAGTTAGATAGCCTTGACTGTAGATTTATGGTATGAAATTTAATGTAATGTTTTTCTTAAATTCTCATTATCACATCATAAGTGTCAGTGTAGGGCACAGCTAGAGTTCACAGCTTTTCACCTTTTCATGATACAAAGAGAGGGTTTTATATTGGTTAGAAAGATGAATGATTGATTGAATGATAACATTTACTGCTAGCTTTTATTTTGACTGACAGAAAGAGCGATAGACCTTTAGGGAAGTGTGTGTGTGTGTGTGTTTATGTTGTGAAGGGGTGAGCTCACTTCCATCATCACAAAGATAAAGGGTTGCATGTGGGTGGGGCCATCAGTCACCCAGAGGGGGTAACAGGCATGTGTGTGTTGGGGCGGGGGGAGTAAATTGGCAGTGTTGTCATAGTAACACCGATGATGTCAGAGCACCATGTTCTCCGTGCTTCTGCCGTCTGCTACAATCTTCCTACTCTGTACATATCTCCGTCTCTTTCTCTTTCCCTCTGCTCGCTCTCACTCTCTCCTGCCCAAACCGACCAGGAAATGATTCTACTCCGTAGTTGCCATGCCAACTGCCTGCAGGCTTGGTGGTGAGCAGAGGGGAGCGTGATAATGACATTACTCTCGCTGGGCTAACTGTGCTCATCCTTCATTTCTCTTGTCTTTCCATCCCTCTCTTCCTTTGCCCCCCAACCCCTTCCTCTTTTTCTCCTCTCATCCTTTCCTCTTCCCTTTTGACATTCCATTTCTGAGCCTCACCCATTGCATGCTATTTTTTTCTAATTTTGTCATTAGTGCTTTCTTGCTTTGCCTAGTGTGTGTTTGTTTGTGTTTGTGTGTATAAGAGTAGTTGTCATGAAATACTTTTGGAGAAGTTGACATCCTGTGGTGTGAGATGCTCCATCTAAAATTATTTTAAATGGAATTTTGCAAATTTTTTTTTGGAGAAATGTTATGCATGCAGTTTTGCTGCACAATTGATTGAATAAATAATCAAGATTATGATTAATCATTTATTTCAGAATTCCATTTGCTGTATAGGTGTACTCTCGTGTCAAAATGTAAAAAAATATCAGATATGTCCATTGTGCACTGAAAGCAATAGTGAAACAGAGTCACATTGGATTATTCTATAGGCAGGTCAGTTACATCAATAGATTCTACTGAGTGCATTTTTTGCTTTATATATGTTTGAGGTGGCACACAAAAAAAAAAGAGTTGTGAAGAAACATCAAATTACACTCAAATATAATTTTTAGGCTGAAAGTGAAATGCGCTGTTGGTAATTTGAAATGATTTTGAATTGGCTGTTCGCTACTCGATTCTAGAAATCATCGCAGTTACAAAATCAAGGAAATGTATCTTATATTAGTGTTTTTGTCATGATTGTGAAGCCCTAGTGTACAGCTTTCATTATGATTATTTTCTAAATTATGTTCATTTTGCTTACATATGAAGGAAAGTTTGTCTCTGCTAATGCAGCAAATTATACAGGGAACCTTCTTACTTGGTAAATTCCTGAATTAACAACAGGGCCCAAACTATGCAGTCCAATTGCAGTTTATTACCAGATATAATCATCACATCCAAAACTGTCAATTTTACATTTAAAGTAAGAGATTGATCTTGGGATCATTCAAATGAAGATCACGATTAATCGGAAAATACATTTTTTTTTTTACCCAGCAAAACATGCACAGCAGTAAACTGATAACTATCACAAATGAGCTTATTAAATGTTTTTTATTTTATTTAATAAATAAATATCTATGTTTATATTGGGCTATTCTCTGCTTTTGACATCAAAAACATTAACAGGCGTGCTCACAACACTTGCTGACATTAGATAAGCCAGTAAGAACAGCGGTGAAGGTGTTTACATGCAACACAAAATCTGGATAATGGGCAAAAATGTACCGATGCAATAATTTTCTGCTTAAAGAAAAGCCGTATAAGGCGGTTGTTGGATTAAGAATCCTCTGTAAAAACGTGCATGTATACGTGCTCACTCTTATTAATTTAATTAATTCAAATTAAAAATGTCTAAAAAAAAAAAAAGTCCATGGACTTATGCGTCAACTGCTGTATGAGTGTAAATGTGTAGTATAGCAGGAACCAGCGGCTGCTCTTTCAACCTCAGTGAGGGATGGAGGGAGGAGTTTCCTATTCACAAGCCCCCCTCTTGTCCTCCCCCTCCTTACACACACACACACACTCTAACACTCACACACAACCCTGCTTTAGTCACAAATGAACCGGAGTGTTTAACAAAGACAGCCTGGATGCATGAGGTTGGTTTTCTGGTCACAACCTCTGCTAATGGTGCATAAAACCGTGTGAAAACGAGAGAGAGATACTGGAAGAGGATCAGGGATGGAGTGAAAGTGCTGTCAGCCATTTTTGCCTTTTTTTCCTCTCCCTTACCTCATTTTAGTATAACGCTGTCAGTCTCCATTGATCGTCATTGGTGGGAGAGTCTTACCTAATTACCTGAAGCACCAAGGATTCGTCTTCGTGATTTCTGCCTGGAATTCTCATCCTTGCTCACATCACTCTGTTTTTCATTTTTAAATCATTTTTTTCTTCCTTTTCGTCCACTTTTTGCAGATGTAGTGGAAAGACAGATGCCGCTTGCACCTGGCAAAGAAAAACATTGATTTTTTTTTTTTTTGGAAGGTGACCGTGTTGTACAAGTCGTGGAAAGCAGTGCATCATCTCTGCCGATTGTACTCTCTCCCCCTCCTTCCCTGGGAAAGATTCTCCTCTTTTTCCCCTGCAGGAGGGGGGAGAAAGAGAGGGAGACAGGGGAAGACTCACCGGAGGGGCAACGGGGGAAGATTAGCGGGAACAAGCAGGATGCTTAAATTTCGCTCTGGCTCTGCACCTCCATTATGAAGCCATTAGTTAGCAGTGGCGGCCATGGAGTCTCCAGCCAGGCTGATAAAAGCCCTGTGAGTATCGACCCTCCACTGCCAGCTTTTCTCAAAATACTACCAGCTCTCGCTCATCAGATTAGCTTGATGCACCGAACATGAGCAAGATGCATTGGAACGATGAGAAGTTGATGGATCGGCTAACGTTACTCTTATTTCCGAGAGACAGATGAGTTGCATGTGGTCATAAATTAGCAAATTGCATATTTGTGTGCGTCTTGATGCATTTCTGTCTGTTTGTAGCTCGTTTTTTGAGGCTTGGGTGTGCAAAGAGTTAATTACAAGTATGCAATTGCATGTATGCAGATCTGTATTAATTGACATTTCGCGCAGGTGTAGGGGAGCGATGTGTTGTATCACCCGACCCTGTTGAATCGTATTTTATGAGAAGCTGTTGAGTACCTCGACCTCATTCATCCACTGGTGGTGTAATGTGTGTCAGTGTGTGAAGGCGGCCATGTGCACGCCCCCACCCCTATATATATGGTAGGATAGTATATGTAGCATGCAGGATTTTTTTTCTTCTCTTTTTGAATAAATCTGAACCTAATATGTTGCTGTTGATTGAAAAAGACTTATGAATCCGTTCCATCATAATTGGAAGACCCATGTTCGAAGCGGTCCTAAATTGCCGATAAATACACATCTGTGACTACAAATGTATGCATTGTTGTAGTACATATAGTGTGCAGAATTTTAGATTTCTTTTTGAATCAACCTGGACATCACCTCAGCCACTTTCGAAGGTGTTTAAAATGCAGATAAACGCACACCTGTAACTGCAGGTTTTATGTATGTGTATTAGTAATGTATAGTAAATATAGCATGCACGATTCTCTCTTTTCTTTTTGTAAACATATAAAAAATCTTGATGTTGATTTAAAAAAAAGAATGTCCTATAAGTTCTGAATCTTGTTTAGAATTGGATGAGCTGCGCTCACATACAATTCTGTGTATGTGTAGTATATATAGCGTACAGGATTTTTTTCTTCTCTTTTCCTATTCATTTTTTAATAATTTGATTTAAATAAAGAATGCAGTCTCGAAGCTGTTATAAAATGCAGATAAAAGCACACCTGTGCCCATACGTTGTATATTAATGCTGTTGCTTAGCAACCATAAACACCCTGCAATTAGGCTATTGAACTACATTACATGGCGTATGCATTTTCTATCCTGATTATCATAAATAAATGTTACTAATTATTGTAGTTTGTGTCTTCAATCATATTGATGCCATTTTGTAAAAGAATTAAGCCACACAAGGACATGCGGTGCAATGATTTTCCTATAGTTAAAGAGGACTTAGTCTCTCAGATTCTGTCTGTTACTAAGAACAGACCCTACCGTGGCAAAATCATGGTAATGCTGATTAATGTGGTTTATTACCTGCTTTGATTGTGTGTCAGTGTGTGAATGTGATAGGAGATATGAAATCTCAACAACCCTGTCAGGTCGATATCTGTTGGGTTTCATGAAGCCATATATGACCGTATGCTTTCCTTTTTCTTTCTTTTCTTTTTTATTTAAGAACCGCTCGATGACAGCATTTTTGAAAGCATGAACAAGTTTTGCATCTTGCACAGATTCATATGTCTGTATGTGAGTGAGTGAATACACTCTATGGTGTTTGCACACGGAAGGCATTGGAAAGCGATCAACCCTGGATTGCTGAGTGGAATGATGAGCACTTTTAGCTGTAAATGAATTGATCTTCTGATCTGCAGATCTTCTGCTTGTGTTCAGTCGGCCTTGTGCTCACCCTGAAACATGTGCGGGTGTATGAGTGTCTTCATACACCATCGCTCACTCTTTTTTTTTTTTATCTGCTCTCTCTATTCCTCGCTCCGTCATTGTGAACAGTTCTCTGCATAGTTTGGTCATTTGTTTCAAAAATATGACAGTGAAATCAGTCGTTCATGACCTGAGGATACAAAACCATTTGAACAGCTCATTTCCAGGCCCAGATGAAATCTGCAGGTTTTTCCACATATTTGCGCTGATTTGGTAGCACATTTATTTAGTGGAATTCTGCAGAATAGATTTTAACAGATTTTAACAGTGAAGTTCCTTCAAACGGAGCCTCGCCAAATGCAATTGCAAAAATAATGACTGTGTTTAAACAAGTTTCCCAAACACTCCCTCCTGACACACCCCAAAGCCATGCCATTGGATGAACATACAAATACCAAAATTTGTTCCGCTGGTGTTTCATGAATGAAGTCTGTGTATTAAGGTGTACACGTACTACTTTCAGGAAGTTGTGACCATTGTGGGAATGGCTGTTGTTTCACAAAAAAACAGGAAGGGGTCATTTTCGTTGCCGTAATTCCCTCCATTAGAGTAGTACATGTATTGGGATGTGTTTGTGAGAATATCTGTACTGTTTAATCTGATGCCCAGACTAAACTCTTTAATCTTTTGATCCTCTAAGCTCGGGAAAGCGAGAGGCCCCTAGAGTGATGTCGAGCCTTATGGGATAGGTTTCCAGCTTTGAGTCCTCCAGCGTCAGCCCTTTTTTATAATGTCACACCTCTGGCACTGACAAACATGAGCACATCACACACATTACAACACCTACAATGCATAACAGCAGGTAGGCCTGCATTAGAAGCAAGTCATCCAGCAAGACAAAGAGCACTCAAAAGCACAATAACCATTTAGTATGCAATTGTGTACATGCACACTGACACAAGCACACACAGAAAACAAACAAGCATTCATACCTGCATTAAGAAAATTATTGAACAAGTAATGGTCATGATGGTTATCTAGTTGACCAGCAACTGACAGTTTGTGAGGCAAACTAGTTTATCTAGATTTTTTTCTTTTTTTTAATCTCTGGACATTTTAGGCCAGAATGTTAGGGACTGATTTGGAAGATGTAGGTCATTAAGCACACTCCCCAGAGCCATCACAAGAGATGTTTGGGACCCCTGCATGTGTGTCATGCTGTCTGTGACCTGTGCTCTGTTTGACTAAAAGTCACTTGGGTTAATTGACTGTGGCCTGCCCTAAATTGTGTGGCAGGAGAGTTAAGTCTTTATTATGTGCTACAGTGACATGAAAAGGGCACTTAAAGGACACGAGTGAACCCCTGGTTTGGCATGGAAGGCAGGCAGGATATTGCTATTGACATATGTACATCGACTGCTGCCACTTCTAACATTTTGCCCAAATGATGTCTCTGCATACCAAGATGTGTGCACGGTCAAACTGGGACACATTTGGTTACTGTATATCAGCCACCCTGTGTATGCCAGTAAACAACTTTTTGGGTCATTTTTTTGTTTGAGTTATTAATTTTTGGCTTACCTTACCTTTAATCCCCTGCTGGACTATTTGTTGCATTCTGTGGTTGGAGAAATTGCAACAACACTATGCTACTTTTTGCTTTATCACTTTGCATGGGGAAATGGCCCTCTATAACATGGAGTCCAAAATAACACAAATTAATAATAAGGAATAAATACAAATCCCCATCGGTTGTGTTGAATATGACAAGGTTTATATCACATTTAGTGCTATTATTCACAGCTGAAAGATAACATTGCATTTTAAGCTTGAATGTGAAGTGCATATCTTTGGATTCCATAGATGTTGCTTCATGGAAATTATACTTACAGGAGATGTGTGTTCTTTTTTGGATGTTGCAATAATTTACATACAGAGACAACTATACGTAAAGCATTTATATGTTGTTCTGTATGTTTAATCCCCAGAAAGGACTAATCAATGTTGCTCTGGGGCACTTTCAATGTTCCTCTGTTTCTTGTATCTCATCCAGCATGACACAGCAACATTAGCTCATCCCA
This sequence comes from Moxostoma hubbsi, assembly GCA_032164185.1. NCBI lineage: Eukaryota > Metazoa > Chordata > Actinopteri > Cypriniformes > Catostomidae > Moxostoma > Moxostoma hubbsi. The sequence goes on along the minus strand of JAVLUX010000016.1, from coordinate 30,333,005 downwards.
TGGCTTAAGTTTTGGGTGGGACTATCTGTCTTATTATTTAAAAAAATTGCAATTCTATTTGGTGAGAGTATCTTCACCTTTTAAGTTGATCTTGTCTGTATCATAACGTCATTCTGTGATAATACTCTCATTGCAAGTTTTCAACAAGTTTTATCACGTAGACACTACTACTACCAAAAAAGTTAGTTTGTTTTGTGCACTGCAATGCAGCACCCTCTTGTTTTATGGGGATACGAGAATGGAAAATCAATCAAAAATATCCATCATTTTTTTGCTCAATGAAGCTGCTGCTTTATGTGACATCACAAAAAAATAAGTTCTGTATGTTAGTAGGTCAAATCTGAGAGAGACTGTGGAAGATGCCAAACTTTTTCTCTTGGGTGAACAAACCCAAACCTTGGCGAACGAAGCTGGCATTTATCCTTAAGGGCGGCGTCATTTTGAGATTAGTTCATATACTGTAGAATGGTGTTGAACGCACTGTTCCAGCCAATAAAGTAGGATTTTCTCTCTTTTTTTTGCGCTGTATTCACTTCTCATTTTTAAACTTGTCATGGACCCTTGCACTTTTTTGTAAATCATGTAAACAAGTATACTTCTTCACAATCTCTGTGAGACGGGCTTCAAAGTTATCCATTTTAACGACAGTAACCTAGGTAACGACTCAGCTTTTTTTTAAATCACTAACTAAGACACCTTCAAAGATGGCATAACTTCTCAATTGCCTCTCCTCAGCACAAGCAAGTAACCACTCCAATGTTCCCTGCCCGTTTTTTATGACAGCAGGAAGGAAAACCCATGTACACATGAGAGCTGAATTTATTGGCGTGAAGGTTTTGATAGTGGAAGGGAGAGGTGATGTGTGTATCACAGCTGACAGCTCTGTGGCCCAGCGCTGACTGTCGAGAGAATGACCTCGAGGAGCCCGAGCAAAAGGATGTGGAGGGTGGATTGAGAAGCTTTGCTGCGATCATGCGCCTTTATTTTAAGAGCACTGAGTGCACTTGCTGACCTGAAAATGAATGCCGAAATAGGGCTGCTTCTGCCACACAGTGCAGTGCGATTGTGTCCTGGTGCTTGTAGAACTGTAATAAAACACAATACAGTGATGGAGTCATATAAGCACAACCTGTCTTTCGTTCTACAATTCTTTCCTCTTTCTTTCTTTCGTTCTTGATTTCTTTCTTTTGTTGGTTTACTTGTTTGCTTACGTGTTATGTATTTCTTTACATATTTTTTTCATTGTTTCATTTATGTCTTTCATTCTTTATTTTGTATTTTTCTTTTCTTTTATTGTCTTCAGTTGTCTTTTTCATAATGCCATTCTTTCTGTCTTTCGTTTCGCATTGTCTTTCCTTCCATTTGTCTTTTATGTCTTTCATTGTCTTTTTTGTTGTGTCTGTCGTTATTTGTATTTCATGCTGTCTTCTGATGTCTTTCATGTTATTCTTTCGCTGTCTTTCTGTCTATCTTTTTTAATGTTGTTCTTTCTGTCTTTCTTTACATCTTTTATGCCTTGCATTGTCTTTAGTTATGTTTTTATTGTCATTTTTTCATTGTCTTGTTTGGTCTTTTTTTTGTGTCTTTCTGTCTTGCATTTTGTCATTCGTTCCATTTTGCTCTGTTGTTCACCCGTTTCATTTTACATTCTGTCTTTTATTTGGCTTTTGTTTGATTTCTTTTTTCTTTCTTTTTCAGTCTTTCTTTTGGTCTTTCTTTCTTTCATTCATTCATTTAGCTTCCTCTTATGTAGCCTGTCTGCTTTTAGGTGCAAATATCCCTAATTAATATGCATTAATTGCTTTGGCTGTAGGTTGAATTAATGAATCTTTGCACTTGAGGTGGAATATTCATGACAAAATTTGTGTCTGAACACATTATAGCCTTTAACCGCACAGTACACCAAACAGTAGGTTCCTGGACTCTGTTTTACCCTCTCTCTTTCTTACTGATATTGCTGTATTTGCCCAGATATAGTATCTGGAAAATATATATTTTTTTTATCTGCCTTATCTGCAGTCTATAAGGTTGTTTACTCTCTGTTCAAGCTCTCCATCTCCCGGGAGAACTGACAGCATTTCCGGCATGTATATGATTAGGGGAGTGGAATTTAGGTCAGATGCATTTTGTATGAAAGCTATACTCAGCCACAAATGGCAGAAGACATCCAATAGCCCCCCAAAACACACATTTGCAAACGAACATACATATGACACAATCGGGACCAGATTGAATGGGCTTTATCAGAATGTGGCCATGCGCATGTGTGCGTGAGTGGGCTGTGTGCTCTCTAATATTAGCTGAAATTGGTTCTTAGGTCCTTATATCAGAGCTACTGTCAAAGCCTTTCCTCATGTGCAAGCCCACACACACACTTTGCTCTTGCAGCCGCACCGCTTCAAACATGTACAGTGTTTCCACAAAAGAGTTGCATGCTCTTGATCGACTTGATCGTTTGCATGCCAACAACATTAGGCACCATGTGTCATAATTGAATATACAGGACCATTGGAGGGAAACATTTTCAACAAAAAAACATCTTCAATTTCAAGGACTATGTCATGGACCTTTAACTGCAAGAATCTTGTGCTACTAAACACATGTCAAGAACTATTAGCATTAGCAAAGGAACTCTAGAATTCTGTTGCTGAGAAAAAGGGAAGCCCCACATAAAAAGTGACTGCTGACCTGCCTGGCATTTCGTTGCAGTTGACAGAACTATGGATGGGGTTGAGGGGAATCTTGCCCCTGTTTAAGATGTTGTCTGGTCTTGTTTTAATTAAATAACAAAGTACAAAATATTCTGGGGCCTGGTTTCACCAACAATCCTTGAGAGATCTCATATCAGAAGCACCAGACTGCAGGTGTGATTTAATAAATGATATTTCAAAACTGACATTTCTTTGAAATTCAGCAAAGAAACACGCTGAAATCTATGTACTTTAAAGACCCTCTGAAAGCAAACTGGCATTTTGGCTGCTTTTATCTTGTCTGTTAGCTTTGAGGCCTTATATGCTAGCAAACTCCTATAAATTGGCAAAATGATCTTTTATTGGAGTTGGAGAACATGGTTCATGGCTGTGACATAGCTAAAGGCTGATGACTTTTTGCAGAAAAAGGGCCCTTCGGTTTTTTCCCGTCCCAATATCTTTTTTTAATAGGAAATAAATCAACACAGAACGAAAACTGCGCTTGTATAACCATTTCACGAAGTCGTTAATTTTGCTGTTTGTCATAATTTTTTTCCTGATTATTAGCTGCAGTTTGTCTGCTTTGGTTTGTGGTCAAGGGGCATCTTGACACTCTGTATGTCTGTATGTATGTTTGTTTCCATATGCAGCTGCCGGCAGACTTCAGCAGATTACACCTTGCAGACGGGATTCATCCCCAGGTGACGCACGTTTCCTCCAGCCACTCAGGATGTAGCATCACCAGTGACTCTGGGAGCAGCAGCCTGTCGGACATCTACCAGGTACAGTAACAACACAATGTATCAATAGATGTCTCTTTTTTGGTTAACTTCTGTAGTACAGATTTGTATCCTTGTATCACAAAGTGAGTCTGAAATGGTACAGTTTTTACTGTTTTATGGATACTGCAGTGACTTGGTCTAAATGCTAATAATGTAAATAAAAATGTCATCCCTCTTTATGCACCTATTTATTCATTTGGCTGATACTTTGATTCAAACTGACTTAACACTGTGTCCTAACCAGATCTCATGTAAAAAAAAAAACAAGCTTTTCCACATAAATGAGAGTTTTGTCCTATTCGGACATGACTGGTCTAAAATCCTTTTCCACATAACTATATATTAAACACTAAATATCTTCTGATTGGCTTTGTTTGTGTCATCTCATTCAGCAGTTTTTCTTTCCATGTGGACAGACAAATTTGTTGCTAGAAGTACATCACACCTGTTACAGTGCATCCTAGTTGCACATTGTAATCAAACCCATAACCTTAATGTTGCTAGTATCATTCTCTTCTAGTGGAGCAACAGGAACAGCAAGCTACACAATTTCTTCTAATATCTAATCTTCTAATACAGTTTCTAGAGAGAGGTGTGTGATGATAATTCAGTGTATGCAGCAAGCATCATCCTGGCCTGATGGCCATCTGTTGAAGTCTCATTACCACCTGGAGTGTGTCCTAAAGAAAGGAGGTTGTGATCTCTCTGCTCTACAGATCACCTCACCACAGTGCTCTACACCTCTCTGCCATTCACATAAAATGAGAAGGCTTGTCAAACGCTTATTATAAAACTGATAGCTCCGACTCTACCTTCAAATCTGAATGAGCTGCATTCGATGCTGTTTTAAAATGCCAATAAACTAACGCCTGGCTCTTTGGCAGAAGAATCTGGCTGAAATATTGAAAAAAAAAAACGAATCATTTAATATATCATATATCATATATATATTTGAAAGTTTTATTGTTTATTCTAAACATTATTATTATTAATAGTCGTAACTATTTATTGAATATTAGTGTCTTTTTATCACATTCCTGTTGACTGTCAGTTTTAACAAGAAACATGCATTACAGTGATTGTAAGGCACTTAAATGCTTAAAAAATTACCAAATATGTCAAAGTAGTCCAAGTAGCATGTGTCTCATATTCGTAGTCTTCCGAAGGCATACATTTCAGTACATTTCTCACATTTTGGTGAGAAATAAAAAAAACTATTCTGTGAAAATCTTGATGTCTGTTGCACTTTCATGATGGCTATGAGAGAGGCTCATTCACAGTGGCTCATGAATGTGCAGCAGATGTCACGATTTTAACTTGGATGTTTCTTTAATGACTTAACTAGCCTTTTATTGAACTCTATCCTCCACACATTGCCCTTAATTTACACTATATCAATAAGCCTGTGGTGGTGTACTTACAGAGCATGTAATGCTTAATTGAATTCTTCACAACATGGCTCAGATGTGTCATACTGGTTGGCTGATGTAGATATATATACGTATCTTACAGCACTTCAGGCCTCTATTGTCAAGAGTAAAGACCCTCATCCACAACGTGGCTGCCAAGACGGTCAAACATTTTTTATTTTATTTTTTTTACATTTGAATAAATCATTACACAGGTTGTTCAGGGAGGCTTGAAAGCATTGATCCAAGAATAGTCCTACTGAAATATTAATGTTTCCTTCATGCTCATCTTAGCCGTCAGAACAGTACTATGGATTGCTTCAGACTAGGCAGGTTTAAAGTTAAATCAGTCCCTTCAACGCATATAATGTACTCACAGTCCCTATGTTTGTCGTCCCTGTTTAGTTCTTAATAGTTTTCATGGAAAAGATGACTCGCTGCTGCTTAGCCTGCATCATTGGCGGAGTTTGATTTGCATCTTGTTGAAGGACAGCAGGAAAATAACCTGATTGAATGACCCCCAAAGTGGCATAGTTGATTTGTCAAGATGAGACTTTAGTGCAGTAAGCTTGGGTTCTTCAAGCATATCTGGAACAGACTTAATGATCTGTCGCGAGTCATCAACTTAACCGTTTCTAGGTAAAGATTGTGATGTAATGTAAATCCCAAAGGTTCAGCTAATGGGTGACTGCTTAGTGTATTGATTTTAAGATCTTGAAACCACATTAATCAACAGTCAATTATACCTTTTCACAACACGAGTGCTGTTGTTTAAGTACATAGATATCCAATCTTGGTGACTAATTGCCTAGAGAATACATAACAAGTAATTCATAGTTGAGAGCAGGGAACTACTTGAATTTCTTGCGATTTGATAGATTTGGCATTTGAGATTGTCTGTCATTGTACTTAAATACTGCTGATACATTGATCTGTGTTAGTTTTAAACCTCAGTTTGATCTCGGGGACAAATGATATTGAACATCTGTGAGATCATGGAGGCTTTCAGCCGGATTGAGGACCTTAAGCTTTCCTTAGACCCATTACTTAGATGCTATGCAATGAACATCCCTCTGTTTTTTGTATTAATACATTTTGCCACCTGCCACCACCATTCCTCCCCCACTCTCCTGTCCCAACCCTCAAAGAAAGTCCCGCCTTGCATTGGCCCGCCCTATTCGCCCTCTGAGTGGCTGCTTTCAGCGCCGTCTGAATATTTGATGAGTAATGCAGGTCATTTAAACTGAAATGACAAGGGTTTGTGTGAGCCCAGATCGAGGGGCTTAAAAAATTAAAAGATGCGGCTAGGACCCGGCTTCTGCAAGCAAATGGTTCAAGTGACATTGTGGGCTGTTACGGGTAGGAATAAAGCATCGCTGGGGTTCCTTATCCAGGTGAGAGTGACTCGAATGGATGCAAAATTAGATTTTGTCATACACGGTTGGATGGGTCTTTCATTTGATGTCTTATTAATTGTTAAAAGTTGGACCCTGCTCAATGCTTGCAGTGCAATTTTGTAATAGCAATAATATTTTCATTTTGTTACCAATTGTTGGCTGGTTTAGTCATCTTTCCTAGTCTACATGCTTTCTCTGATTTGTTAATGCAAGAAACAAGTAGCATCAAATGAGAACAGTTTTGCTCTTTGTTTACTCATGATTCCATGATGTTGATGTAAAGATTTGGTATAATTAAGTGTGAAATGTTCCAAATTATATTCTTTAATTCTAATAATTTGATCAGGTATATTTGATACCATTGATTCACATGTGGGATAAATGTGCTACATTTGGTCATTGCTTAGTACCAAATGTGTTTATTAGAATACATTTTTATTTGAGTACATTTTGGAGCAGTGATTTGCTTTAGGGTTCAAATGAATGGAGCTCATGTTTCTGACACACAGGCCACCGAGAGTGAGCCCGGCGACATGGACCTCAGTGGCCTGCCAGAGACAGCCGTCGACTCCGAAGAGGATGATGATGAGGAAGATATTGAACGTGCCTCAGATCCCCTTATGAGCCGAGACATCGTCCGAGACTGCCTGGAGAAAGACCCCATGGACCGAACGGATGACGACATAGGTGAGAGATACCTCATAGTCCCATTCATAGAATTTCTATGAAGAAAAAAAAGGAGATTTTTATGGAATGTGAAACCAACAAAAAGGTTGGAAAGACTACAAAGTAGTGGGGGCGAAGTGTTGTATTTTCTTGGTCACTCTCCTAGTCGAGCCTCTGGAAGCACATTAAATTTTGATTTGCTGAGCTGCTTCCACAGCTACGCTTCAGTGCTGCTGTGCCAAGCATAGGTCATCGAGTACCCAGACAGGCCATGGGCAGGGAGTAAAACCCCAAATCTCTGTCTTTACACTCCACTCTGGTCTATTGGCAACCCTGTCACACTAGCTAAAGCCAGTAAATGTATTTATTTTGCCTGCTGAGTACAAAAAGGAAAAGAATGAAATCTATGTGACCAATTCAAGTAATTAACATTGATTGTAATTAATGATTGCATGGCAGTAAATGCACAAAGGTGGTAAGGCTGACAATATGACACTGCAGTTTTTTCCAGAAACATAAAATCCAAAAATCTGAGACCACACATATTATATAAATAATAGAAGCATGTTCACTAGTATTCTCAGAATTTTTCGCTGTAGGTAAACATGCTGTTTTGTACTGTTTTATGGTGGAAATGTATTTTGTAATGTGTAATATGTCCTGTTTATGGCATAACAGGATTTTCCAGTGATCAGAAATAGCTTCATATTAATAATGCATTTGATGCTTGGCTGCTGGTTTTTTTTATAGCTATGGAAAGAATGTTTTTCCGTTCTCCATTTGGACAGAGCAAACTACATGTAGTAGAGAGAACAAATATCAATAAAAGACTTTCAAGAGACACTCTCTCTCTCTGTCTGAATTATCTTATATTCAAATATTATATTTGAGTTTCAAATGTGAACTTCACTTCCTGTATCTAACCCTCTTTCTTCAGAGCAATTGTTGGAGTTCATGCACCAGCTACCAGCCTTCGCCAACATGACGATGTCGGTCAGGAGGGAGCTCTGTGCTGTCATGGTGTTCGCTGTGGTGGAACGGGCTGGCACAATCGTCCTTAACGATGGTGAAGAGGTCAGTCAGACTTGTCATCACATGAGCCAATGGCATTAGCCTTCCTGCTCTAACTTGAACCCTCACTCCAACCTTTGACCTATGCTCATGACCTTAATTTCTGCCCATAGTACATACCTTTTTTCCTGCATCAATAGACTTTAGCCTTACTTTCCATACTAATCCCATTTAAACTCTTTTTGCCATTTTGAAGCTTGACAGCCCCAATTCTTGTTCACATTCATTATATGGAATAAGAGTAGCCAGGATATTCTTAAAAAAATGGCATTTTTTGTTATACAATATACAATCATTTGCCTTTGAAAGAAAGTCATTCATCTTTGAAATGACATGAGGAACACATTTACTAAGGGAAATCAGAGTGGCTAAAAGAAGCTACACTGAAAAGCTGAAAAAACTGTTTTCAGCCAACGATCCTGCATCTGTGTGGAAAGGTCTAAAAAGCATTACCAAGTATATGAAACCTCCCCCTCGTTCTGTAGAGAGTGAACTAATGGCTGATAAACCCCTCCCCCACTCTGACCTCCTGGAACCCCCCTCCATCCCTCTACTGCTACTAAGACTGCACTTATGGTCTGTGAGAAGGATGTGTTCCGGGTCTTTCGGAAACAAAAGAGTAGGAAAGCTTCAGGCCAGACATCGTTTCACCTGGCTGTCTGAAAGTCTATGCTGACCAACTGGCCCCCATCTTCACACAGATCTTCAATAGATCACTGAGAAGTGTGCAGTTCCCTGCTGCTTAAAATGCTCCACAATTAGCATTTTTGAGCCACTCAGCCATCATTGAGTCTGTCCTGTGTACATCTATAACTGTCTGGTTTGGTTCAGCCACCAAATCAGACAGAAGGAAACTACAACGGACAGTCAGGTCTGCTGAGAGGATTATTGGTGCCCCCCTGCCCACCCTCCAAGACCTGTACGTCTCCAGAGTGAGGAAACATGCATGAATGCAGAATGCACCCACCCTGCCTGCTCCCTCTTTGAACTGTTGCTTTCTGGCTGGCACTACAGACCACAGAGTGCCAGGACATCCAGGCACAAGAACAGTTTCTACCCTCAGGCCATTTTCCACATGAACAGTTAAACTGCCTTAGGACTCCCCAATAGTGCATTAATGTAAATAAATATCTCATGTACATATGTAAATTCACTCCGATTTAATTAAAAAACTCTACATACCCCTACTTTGCACATACATTACCACTTGCATACTCTTACCTTGTTTTATATTCTGTGTCCCACTGTAATGTTCTGTGTGCACTTGTTTCTCCTATCACCAAAAAATTAAAATCCTTGTGTATGCGTGAACACTTGGCAATAAAGCTCATCCTATCTGATTAAAGATCTGCCATTCACCTTAAACCTTTCAGTTTTGTGGTAGTCCCAATTAGGGCTGCACGATATATCGTTTCAGCATCGACATCGCGATGTGCACATCTGCAATAGTCACATCGCAGAACGTGCGATGTAGTAAGATAAACATATAGTCTACTAATGTTGTCAAAAATACTAGTACTCTGGTGCCAAGTACCGGGTCTACCCGGTTCCCATGCAGTTGGGAACTTTCAAATGCTCACAACAAGCAAAAGATGACGACAAGCAAAGTAGCTGCTGCTACGAAGTCTCAACTGTATCTTGTTGAAAAGAAAAGTGGAAAAAGCCAGTTTTGGAAATTCTTTGGATTTGAGGCTGGTGAAAAGGGAAACATCATAGATCAGCAGAAACCTATTTGTAAACACTGCTTTCACAATTTTCTGACGAAAAGAGGAAACACATCAATCTTAATAAAGCACCTGAAAGACAGAAACACTGATTTATTCAAGCAACTAAAGCAGGTGAGTTTAAAAGCATATTATCATTTGCGTTAGGGCTGGAACGATAAATCGACATGATATGTCTTTTGATCTCATTTAACGTAACATGAAATCACATTAAACTGTAATGATGACACGCGAGAGCAGCACTGCAGTTCACGCCTGACGGAGGAGAGGAAGAATTACACAGATCAGTCCAGATGCACTTGAAACGTTCACAGTTTCATCTCATGTAGATCCCAAAGTATTAGGGAATTATTAAAAAAATAATAATAATAAATTCAGAAGCACTCTCATTGTGGAATAAGTGGAGCCGGAGCTCTTTAAAGGAAACATGCGTTACATCTAAATTGCAGTTATATTTAATGCGTTATAGCTTTATTAAAGTTCAAATAATACAGAAACAGATCATGTAAATAACTATAAACTCAGAAACTGGCATTTCTCTGTGTGGACCGTTCCCCTTCTATGAGTTGCGCTAATGTCCGAATCTAAGGGGGAGAGACTGAAACTGCACCCGGCTGAGAGAGACTCTGCCTCAGGGACGCTCATCCCTCTAGATTAGCTAGATTAGAACGTGATTGCTCGCGACTTATTTAATCATAATATATGTCACTGTGCATTTCTTATCGTGAAGAAAATTGCCAATATGCAGCTTTATTAATACGAGAGCATGTTGTTCAGTAACCTGTTTTTGTGTTTTGCTTTGGTACCGAAAATGGTATCGAGTACTGTGAACAGAACTTTGTACTGTGTACAGAGTTTATTATACATTCATTGCTGCACGTATGGCTAACCATGGTGAATTAAACAGTGTATAATAAAATAAACTACCCAAAATAAGTCAAAAAGTAAAGTCATTTTCTGTATCTTTTTTTAATTAAAATTTTCCATGAAGATGCAGTTCCCTACAAAATCATCCCAACCATTCTAGAATAATTAATTCTTCTCAAATAGAGCTATTCAAGTCATCTGGTGAAGTCATCCTGTATTTTTTCATATCGCAATATATATCGCAGAAAAACAGAATATCGCAATGTCAGTTTTTTCCAATATCGTGCAGCCCTAGTCCCAATTCCTTAGCTTTTCTTGCATATAGCTCAGAATCACTAGTCCTTCCTTTGTCAGCCAATAAGCCATTCATCTTCTGTTCTCTGTTAAACCTGAATGAATGCCAGCATTCAGCATCTTGAGATTACAAGATGCCTGCGGTATAGCGGGGATCACTTATCTCCTTATCTCAGTATTGACATGCCAAAAAGAGCCATTCTCCCCCTTATGCTTCCAAATAATTTAAAACAGGATGAGGCTCGAGGGTTGTGCAATTCATAGCAATGGCATGTTCTCATTATGCTTTTTATCAATACAGAATTTTAGAAAATTAAGTTGTTTGTGGCCTGTCGGATAGTTGTTAACCTGTCATTGTTCTGTCAATGCAGCTGGACTCGTGGTCCGTAATTCTGAATGGCTCTGTGGAGGTAACGCACCCAGATGGCCGGACGGAAATCCTGTGCATGGGCAACAGCTTTGGTGTGTCCCCCACCATGGAGAAAGAGTACATGAAGGGGGTGATGAAAACCAAGGTGGATGACTGCCAGGTGGGTCAACATCCTAGTCACACCCACTCACTTTCAATTCCACTTTCTTTTCAAATCTGATCAATGGACAGATCAATGGTAATCCAAATCCAAAGAATGCCTTGAATACCCCCCCACCCGACCAATGTTCAGTCTAATGTTTCTACAGGACAGATCCTGAGCAGACATATCCCATGTACCAGACCCATGCAGTAGAAAAATAATTTAGTCTTGAATTTGGCCTGTCCATAAACACTAAAATACATATCTAAAGCATAACCACAATTTGTAAACAATATTCATGTTATAATGATTTTAGTGGGATATATTCACTGACCAACCTTAACTGTGTAAAGTTATATCCAATTTTATTACTTCGTTGTCATGACAACGAAAGCCTGTAATCCCTGTATTGAAAATATCTTCCAAAGCAGTTCATGTTAAAACTTATAATGTTTACCTTTTGTGGCTATACTTTTGAAACTGTATGTATTTTAGCATTTATGGACTGGTCCTATCCACTTCCATTGTAAGTGCCTTACTGTAACCACATTTAATTTAATAAACGAAGGATAAGGCAAAAAAACTTTTGTGGCAATCAGCATTATGCCACAAATACTGTTGATTGAGCTTAATTTGGGGTGAACCCAGAACATTCCTTTGAATTATCTAGTTGCTATGCATTACTGTAACTTCTCTTTCTTGTTTTCTTAAGATTTGCTGAAACTATATGTCAAGATCACAAGAAATCACGTGAATTTAGCTATGATTCAAGACATTTTTAGCTTTTTTCCCCTAATCATTGAAATAGAGTGCTGTATTTTATGGTCTGCGCAGGAGCAATATATGAATTGCATGGTTCCACAAACGCAGCTCAGAGGGAACATTGCACCCAACTTGTTTTAGCTTTTTGTGATGACTCATTTACTGCAAAAGTGATGTAGCGCTTCCCATTTGTTAAGCATGAGAATAATGGTGGTGATTAGTGAAAAATTTGCAAAGATGACAACATCTCTCTGTTTCAGTGCTTTGCCTTAATTATCGAGGGAGAATCATTTGAATATCCTGATGTATCTTAAAAGTGATTTACTTTCCAATATCAATTCATCTTTTCTCACTCACTCTTGCGGTCTCTTTCTCGCTGTCAGTTTGTGTGCATAGCACAGCAGGATTACTGCTGCATTCTAAACCAAGTGGAGAAGAACATGCAGAAAGTGGAAGAAGAGGGCGAGATTGTGATGGTCAAGGAACATCGCGAGCTTGACCGCACGGGCACCAGAAAAGGACATATTGTCATCAAGGTAAGAACCCAGCAAGATATTGTACAACAAACTGAAAAAACAAATGACATTTAAAGGGATGTTTATCAGACTGTGATAGGCCAGTTTCATAAATTCATGTGGTCCCTTTATAGGTCTTATAAGCTTAGGTATTCAACACCTGCACTCTGAATTGTCATGCTATTTGCACAGATGCATTGAACATTTCCCTTATTTGATTCCTGAACATGGAAATATGCTTGGCTACTTAGCTACAGTAGAAGCTAATAAGGAGCTGAATCTCAAATATGTTTTACGACTTGAATACTGTCAATTCAATATAACATTTTATAACAATATAAATGTTTCTCACAATTGCTTGTGCCCAGGGTTGCTTCCCATCTGCAAATAAGATATTCACAAGCCAAAGCGGAGTTAAAAGTGCATTGATTTAGCATCTCTAGCATAATTTAAAAGAACTTATGAAATTTTACATCGGTTGCTTTTTGTAGGGCACTCCAGAGCGTCTTACCATGCACCTTGTAGAAGAGCACTCGGTGGTGGACCCCACCTACATCGAGGACTTCCTGCTGACCTACCGCACCTTTCTGCCAAGCCCCATGGTGGTGGGCAAGAAACTGCTGGAGTGGTTCCATGACCCCAGCCTCAGGGACAAGGTACAAATTCACACAGATTTTATGAAAGCACAAAATTATGAGAGTGCTCTATAACAGTGTTTTTTTTAACTGGTTTTGCTGCTGGAGCAAGATTTTACATCACGTGGTGACCCAAAATTTAATTTCGATGGTTGCAGGCTCTCCACAATCAAGATTTCGACATGACAAACACATTGTGGGTTGCACAAAGCAAGTACTGGATATCCATATATTGCAAGTGAACACATGTTTGATGTAGTCTGGGTCATATTTTCAATTATCTTGGGTAGTTTTTTCATGGTTTATTAAAGATTTTGGCTTGTGCCTAATTTGGCTAAGTGAGAGATAAATTTGCATCAAAATACTGTAGACTGACTGGAAGCACAGCCTTTGACATCAACAAAAATATATATGAAGCATTTCCATTTTGTTGTTGCCGCCATTTAGCGTTGTCTTTTCCCTGGATTCTGGGATCAGAACAGACCTGCATCTCATTTTTGGGTTGCAACCAACCAGTTAAGAACCACTGCTCTATAAGACACACTCTTATTATTTATAATTGGGATGTCCCGATACCGCTCTCATTTACTGATACCTGTACTCATAAAAATTTTCCGATACCAAAAACTGATGCCATCTGACATACGAATATCATAACGAAAACATTCAGCCCACAATTTAAAATCATATTATATCCTAGTGAGGTTATTTAACTGCAAAACCTGCAATTTAATGAGATAAATGTATAGATTGTATGCAATTCGAACGTGAGTGCGTGTGTTTGTATGGAGACGCGGACTGCTCATATCTTTTATAGCCTCTCCTTGGATCATACAGGGATACCATCATGAGCATTGCACGCTCTGTTTGTAGCAGATGACAGTAAACAGATTGCATATTCACGTTGTAGTGTGAGGCACATACAGCGCACATACGTATTTAATTAAATAGCAGCATTTTGTGGTTTAAAAATCACTTTGAGTCATGTAGCGACTGGCAGTTCCAGAGTGGGAATCAGACATCATAACGTCAGAGCTTCTTGGTCAAAGCAAAACAGAAATACTTCAAAATAAAAGCTCTGTCAAAAATAAAAGTACATTTATGGGAAAAAAGTATAACAGAAATATGTATCACAACTGTAAATGTATGTAATATTCACTCTAATACTACTAATACTACTACTCATAAAAAAATAAATCATTAGAAATTGTATAATACTTATGCAGAATCTCACATCTGTAATGCTCTGTTATGCAGCACTTTATGTGACATCATATAACTCCAATATTGTATTTTAGATTGTGATGTGTGGTTCTATGTATACGCACTTCATCTGATAAAAAATAATACAATATTATGTTGAAAATGAATTGTTAGATTTTCATTTGATTAAAGATTTAATTAATTCATTTATTTTAACACCATTTTGATGATAATATTTTAATAAACTGTTGATATGGAGTTTAGGAAGAAAAAAAGAAAAAGATATTTGGACTCTGTATGTGCGAGAACCAAAAATGAGGTATTGGTACTTGTACTTGTTCTATAAAAAAATGGTATCGAGACGTCCCTAATTTCTAACATATAATTTATCAGGTTACACGGGTAGTCTTGCTGTGGGTGAACAATCACTTCAACGACTTTGAGGGCAACCCTTCTATGACACATTTTCTCGAGGAGTTTGAGTACAATCTAGACAGAGAGGTCAGTGGTTTGCCATACATTTATTAGTGTTCTTCTTTACATATTCAGCTTTCAGGGTTCCCACGTGGCTTCTCATGGAAAACCTGGGAATACCAGGCATTTTTAAAACTGTGATTTCCAGGAATAAAAAGTTATAAAATACTGGAAAGTCATGTATATTTCAATAATGAAACCTTTTTCAAGTTAATACTCAGTTTTGAAATATGTCATTGGCTAAAAAGTGTGAAGAAAGAGTATTTATATCTATAAAATTAAAACACATATATGAAAAGCATCCTTATCCAAAAGTCATGGATGGGAACTCTGAGCTTTGTGGCCCAATTGTCTGCAAAATTCCTAACATGGCATGTCTCTCTCTTATGTTGACCCAGAAAATGTGTGGGCACCTAAGACTGTTAAACATAGCATGTGCTGCCAAAGCTAAGCTAAGGGTGGTGACCCTTACCAAACCTTCAAGGGAAGCCCCCCTGGCCTTCACCCTGCTGGGGGGTTCAGAGAAGGGCTTTCGCATTTTCATTGACAGCGTGGAGCCGGGCAGCAAAGCTGCAGAGGCTGGCCTTAAACGAGGAGATCAGGTAATGTTAAAACACTATCATGCTGGTTTTGAAGTACTGCCAGAGGCTATAGAAATATTTGTAGTTGTTAAAATGACACCATAATAGCAACTTTCTGTTGCATTTGCAGTAGTAATAGTAGTTATGGGTTATCAGGGTAGAAGTGAATAACATTGTGCAAGACCATTTGTAATTGCTGTTGTCAACCGGTCATAGCTGATTTATTCACAGCACCAGGAGCATGCTCCCCTAAATCATAAAAAGTGAAGATGTCATGCTTGAATTCCAAAATTATTGTGTTTTTATTCAGTCTGTCATTAATAGAAGGCACACAGATCACAGCCTCTGAACTTGATATGTAGTCTAAATAGAGTAGATTTGCTATGGTCATGGAAAGACTGTGAAAATGTGATGATTTTGGAAGAATAGAGGTCACATTGTTCCTTTGGCCTTTTTTCAGTGTAGCATTTGGCACATGCTGTTTAATGAGTTGCTGTTTTACCCACTGAGACCACAAGAGTGTTGTTGATTGTTAAGAAGTTAATTAGGTATAAACTGACATATCGTCCATGCTTATAAATCAGCTGATTTTAAGCTTTTTTCAGATTATTAGCATCGAAAGCTATGTGCACTTGTCCGAACAGTTGTAGTTCCCCCTAGTGTCAGTTCCAAAATGTTCTGACAACCTTTTATTAAAAAAAAAAAATTTTTTTTAAATAAAAGAAATATTTATTTAATTTAATACATTTTGTGTTCACATCATTTACTGTCATTAAATTGTATTATGTGTCTGGTGCCAACTGGCCACCTAGGGCTACACGATTTTGATAAAAATTTATAATTGACGATTATTTCTGTTGATATTGTAATTGTGATTAATTTAGATGGAATATACATTGAACTACTTATTTTGGGTGAATCAACTGCATGCCGTATGCTTTGTCAGCTACACATCCAAAAAAAGTTAAGAACCGTTCCTTAATTACTTTATTCCTGTTTAAAACATCAACAAATCAGGACTGTGTCTAAATGGAGAGCTTCACATTGGCCCTCTTAGAATCATAAAAAATAAAGTTGTCACTCAAATTTTTAATTGGTTACACACCAAAAGCGAGCAACAAACATGTCTGTGATTGGTTACAATGCACAACATTTTTGACGCAACATAAGTAGACTTGCACAGACTGCTGTATTTGCCACTTTTTACAACTATTTGTTTGTGGCAGCTGTAATTGGAATCTCAATTAGTTATTGGATAAATTGAGCAGCCCTATGGCCACCCTGCTCTCTTGATAACAGCATCAGCTTCGGCCATTTACAAACACATATTGCTAAAGTGATCAATTGCTTATAGGTGTTTATATGTGAGTGAATGAATGCATGAATGAATGCCAAAGAGGCCATGGTCCTTTTACATAATAACAAGCAATATTTTGACTTACTCAGAGTCTCTCAGCATTGCTCGGCCCTCACTAAGAGGACTTTATTAAGTGACATGTAATGCCAGAAACTGCTCCCTGGAAAGTTTACTGAAACAGAGCATTATTTAACACCTGTCCAAGCTGAAATGTTGACTGGACCTTCAATTTACATCTCTCTATTAGATACTGGAGGTAAATGGGCAAAACTTTGAAAATGTGCTGCTATCCAAAGCCAACGAGATCCTGAAAAACAACACCCACCTGTCCATTACTGTGAAAACAAATCTCTTAGGTAAGCTGCACTGACTTGCATTACCACAGGTGCACAGATTGCTGTTGAAATTCAATGGGGAAATAAAGACGCACCCAACACGCAGCTTTATCTGAAAGGTTTTAGTTCAGCTCTTCTAAAAGGAAAGTGTGTTATTTTTTCAAATGTAAATACATTCTCCTATCCCAGGCTATTATACAGAGATGGGTATTGCTATTTGTTGATGTGACAATAAGTTGGCATATTGACTCATTCTTCATGTTGTGTGTTCACTTCTCTCAGTGTTTAAGGAGCTACTGGCTAGACCAGACCAGGACCCAGAGCATGACCAGGATGAGGAACCAGACAGGAAGAGTGGGGCACCTCACATCCCCAAAATTGGTGACATAAAGAAAGCCAGCCGCTACTCCATCCCAGACCTAGCTGTTGACGTGGAGCAGGTCATGGGTCTTGAGAAAGCTAGTAAGAAAGCGAAGGCCAACACCGTAGGTGGCAGAAACAAGCTGAAGAAGATCTTCGACAAGACACTTACCAGTATTCTTCCACCCAAACCATACAAGTAAGCTGAGCTTGATATTAGAAAGCTGCAATGGAGATCTTGTCCTCTGTTTATAAAGGCCAAAGTATATTTTGGTTTTCTGCGTTCCGGATTGGTTCGTGCATGGTATGCCTGTCCGCAGGCAGTCCAGTTTTTCGTGACATGGTCCTCGACTCTGCATGTTGATTGTGCATGTGCCTGCTGTTGATTTTACTAAAGAGTATCACAAAGCGGTCATAGCGTGCATGCGTTGAACACAACCATATGCACTTGCTGTCAAAAGAGAATACTTTGAAAGGCTGAGTGCGAGACCGAGTGTGAGACTAGAATAAAAACAACGTATACCAGAGCCTTAATTCTTCTGGTTTGTTCACAGTGATGTGGGGGTTGGCCAGTCCCAGGATGACAGTATTGTTGGGCTAAAGCAGTCAAAGCAGATCCCTCCTGCTCTTCCTGTAAGTGGAAACCTTTCATCCAGCAACCCTGACCTGCTGCAGTCACATCACCGCATACTCGACTTCAACAACCAGCCTGGTAAGACGCCTACTGAAATTTAGCCTATATAAGTAGGGCATGTTACTGAATCCGCATTATTGTGGGTTCTGGAACAAAATCTTTTAAACCAATTAAATTTTAGGGTTAGGTTAATGGGTGGGTTTAGGATTAGGCTTTTGGTTGGGTTCAAGGCTTAAAAAATAACATTCTTATCAAACTAAATTTTAGGGTTATTTTTAGGGTTAGGTTAGGGTTATTGAACATTCTGTTCAAACTAACAGATTGTTTGGGGTTAGATTTAGGTGTAAGGGTTGTGTTAGGGTGTTAGTTAGATTAGGGGTTGAAAATAATTCTTATCTACCCCCTTCGTTTATATTGATTTAGGCATATGCTAGATTTAGGGTTAGGCATAGGGTTTATTCCATAATTATTTGACCCAGAAACATGGCCTACTATGCTAGATCCAATCGTGCCTGGTAAGACCAACCTCCTTGAGAGAGAAAAGTGAGTGAATATGTAAGAGTTAACATCTTTACAGGAAAAGTTTATTTATATTCTTTATTACCTTTTCATTGACATTCCACTGGGGCATATACAGATACTTTAGCTTAATCTGCGTACATGCATATTAATAAGATGCTCATGCTGTCCTGAATGTCCTCTTTCAGAAGAAGTCCCTATAAGTAAGTATTTGATCCTATCCCATCAGTTTCCTCAACTATTTTCATCTTTCCAATCACAATTATCTTTGGGGCACTTGTCTCCTCAGTTTTGACATTGATTTTGCCACAATTCTTCATGTGGCACAAATTTGGTGGTACTCAGCCAAAAGTGTATTTATTCTCAATGTGAATACTACATTTGGTGGAACTGGTTAAAATAACTGGTTAATTGATTCGTGTTCACTGATTCATGTCGCTTTGACACTGGAGGTTTTGTTGCAATCCTGGGATCGATTGACCATCAAGATTTGTTTGATTAGTGTTAAAGCTGTCTTCTAAACATGGGTACCATCCTCAATTAGTGATAATCAGCTTCCAATAATACTCATGTTCATGAAGAAATCATTTTGCAACATAATACAGTGTGAAAGTAGAACAGTGGTGGCAGTGGAATAAGGGACAACTGGGTTTTGATTCAACCTGAATTTTAGTTAACAAGTATGATCTCAAGTATGAAATAAAAATAGTAATCAAAAAGATAATCCTGAATGTTTTTCCACCCATAAAAACACTGTATAGTTTGGTGTTGGTTAATTTAAGGGTTAAGTGTGTGTGTATTAATCCAATTCTCTCCTCTGTAGACATGTCAGACCAGGTATTGCGAGTGTTCAAGGCTGACCAGCAAAGTCGGTACATCATGATCGGGAAGGACACCACAGCAAAGGAAGTCGTAGCTCAGGCCATCCGAGAGTTTGCATTGACCGCTGCCCCTGAAGCCTATTCGCTGTGTGAAGTGTCAGTCACACCTGAGGGCGTCATCAAACAGCGGCGTCTCCCTGAGCAGCTCTCCAAATTGGCCGACAGGATCCAACTGAGTGGCAGGTGTGATTTTTATATTTTTTAAGGAATATTTCACCCACTTGTACCCAATTGCACAAGTTGGTTGTAAATAATTGTTGCATTAATTAATCCTCATATAACTAGATTAAAATATAACGTAGGACGCCTTTTGACCTCTCCTTTAAACCTCTAGGTACTACCTGAAAAGCAACATGGAGACCGAGACATTGTGCTCAGATGAAGATGCCCAGGAACTGCTGCGGGAGAGCCAGATCAGCTTGCTGCAGCTCAGCACGGTGGAAGTGGCGACCCAGCTATCCATGCGTGCCTTCGAGTTATTCTGTGCTATCGAGCCCACCGAGTACATTGATGACCTGTTCAAGCTAAAAACTCGCTTGTCTGGGCCCCCTAGCCTCAAGCTTTTTGAAGAGGCCATCAATCGGGAGACCTTCTGGGTAACCACAGAGGTGGTGCGTGAACCAAACCAGCTGAAACGCATGAAGATCATCAAGCACTTCATTAAGATTGCACTGCACTGCCGCGAGTGCAAGAACTTCAACTCCATGTTTGCTATCATTAGGTAAAAAGAGAGTCATGATGATTTCAAGCAGAGAATTATCGACTAGGTATTTAGGTTCTTAGGCAGCCATGTGGTCAAAGGTGGAACAACAAACCATGATGATTAATTAGTAGTATTATAGTTTAATATAGTGAGTAGGATCTTGGTGTTAAGACTATGGGTATGGGTATTAGTACAAGGACCTGCAAAAAATAATTTTACAAAACTTTTTGTTTTCTAATTTTCCATTAAAATATCTAAACAACCATTAAAAAAAATACATTTAATTGAGAAATTAGACCGTATTAGATAGAAAGACTTTAATAGTTATAAATGTAGTTATACATATATATATATTTTTTTTTTTTTTTTTTTTTTTTTTAAGTACAGTATATGTAGACAATTCTAAAATATTTGCTGTGCGACCTGACTTATTTTACAAATTCCTTTTTGCAAAGAGAGGAACTCATAAACTCATCATTTATGTAATTGCTTTGCATAACTAATATCAATAATATTGTGTGTCTTTTGCAGTGGTCTGAATTTAGCACCAGTGTCCAGACTGAGAGGCACGTGGGAGAAGTTACCCAGTAAATACGAGAAGCTGTTTAGTGATCTACAAGATCTGTTTGACCCCTCCAGGAATATGGCCAAGTACAGGAACCTTCTAAACAGCCAAAATCTGCAGCCACCCATCATCCCACTGTTTCCTGTAATCAAGAAAGATCTCACCTTCCTGCATGAGGGTAAGAATCATGGTGATTTACATGAATTTTATATAGGACCCACAGTGTATTTGCATGCGTGTTGTGCTTTATATTTGATTTTAAAATGGACAGTTCTGGTCTTGGATGCTGATTGGTCAATACAATGTTTCAACCTTGTTATAAAGACATGATAACACCTGTTCTATTGAAATAACATGTTTTTGCGAATAATAATAATTCGTTATCACCCATTCTAGGAAACGACTCAAAGGTGGATGGTTTGGTGAACTTTGAAAAGTTGCGGATGATTGCTAAAGAGATCAGACATGTAGGCCGGATGGCAGCTGTAAACATGGACCCTGCTCTAATGTTCAGAACCAGGTGAGCACTTTCCTGATCTGATTAATCCAGTGACTTTGTCCCTCTATCAGGCTGGACTCTTTACACCATTGTGGAACTTTTAGTGGCCACTCACTGCGACGTGTTCAGCTTTCACCTCACGCTTCGACACACTGGCTGCTGCCAAAGGTTTTTTGCAATGTTGATGTGTATGTTTCTTTGATGTTTACGTATGAGAGAGTTAAACCATTGTGTATGTTACTCTTTGTCTGCATCATTGTCAAAAAGTTATGGTCTGCATCCGAATTCCCGTACTTTCATAGTATGTACTGAATTCAAGGAAGAACTTACTTTTCATCCATCGATGAAGTTTGTTCTGTTGGTGTGTCCTATAAAAACATACTTCATCTGCCATGTTGGCATTGTCCTTTGACAAAAACAATTTACTCTGGCCTTTTGTTAAAACAATTTACTCAGGTGTTCTTGAAAGCAATTTACTCAGGTGTTCTTGAAAGCAATTTGCTCAGGTGTTTGCGAAAACCATTAGCTTGAGTGTTCACAAAAACGATTTACTTGATTGTTTGCAAAAACTGTTTACTCAAATGTTCGTTAAAACAATTTTCTCTGGTAGTCGCAAAAACCATTTAGTCAGGAGTTCACTAAATAATTACTTGGGTTATTGCAAAAACAACTTACTCAGGAATTTGCAAAAACATCTAATTTACTTAGCAATTTTCTCTGGTATTAGTGAAAATAATTTACTCTGGTATTTTGCGGAAATGTTGTTTGGGTGTGTGTGAAAACAAATTACTTGGGTGTTTGCTAAAAACAATGTACTTTGGTGTTAGTGGAAATAATTTACTCAGATGTTTGCGAGAGTGCCTTATTTACTTTGGTATTGTTTAAAAAAGTATAGTTTAACTATGAGACTTTCTTGGTACATAAGGCACTTGAGAATCTCAGCAGATGCACTACATCAGGCTATTCAACTGTAGAGTCAACATCCTTCAGGGTTTTGCCTCAACCCTAATTAAAAACACCTGAAAAAGCTTATCAAGGCCTTCAGGATTACTTGAAAAATGCTGGCAGGTGTGTTTGATGAGGGTTGGAAATAAACTCTACAGATGGTGGCCCTCCAAGACCAGAGTTGCATACTGAATCATGAATTTTAAATATTTGGACATCCTACTCATCCTACTCGTTTGTTGCACTGCTTTTTACATACCGTGTAGCAGGGAAGTACGCATATTCGGACGCAGTGTTTGTCTCTCTTTGGTCTGTGGTGCACCTCACCTTGGTACCCTTGCTCTGTTTTTCCTCATCTAAGTGTGTCTCCCTCTCTTTCTCTTATTGGCTTTCTCTCTCCCCCATTTCTCTCTTCGTCCACCCTCTCTGCCCCATGCTTCACTATTCATGGCTGTCCTTTACAGGAAGAAGAAGTGGAGGAGTTTGGGGTGAGTATGGTGAACCTCTCACCTCTCTTTGGCTTCATGTGTGTCCTTCCTTTAATTTGGACTTAATCCTCACTAGCCTTTTTATTTTATTTTCCTTCATTTGAGAATGCTTCTGCTCTGTAGGAATTCAGGCATTTGATTGCCATCACTTTTGCTACGAGGGGTCATTGAATAAACTCACCTCATTCTAAAACATGTCCTAATTGAGTTCTGTTGCATTAATACCATTTGAATGTTTCACAAACATGACCTCACCCGTATGCATGAATTTATTTACACTCGTTTAGTTCCAGCTCATTTATTCATTTGATATCCCATGATCCATTTAGCAAAAGTGATTTATTTTAACGCCTTTTCCAGCTAAATTTCTTACTATAGCTGCACGCTTTCTTCTAAATATTTGCAGTGTTGTGTGAGGGTTTTGTTGTTAAATATATATAATTTACTTTGTGACCAAGATGAGATGAATGGATGGCAAACCCAACCTTTAATAGAATATTTTTAAAGGTGTTGTTTTATTTGTTTCGATATTAAAATACTTTCTCCTATCCTAGCCTAATATGCAAAGACAACTATAAGCAAACCATTTTAAATTGATGGTAGATCTGTTTCTCTGACCAGTAGCTGATGTGGTGAGTGTTCATGAAAGCTGTTTGTAAACAGCCATTAAGTGTTTGCAATTCTGTTTGGTGACAACACACTTCACCTTTAACCTTAATAAAGAAATGCTAAGCATTTTTTCATGAGCTTATTAAGTGTTTGCTCAGATGTAAGTGAACAAATATAACTAATTAAATTTCAACCGCACACCTGAAAATAATGTAGCGCAATTCTTTATATATATATATATATCTTGCAAAATTTGAGTATGCAACTTTTTGTTGTTTATTTAACATCCCATTTTTTATTTAACTGCCTGACTGGCTGTAATGTGAAATGCATGGAATGTTTGGAATGTTCTAAAGCCGGAAGGAATGTGACTTACTGCATGTTTAAAGAGAGACTAAAATAACTCTGATCCTGGATCAGCAATAATACCCGCTGCTGAAGTCAGCTTGCATCTTTAACTTTCTCTCTCTCTCTGTGTGTGTGTGTGCATGTTTGTTTGTTTGTGTGTGTGTGTGTGTGTGTGTGTGTGTGTGTGTGCGCGCGTGTCTGTGTGTGTAGGTCACTCAGTCAGGGCAGTGCCAATGCGGCCGTCTTGGATGTAACCCAGACAGGCGGGCACAAAAAGCGTGTCAGACGGAGTTCCTTCCTCAATGCCAAGAAGCTTTATGAGGACGCACAGATGGCACGCAAGGTTAAACAATACCTGTCCAACCTCACCCTAGACACGAATGAAGAGAGCCTGCAGACGCTCTCAATGCAGTGCGAACCCTCAATAAACACATGTAAGTGGGCTGAAAGCACACATATATAAATAGTTGGGTCCACCTTTTTTTTTTTTTGGTATTATATTCACCTAACATTACATTTATACTTGTATATTTTCAGATTTTCGCAATTTCTTAGTGAATAAAATAATTATTCTTTGAACTAGATTTGTATTTTCAGAAGATAATTCCAGCACTTGTATGGCAGCAAAAAAACAATAAAAGAAAGAAAAAATTGTTAAGGTTTCAAGTTTAACAAAATAATTGCACTTGTCTTGTTTTTCTGTCAGATGTACAAGCAGCTTCTGTGCTGCCATTGCAGTACAAAGAAAACTATACTTGGATAAATAGATCATATAAGAAAGAAAAGACCAATCAGATAATTAAGAATTCGCATAAATTAAAGAAAATGACCAATCACAATTTAGTATAACAAATATTAATATGATGTCATCACTCACTGTAATATTTCTGTAAAAAAAGTCAATGGGAACAATTTTACAATTTTTGTCAATGGGAGATTTTCACATTTGAATCTTATATTTTGTTTAACTTTCTTAAAAGTGTTAATACATTTATAAAACCCTGTATATAGATAGCACAACTAAGGCTGATATTATTGACAAAACACAGTTTAAATGGAATATGTATATTAAGCTGTTTTAACTGAATTAATTGCAGAAGTTTGAAGATTAATAAAATAGAACATCTGCAAAATATCCTTACAAGCAATCTACTTTTTTAAAAGCTTTTTTATATCATTGTACTTTGTTACTAGATATTCATTATTTATCTTAAATTTCATGATAGTGCCGAAAAGTTCTGGGGATAAGAGGAGACCTGACACATCTCCTGTGGTTGCACGGGCTGCCATTCACCAGCGCCAGCAGCTGCAGAAAGCCAACCAGGCGCTTCAAGTGCCTGCCGTTGCCCTCTACCCATCTCGCAAGAAAGTGCCGGTCAAAGACTTGCCGCCATTTGGTAAGACCACATATTTATGGAACTTGAACACGATTGGTTAGTTTGCCATAACTGCCCTCCGTCACATTATTTGTGCTCACAAGACTGTCTTATTGTTTTGGCACAGGCACAAGCTCACCCCAGTCTCTGAAGAAGATACTGTCCCTTTCAGAGGAGGCGGGTGAGAGACACAGGAAGCAGATAGAGGACAGTGTGTCCAACAACTCCTCACAGCTGTCCTCTCCTCCAACATCTCCTCACAGCTCACCTAAGAAGGGTGAGAAGAACACACACATACAGACTCACACAAAAAACATACACTAACCCAGTGGTTCTCAACTGTTTTAGCTTCATGATCGAAAATTGGACAAAGCGCCTCCCTTTTAAAAGTTGATAAGCCTATTTATTTTACCATCCTATTTAGAGATGATTATATGGTTTGTCACATTTTATTGTTTGAATTTAGCATTGTTTTGTTCTTGCAGTCAGAGACCCAATCAAAACAGACCTCCATCCCATTATTGGGTTATGACATACCATTTGATTACTATTAAGGAAGGTTTTTTTTGTTTTTGGCTTCTGATCTGCATACTTGGTTATATAACTTACATTATAATCAGTATAATGGATTTAAACATTGTAAAATGTGTTAAATTGAGCTGAGAGAACAACACTGTTATCAAATTAGACAACATTTCTGATAAACAGGCATGGGATGGAATCCAATTCTGTGCAAAGTTACTGTGTTGGCCTGCCATTCAATATACTGTACTTGAATGTCTTTTCCTCTTAATTATGGTCTTTGAACACCCCATGTACTCTCCTCCATTGACATATCTGTGAAGTATGGCATTAGTGCCCTCTGAAGGCTGTGCAATCTTCAGACAGCTATTTGACCCCAGCACTGACACATAGTTCATGCTATAGTTCATGTTAGTTGGCGCCCCCTAGTGCCAACTGGATTTCATAACTGATTTAACATGTTGATACTGCCATCTAGAGGTAAAGAGATCATACATATTTTTTTACAATGTAGCAGAATGTGAGATAGACACTTTGGCAATGTTTAATTACTTTTTTTACAATTTCTGCATCTTTACTTGGCAGAAATGGTAATATTATGGTAGTACGCCATTCTTACCTTAGCCTATAAGTAGCAAATATGACATTATAGTCAGATGGGTTGGTTTGAGTATTTCTGTAACTGCTGATCTCCTGGAATTTTTACGCTCAACAGTCTCTAGAATTTAGTCAGAATGGTGCCTGTGACAAAGAGAAGGGCGGGCCGGGTGGGGGGCGTGCATAGTCACGGTCCGGCCACGTCCTCCTCCTTGTCACAGTGCCATAAACAAAAAACATCTAGTGAGCGGCAGTTCTGTGGACTGCAACACTTGACCTCTCTGTTGATGAGAGAGGTCAACAGAGAATGGCCAGACTGGTTCGAACTGACAAATTCTGCGGTAACGAGGGGGACCCACACAATATTAGGCAGGTGGTTTTAATGTTGTGGCTGATCGGTGTAACCTTAAGTAACCTAGTAACCTTAAGTTGCTTTAGATAAAAGTGTCTGCACAGACAAGTGAAGTGATACAAACAGTGAATTTCCCAGGCCTGCAATATTAGTGCTCTTGGAACACTGCTCCATTACTGTAAAGTTTCAGATGTGCCACTTTCCATATTTTCTTTTGAATTTATGTCACATAATCTTTCTGTCTCTGATCACTGTGCATTTAGCCATCTATATTTTATGTCATCTATAAGAAGCCAGAGTATAAGGAGTTTTTCCTCCTGTAGAAAAGCGGAAACAGGGACTGGATTCAGATTTAGTCAGAGAGAGTTCATACATTAAACGGTGCTGTCTCAATACAGCACAGTTATTCAAAGATTTAAATGTAGTGTAAAGTGTTGCGCATTCTCTGACACTTTGAATATGAAGCCCTTCTCAGTTGCACTATCATTGTCTCAATTCCATCATGTTGCAAGCTGGAAGGGCTATGTGGTGTGAATACTGTAGGTTAAATCAACTACTGTTGATATTCAATACTTATCTTCCAAAACCTAGTGAGATGTCTACCTAGACAACATTTCAAGGCATCATAGGCATCATGTGCTTCTGATGCAAAGGCTTTTCCAAAAGGAGGCCTTCTCATAGGCCTTATTTTGGCCAAATTAAATTTGCCACAAAAATAGCCATAGAAGCTGGCATGGCAAAACAAAGCTGGCAAACAAGCAAATATTTTGGTCATATGCTCAGGCATCATTGCATGCAGTCTTTGCACTGAAGGAAGAAAAATTATGATTATAAATATATTTGTACTTCATTCAGTTCTGAAAAGTATTGATAAATTGTACAGTCTAATTAATAATGGACTATTTAACCCAATTGCATTGTTAGATTAGCAGCATGTTAACAAATTCAAATTCAAACGTCAAGATTGAAATCAATTATGAGTCAAGTCTGCTTTGCAGAGCACTATTTGTGTGGCATGTGAAGTTGTTGTTTAATGTTAAATGCCCTAAATCATTCACTTGAGGTTCCATCTCTGTTGGGATGCTGCCTTAGAAGGCAACTGTATATGTAGACACTGGGCAGCAAGACAGATTAAAAGGTTTTAGATCAGTTAAGTGTAATTTAGGGTAAAAAACAGTTGTACCACAATGCTATGTATTGGGACCAAATAAAGTTTCTGATAAGGTTGTTCTATGTGCTGATTTGCCAGGTTACGGACGAGCAGGTGACTACATATCAGACTCTGGCCACAGTGAGATCTCCTCACGCTCTAGTCTGGTGAGCACCTCCTCCCTGGATATGGGGCAAGAGGAGCGCAAGCAGCGGTATGGAGGAATGGCTGGGGAGGTCCATGGTAGCGGTCACCGGCTAGAGCGCAGGGCAACCGCTGACCCCGACCAGTACAGCTTGGGGTAAGCACCACTCACAAGCTTTATCTGAGCCCTTTGTGGGTTTGTATTCTGTATTAACCCCAAAATGCATATGTTGGTCAAAAAAGACCCAGGTGAAATCTAGATGCTTATTCTTTATCAAATTAATAGCAATGATAGTTTACATATAATTTACATTTTTAAATGGTTTTTGTTCAATTCTGAAGAGTTTCACACATGTTGAAAATAAAGTAGGAGTTTTGGGTGACAGTATCAAAAAGTGCAATTTTCATGTTTGGTGGTAACATACAAATGTTTCAACAGCTACATACACAGACACATACATATAAGTACAATGGACTAGGATCAAATATTCTTATAAAACAAATAGTTCTATAATGACAACTGTAAGTACTCTTTATTTCTGTGTTACTCTATATATATTGCTATATGTTGCTCAGAGTGGTGAGGCATTCTGGAAAAAAGAAACGTTCCAGGTTCAAACACACTATGGAGTGAACCAGGAGATATTACCATTGTGCCCTTACTGTGAACTAGGCATCTAGCCTCAGGTTGCTCCATGGGGACTGTCCCTCTTATAGGCATAATGCCATGCACTTATGTCATGCACACGTAAATATAACATAAATAAGGTATTTAACATAGATTTTTTTCACGTAACAGATGAAAAATGAAAACAATCAGTGTATTACTGTACAAGTGTAATACCAGGAATAAGTGAATTAAATACCATAGTAAAAACATATTGGTTACAGTACATATGACCCGCATATACATTCCAGGTGTAGTGATGCAAATTCTCTTATATTTAAAAAAACATGTTTAAAAAGTCAGTTCTTGGGTCAAAGACACCTTAATCATGGTATACCTGGAGTGTTAGATCAAAAGACCACTTCATGCAAAAAAAAAAAAGTACATGGCCATCATATTTATTTTAGGGTTAATGCCTAACCGGGTTAATTAATAAAAGTAGACAACTCACATATCCATTTACGGTTAATACTAAATTGCTGATCAGAGTTGGCATTTATTGTTGTTTCTTGCTATTGTAGACAAAGTAATGGAACTATTTAACCCTCATGTTACTTTTGGGGTTAATCTCCCAGAAAAATTGTTAAATATGTCATAATTTACTCACGCTCATGCTGTTCCAGACCTATATGACTTTCTTTTTTTTTATGTGGAAAAGAGATGCTTCAGTCACCTTCAGTATGGAAAAACAAGATGCATTGAAAGTGCATGGTGACTGAAGCTGTCATTCTGCCTAATATTCTGACTTTTCATAATCCACCGAGTACTGATTAAAAACAAAATTTTAACTTGATAACATGCATCAGTCATCCTCAATGAAAAAAGTGCATTACTTTTGTGTGTGATCCCAGAGACCCCAAATATAAAATATAGTAAAGGGGAAATAAGAGGATAATCTTGCTATTATTATTACTGTTGATATCTAATGTACATCATTTGAGAATATAAAGACAGTATAGTCAATCTTATTGGAACCAGAATGTAAATCATTTTGGATTCTCACTTATCCTCTTTCAGGTCCTACTCATCCATGCAGGACTGCCGGGGTCTGTATGCTGGCGCCACAGTGCTGTCGTCCCCTAGCTCAGAAGAGCTCACCCAGGACCAAGGCGATCGTGTCTCGCTCGACGCTGCTGATTCTGGCCGTGGCAGCTGGACTTCCTGTTCCAGTGGTTCCCATGACAACATCCAGACCATGCAGCAGGGGCGTAGTTGGGAGGCGCTGGCAGAGGGGGCGGGACTCTGGGGAAGTAGAGGCAGCTGGGCTTCGGCCTGCTCCTCCTCATCCTCTGCGGCATGTTGGGGTGAGGACTCGGAGGGCGACACGGGCACGATCAAGCGGAGAGGAGGAAGAGACGTGACCACAGATCCTGAGACCAGCAGCATCACCTCCACTGGATCAGAAGAGTCCAGACAGCACAGTCGACGCCCCTCACCCATCACTGCAGGCAACACCAAGCCTGTTATTAGTAAGAGTCTCCACATGAAACAATGGCTTAGGCTCATGTCCTAGGTCAAGTGTAACTGTTATATATGCTCCTCTGCAAGAGCCATAGTTATTATTTTGGCATAATAAAGTTGTATGCAGGATCCAAAATGTACTTCTTGCCTCCCTCTAGCACGGAAGGATGGTCGCTATCGGGACCCGCCTCCCACACCGCCAGGCTACACCGCACTGACCATCTCAGACGTGGCCGACGGTTCGGCACACTCCGGCAGGAGACCCCCAGACTACACTACGGCCTTGCAGCGCTCCCGTCTCGTCACACACTCCCCTGACTCCCAGCAGCCCCCTGCTGGAGGAAAGTCCACTCCGTTGGACCCCCGGAGCCGAGAAGAGGAGGAAGCAGAGGAGATGGAAGAGGAGGGTGAGTGCTTGTCTCCCAAACTCAGATCTCAGAGGAGGAGAGGTCCACACACAGCAGTTCCCCCCAGGCCATGAGTTACATAAGCCACCCCAACAGGAAGGTAAAACATCCCAAACTCCAGTTACTTGCAAACACACATATACACACACACACACACACACACACACACACACACTGCACAACAATCATTACTCAGCATTTTTGTCTGGTTTTCTAGTCAAAATATATAAACATCTCTAAAACAAGATGTATTAACTTGAGAGGCAAAATGACAGGGATAGTTTATCCAAAAATGAACACAATGGCATAATTTACTAATTTACAGAGTGGACTTTCCAAACATGTCTGACTTTTTCTACCATGGAACATGAAACATAATATTAGGCAGAATGTTAGCATCAGTCACCTGTCAAATTCACCGAGGCTAGCGTCTCATTTTGTGTTCCATGGAAGAAAGAAAGCCATATTGGTTTCGAACAATATAATAACAGATCTGTAATGTTTGGGTGAACTATTCCGTTACAGCAAGAAAAAACTATTTGCCAATGGGTTATTATAAATAAACTTGTCTATTAAGTCTTTATTTAATTATTCATTTTATAATATTTTTACTAGAAAGCAAGACAAGAATACGGAGTAAGGAAATGTTTTATTTTGCAGTGCGCGCACCCACTCACACACACTCACCTCACGTACACAAGTGCACATCTCAGCAAATGCATGCCAGGAGGAAAGCTCCTTCACCTGCCCACCATCACTCACCACCCACGCATCTCACACAGTGCATGTGTCACCACGGAGACAGCCTGACACCCCCCCACCCCCACGACAACATCACAGTCATTGCTCCCCTCTCTGCTGTGTGTATTGCTCTCACCCATCGGTGCTCACAGGAACATCACTAGATCTGCCATCATTAATGCTTGAACAAGTGCTAAAATTAGAAGTGTAATAGTTGTGTTGTGAAATAGCACATCAGATAGCAAGAAATGTTTGACATTGATAAGTGTTCAGAAAAATTATGAGGCTTACAATAGTTCTACAATGCAGTGTTTTAATTATGACATCCTGTGCTGTCATGTTTGTCTTTGGTATGGTAAGGCCAGAGTACATTTTATTTGTTTATTACATTTATATAGTTTTTTGTTTTTTGAGCTGTTCCAAGCTCTAGTGAGCTGCCTACCTAGAAAGATCATGTTGTAGGTGCGCTCTGGATGCAAAGGTTGTTCCAAACAGTAGCCAACTAAATTATGCTGCCTAAGGGGCTGTTCTTGTGCTGAAAAAAGCTTGACACAGTGTAACAAATACAACAGAACTCAGTTGTCTCAACATGCATTTTAGTTCTTTATATCTTGATCCAGCGTTTAAAAACATGTCACTCCTGCCCGAGACACTCCCACACTCCGAAGACGTCCATGTACCACATGTTTACATAGAAAAATAGCTCAGATTGATATCAAAACGTGTTCAGTGTTAACGCCCCCTTGTGCTGTATAATGGCCATAATTTAAGGCAGCAACACATCCCTGATAGCACATCTACATCTCCCAGACATCTTTCTGATGTGAGTGTGTACATCTGGAAGACATATTTTGTTTTGGTTGTTTGCTCATCTGCAATAGATCTTTAAGACGTTTCGTCTCAGATGTTAAAAATATATTCAGCAGATGTCTTTAGGACGTTCATGATTAAGAATATTTGTAAATCTGATCTTTTAAGATGTTTAGAAAATGTTACTTTGAATGTGATGCTTTCCAAATGAAACACTCTTAAACTGACATCTCTGAGATGTACATGTGCTATCTGGGCTGTATCCTTTGTGGATGTGGCAATCCCAGAATATATTGTGATGAGCTCAATGAAAATTGTCATCCAAGATGGGAAAAGTCTATTAGAAATGTAGTTAAAATGTACACCGTAATCAAAGAATTGGTTAAAATATTTATATCTTATTATAAAATTATCTATTTCACCCAATATTTGTTTGTTTTAGCTTATTAGCATGCTTAGCAACATATGCTAACATCTAACTCTATTGGAATCAATGGTCAGGGTTAGTCAAGACTCTTCAAATGAAAAGGAGAATCAAGACAGACTTTGCAATGCTGCTTTATTGTATTTACACTGAAATCACAATCCAAAGAAACAATGTATTAATGCTCAAAAGCTGAACATTTTTTGTTATTTTTTTGTCCATGCACAACTGGTGGAAAGCAAGATGTGTGCTGGTTGACAGTGCCATAGTTTGTAGACTGACCACCAGAACCAAACGTTTGAAATGCCGAAGAATAAAAACTCATCTGAACACAAAAAAGGAAACTTTAAATAGTTTATAACTATAAACATTAAAAAATAATAATAATTACAATTGAAACTATAGAAGAGAGGGCTATATTAGAGGTTTTGAGCTGAAACTTCAGACACATTCTGGGGACACCTGAGACTTATATTACATCTTGTAAATGGGGCATAATAGATCTCTGTATGAACACGAATATAAGCAATGCTCCACTCCGATCATGTGTTAACTCGTCATTACGTTTCTGCTGGAACCATTGTTGTTATGATGATCGATTTAGTCTTGAATAAACTTGGATGCTTCTCAAACACACTAAAACACCACGTATCCAGTATATGGTTGACTGCAGCCGCAGTGGTCTTCTTTTGGCTTCTGTATTTGTCGGTTGAAAGGCAATTGAAAAATCAGTTCTGGGTTTTTTGGCTTTTTATGAAGCGGAGTATGTGAGCGAAGTGGAGCGGCAACAATTTACCCTCCACGCTCAAAGCATTCTTTAATCGCTCCAGCTCCACTCTGGGTTGTCCATTTCCCGCTCCTTGCTCACTCCACGCTCCTGGATTCGAGAAACCCTGCTCCGTGTTCGCTCCATTGCAAAATTATTGCCTAACTACATCTCAACTGTAAAGTTATTTCAGTATGCTCTTAAGTATCACAACCTTCTATGCAGAAGATGTATTAAATGAAAAATAAATGCACAATACTAGAAGAAATGTTACTTTATTTAACACTTTATTTGACACTAACATTAGCCCAAGACTAAATTAAATTATTTGAATAGGTTACTTTTGAAACATATCGGCAGCATTATCTGGGTTTGTTCAATTAAATAAATTGCTAGAATTTTTTTTTTTTTTTTTTAATATAAATTACAAAACAAGTAATTTTTATATATTACCAGAACAAAAACAAAACATTCAATCAAATTAATAAATAACCAAAAAAAATATGAATAGGCCTATGTACTGTATTATTGCCTAGTTATTGCCTATTATTTTCTATTATTGCACTTCTTTTAATTTACCTTGCCCTATAATTCTGTGGATGAAAAAAAAAAACATTCTCAGAATGTTCAACGCTTTTTTAATCAAAAAAGACTGTAAAAACAATATGTCTACTGTAGAGTTCACTTTTAGAAATACTAGCGTTTTAATTTTTTACGATTTTAAATCTTCCTCTATTCGCATTTGCTGAGCTTCTTCTTCTGCAAATGTATAATGCATAAATTAGCCTATACGCCACTAAAATAAAAGTAACTTTCGCGCTGGATGTCAAACATGCTGCTAGATTTCAAATTGGTATTTTTTTTATTATTGTCTTGATTCACTGTTGTCTGCCCTGTGTTTTGCCTCCCTGCTTGTAACAATTATCACATTATTTCTGGTTATATCAGAAATTCCATCTTTCCTTCAAGCCAATAGTGTTTAACTCTGCTTAACACGTGGTGAATTGTTGCATTAAGCTCTGTTTACAGGTGTTATGCCCGTGACCGAGCTTTAGTGGAACGCTCTTGGAGCGAGAGAAAACAATGACGCTCTGAATTTTTTAAAACCCGCTCCTAGGCAAAATCATACCGCTCCACTCCTCGCTTCGCTCCCACTCTGCTCACATACTCTGTTATGAAGTACAAAAAAATTATTCAACAGCTTTTTGTTGTGAAAATAGCCAAATTTATCGTATATTTCTCCCCGTTTTTCTCATAGTAATGAATGAGTATCTATGGTAATGGGGAATCGATTTCCCCCACGCTAAATCATGCCCCCAGAGTATGACGTGTTGCCAACTGTATCTATAGTTAAAGAGGCAGCTCTTTAGAGTTTAGAGCCTAACTACAGTATACTGTATGTATAGGAGACCTTTGCATACGTCTTTTTGTCCATAATTCTGATAGATTCTTTCTTTCTCTCTCCAGAGGATGAACAGGTGTCCGCTGTTTGAAAGGGGACGACACTGGCTTTTATTCGCTTGCTGCAATGACTGATGTCCCATATAGGGGCTTCACAGGTCAAAGACAGCCAGACCAACCAGTCTACATCTTGCTGGCACTGCCTTTCTCCCTCCTGATGGATTCATCTCCCTACCCTGCCTTAAAGCATCATGGGGGGTTTGTTGCCCTGCATGCTCAAAATACTGTGAAGATAGGAGGCGAGCAAAAATAGAAAAAAACGATTTGGCACTTTGAAGAAAGGAAAAATGAACTGAACTGAAAACCGAACAGTGCTTTGACATTCACACAAAAACAAACTACTGTTAATGGTTATCCTCAGACAATGTCCCCCTTTTCCTCTGATTAATGGTCACAAAAATACATTTAGTAGTTCCCTATCAGCACTTTTTACTGTTTCAAGGTGTAAACTCATGCACACACTACATTTTTCAGTCGCCCAATTCTCGTAAAGGGCATATACAATTTGGAAGGTGAAAATGGCTTGAATGTGTTCAGGCTACATCTCAGCAACACCACATCAGTTCAGATGGCAACACTCATATATGTGTGGTTCTGTATTACAGTATTATATTGACAGAGCTCGGCTTGAGGGACAGATACTATTCTCCTGAAGAACTGGAGGACTACATTGTGAAAACTGGAGTTTGCATCATGTACATATGTACGACATATGTAGCACACCACTTTACTATGGAAGGTGCAATGTGGACAGGATCCTGTGTGAAGCCTTATTGGGAGAGTGAGTGATTTTATTGGTTCATGGCCTTAGTGTGTCTGGGATCCGTGTAAAAGTGTGAATGAAACATCAGGTTTGGTCAAAGGCCTCATAACAAGTGTGATATGGAAAAAAACAGGTCAAACTAAATTTAATGTGACATCTCTTTGAAGGGAAGGTACAAGTTAGGTCAATCCAACCTGAGAAATAACATCTTAAACCAGCCTAAACTGTTGTGCTGGTCTTAATTAGTCTCCCAGCCTGGTGACATTTTGTATGACAAGAGCAACACCTATTGAACACCTACTGTTCAAAATTTAAAGGAATATTCTGTGCTCAATACAAGTCAAGCTCAGTCGACAGTATTGTTGGCATAATGTTGGTATAATGTTTGTTACAGCAAAATGCATTTCAATGGGTGCCTTGGTTATAAAGAAAAATAGCAAAAATTTTGGTTACAATAAGGCCATTACAATGGAAGTCCATAAACATTAAAATACACACTTAAAGTTTCAAAAGTTTAGCCACAAGTCATTAACTTTACATGTGTTATGTTATGTTATGTTTACAACATGTTAACATTAGTGTCATAACATCAGGGATTTACCAGCGTTACAGTATTTACTATATTACTGGGTTTACTGGCATTATGCTGTCATGACAACACAGTTGTAATAATAGATATAACTTAACACTGACAAGGCTATTAGGCAATTTCTTTTTTCACACTAAAATCACTAAAAATCAATTCACACTAAAAATGTTGACATGTATAATGTTTACATCTTGTGGCTACACAGTTTTAAACAGTGTGTATTTTAATGTTTATAGACTGACCCCAATAACCTCTATTGTAAGTGCCTTACTGTAATCATGACTTCTGCTTATTTTTAATAAACAAGGGACGAGAGGATTTGTTTTTTTATTGTAATTAACATTCTTACACAAATGCTGTTGATTGATCGCTGCTTGTATTGAGCTCGCAAACCTTTAAGCGATCTTTGGCTGTGGCACAACGCCCCCTGTTGGTGTAGGTGAACACAGCAGGCTACTCAGGCAAATGGGGTTGTCTAATTTGGGTGCTACTTTCTTCCTGTTATTAAGTGATAAATATCATTGAGGAGATGCGTTTTGTGCCTGAAAATTGGTGGCTTTTGTGTTGTTTGTTTTTACGAGTGCTCAAGTCATGCATGTTTCTCTTGGTGTGTATGGAGTGGGCCTTGATCAAACCACCTATGCTGCACAACAGCTACCGGAATCACTCACAGGAACCCAACTGAAATGTGCTTTCGAAACTCCGGTGGGATAGGAACATACAAAGCCACCAGAAGGCTGCCAGTCAGTGAACTTAACCGGTGAGAACAAGTCACGTGTATTCTTTTGTTTTTAATCACTGAGTTAAGCTGATCACATTGATCAGTAGTTAGAAACAATAGACTAAAAAAAGAAAAAGAAAAAAATAAGTTTGCAGTGTTTTCCACTGTATCCTGTAACATCACTTCTACTTCAATGTTTCTTTCTCTAGTTGCCTGTTTATTTGTAGATTCTTGTTTTTTTGGGGGGGGGGCTCCCATACATTTTTTTGTAATGGTTGAAATGGATACAGTTGTTGATAGCAACACATTTGTAACAGTAAATATATGAATCATCTCCTTCCATTTTTTTTTTTTTTTTTTTTTAGTATATATTCACACCTTTTGGCAAGCCAAGATGAGTCACTTGTTTTGCTAAATAAGTTGCACAAATTGTACAAGCATAAATACAACAAGGTAAATAGTAGTATGTAGCTTATCTGCTACTCTGTTCGATTTGTGATGTCAAGTGAGAAATGTACATTTAGCTGGTGAAGATTCTC
This sequence comes from Moxostoma hubbsi, assembly GCA_032164185.1. NCBI lineage: Eukaryota > Metazoa > Chordata > Actinopteri > Cypriniformes > Catostomidae > Moxostoma > Moxostoma hubbsi. Next base: position 30,295,690 of record JAVLUX010000016.1, on the reverse strand, counting down.
TCTTTTGTTTTGACTGCTTTTACCTGTATGTCTTTTAAAAAGACAATTGGTGGAGTATGTATTTGTTCTTATTTTTGTCTTTTTGTTTTGTATTTTAAATACAATAATTGTAAATATTGGTTATATTTTTGTTGAATTGTAGAAATGTATGATGATTATGCCTCAACATCCAGTTAATATTAGCTGGGAGTCAATAAATTCGACAAAAATGAATCAACTTATTGTTTTAAATGCACATTATTATTATTATTATTATTATTATTGCTATTCTTTGTTTTGTTTGTCCTGCATTACGGTTTTGTTTGTAAAGCATTGTTACTTTTAATGACCTCTGGCACCATCTAGTGTTTGCACAAGATAAGACATGGAAGTAACTTGAAAACGTGTATCTCATACTTTTCTAACTGACAAATGTATGTTGGGGTTAATAAAAAGACATCCATATCTATATGCAGTTTAATAATGTTTTCTTTTCAGGAATTCTTCTAAAATTCTGACTGCCCAATGTGGACATACTCTCACAGGGTTTTTCCTGGCTCAAAATGAGGCGGAGGTGTCAAAGTCTGGGCATTTTAATGTAGATTTGTCAATGAAAACTGTTGACATTTTAGTCATATTTTAGTAACATTTAGTCATATTGTCATTTTAGTCACTGAACACTAAACATTTTAGCCATTAGAGTATTATTGATAAGCATTTGTCAATTTTGTCTATCCAAAACCAATATATACACACACATACACACTTTATTGTTGATGCAACGCGTTGCAAGCTGCAGATAGCGGGTTTGAGAGACAAGCGTCTCCGTGTTAGAGATGGCGGAACTTTAAATCTCTCCCAGTCTCGACTCCCGCTCAGATTGGGTCTCTTCCGCGACTGGTTGAAGCTGCTCTGACTGCACAGAGAATGACAGTTTTGGAGTTTGAGCTTATTTACATGTCATGCTACAGTATTTTAGTTGAACTTTAATTAATGATGAATTAAAGATATATCGCCAAGCTGTGATCTGTGTTTCTATCAAACACTGGAGCTGCAGCGCTCCTTTAGTCTTGTGTGTCATCATATAGTTTTATATGATCTCAAGTTACGTTAAATGACATCAAGTGACTATTTGAAAACTGAAATTTTTTATTATTATTGCAGAGATTTACATATAAACATGACAATTCACCGAGTGCAACGCTTGTTAGTGTTTTCCATACAGCCGGAGGCAGCACGAAATTTGACGGAGGCAGCCGCCTAGTAATTCTCTATGCAGGAAAAACCCTGTCTCAGTCAGATTATAATTTTCACCATTTTATACGTATCCTATTGTCGTGGTAGAACAGGGTACAGCGAGGTAGTTCAAATCCCGAATTAATGACTCTAACAATCCTGTTCTTTTGAATCTACAACAGGGGTTTTCAAAGTGTGGATCGCACCTCCTCAGGGGGGTGCTAGATCATGCAGGGGAGGCGCGGAGAGTGGTAAAACATTTTATTAAAAAATTAAGAGAGAGATTCATTATTATATTTAAAACATTATTTAAACAGTTCTGAAAATAATGGGTAGAAAATACAAAATATATCTTTGTGAAGATTCTCTGATATTTGTCAAGCCTGCCAATAAAGCAGACATGTAATTAGTCTGTAATTACAATGGAGTGGTTTCTGAGACCACCAAATTTGAATCCTTCCGTTTCAGGGGTCAAAGATGACGATACATTGAGCAGTATTTAAGTTTAGGGTTTACATGGACAGGATCAGTTAATGCCATTGAAGCTTCATAACATGTTGTGCTGCAGCAATGCACATATCATCTGAGAGACATTGACCGGCTGCCAAGTGCTGTCAACATGGCAGCGCCCATGAAGGGCCGACCCACTCCATGTAAAATTTAACAGTTTTTATTGGTTTTCTGATATGACTGGAGACTTCAGGCTCTATTTTTGTAGGCACGCAAAGCACAGCGCTACAGGCAACGACCAAGCGTAACGCCTTATCCAAATTATGTAAGGGAGCAAAAAACAAATGTCCGTGGGTGTTTTGTATTTTAATGAAGAGGCACAATTTGTATACTGTATATATATATTGTATATTATTGACATACACATTGTGTTGGGTAAACTAGATGTGTACATTGTGTTATATGTAATTGTCATAATTGCTATGTTGCTTGGAACTGCACCCAAGACTGTCAATTGTGTATATGTTTGAGTGACAATAAAGGGATTTGATTTTGATCATAGTCTACCAATTCCAAACATTTTACTCTCTCCAACTTCCACCAGCCCATTTTGCAGTTACTTAAAAATCACTCTGACAACAGGTAGGAAAATACCTTTAGACTTACAAATTACACCATAAATACAACTGTAAATTTAAACATAATAATAATAATTGAAAAATAAACCATGACCTATAGCTAGTTTATCACAAATCTCAAACATTATTATTAATATTTAACATATAACATTAACATATAAGACTCATATAAAACTTTGATGGTCAGGGACATCATTTGATATTACACTATATTTTCAGAGTTTGGACATGAACTTTATTAGCAACTGCTGGTGGAATCTCAAAACTGCAAAAGCAGGAACTGAGTTTAAACTTTGCGCTAAATTAAGACGTGGTTTTCAAAGTCTTGGGAGTAGTTCTAAGCAACAAAGCAGTCATGGCAATTACAATAAACATCTAATTTACATATAACACAATTTACACATCTGGTTTACCCAACACATGTACAATATACACCTGTATACAAATAAAAATACACAGTATTTTATACTATTTGTGACTTGCCGAGTGTCTCACCATTCACCAACAAATGATCGTTTAAAACTTTCTAGAGATTATTTTTCAACGGTATGTGTGGGTGTGATTGCAAAGCTTGAAGTCGATGACACTGTTTTGATTTCCTTTCTCCTGAATTTGTCGTACAGCCTATTCCTGGTGAACAAGGTTTGAAATGAACACCTGCAAATGCAGATTTTTCATGCTGAGTATTTTGCTGATATACCAGCCACTGTGGAAGGCGACCAGTAAGACTTCTCAGAGTGATATATTACAAGAAATTAGACACAAAGACGTGCATTTGATGAAACATGATTATATTTTGAAGAACAGCTGAAAGAAAAGCTGCTGATGCGCATCTGATTTGATATGTGTGCGCAGTGAGCTTTGCTGTTCATGAGTGCAATGAAAACGCTTCTCCAAGATATTCATAGAGTTCTGGGCCTCGTTTCCCAATAACTATTGACCTTAGCTGTTAAGAGCATTTTCTATGAGCGATTTTATGAATGTTCGTTATTTTTTTATGTGCACCCAGGGTGTGATATAGTACCTGCAAAATGCAACGAGGCTGATTCTAGTTTGCAAGTAATTTTGCTCATCTACCCACAACAGCTGGATGACATGTAAGACGTCTCAGAGTGACATATGACAAGAAATGCTATTAGTCAAAAAGACGCGCTTGAAGAGACACACTTTATTATATTTTTAAGAACAGACAAAAGAAAAGCCGTCAGTGCTTGTGTCTGATTCACTGTTCAGAGGCGTCTCGTTGAACAAGCGCATGTAATGAGTTATCACTCCTTTTTCTCTGTTTCATTCAATTGAAAACTGTCTGGGAGAATAATATAATCTATGAGAATGCTGCAAATGATCCACAATCATCTTGTGAGTTTTGCTTTATTTCCACGGAGCAGTTCACTCTTAAATATTGTGAACGCAACTCTGCAGGTTCAGTAACATATGCAGGTATCTTTGTATTGAAGAAAAGCGATTAAATCAAAAAAGTAATACAAGACACGTTCACACTGAACCTAAAATTTTGTTCTATTTTCTTTTCTTTAGGCAGCATAAAATGTATTACCAAAATGCAATACAAACACATTCAATAAGAACACACATTTGGCAGCATTAGTTTGGAAACACAAGGGAATGTATTAGGCTAATTTATTATGATGATTATAATAATCGTATTTACATTTATAATTGTCTTTAGTTCTTAATTTGCACCTGTTGCTGCATACTGATACTTGCGTGATGGGAAATGTTTGAATTTGGGGAGGTGGTTATATAGAATATTTTTTAATCACTTTGTTATTTTAATTTATTTTTACGTTTTGTTTAAAGTGCAATTTGAATTTAGAAATGTATTTTTAAGTTTTTCGTGTTTCAATAAATTTGTGTAATTTTTAAAGCAAAATCAATAAAGCTAAAATATTCACTGACCTTGAGGGTTGACCATGAAATCTGATATCATGATATTTAAATGCGATTATTCTAAAAATATTTAGTACATATCGCCCAGCCCAAAAGGGAAGTTACATTTTTCATGAACAATTGTAAAATGAAATAATTTTATGGAGACCCGCACAAACACATGTACTCGATTCCATATTGCAAAATGTTACCTATTAATGTTTGCTTATTTGTTTGTTTTTGAGTAGTCTATGGGCAATATAAACATTTTATTTTATTGAAAAACTTTGTTTTTTAAAATAGTAAATTATTCGTTTGTGATATGGCTCTTTTGAACAAATCATCAACCAAAAATAAAAAAATTGTTTTACCATAAATTATTTCTTTTATCAATAATTGTATTTATTTTACATGATTTTAATACTAAGAAATTGAGAAATCAAACCGTTCTGCATGATAGTAATTATTGTAAAAATATATACTGTATATTTATAAATATTATAATAGTAATTCACTCGATGCTCTCAATAACGCAGGGATGATTAGCGAAATAAAAATATTTAGAACAGAAATCCATTAAAATAGTAAAGGTAAATGTGCTGTTGTGTGATCTATTAAGAACAAAGTGTCTGAAACATTCTTTTTTCATAGAAGAATAAAATGTTGTTCTTTTATCATTTTCAGATTTACCTGTCTTATAATGGTAAACAAACTGTGGTTGCTCACTTTACATAACAATCAGACAATCACTTATCCAAGTGAGCTGTAATACGCTCTCAGTAGATGACACTATTCTTGTTTGTGATTTTTTTTGTTTGTGATCTGCCATTACAAAAGAAGAAGACGATGCTGCCTGATTCTGATTAGCAGACAGAAATGTCTGCTAATCATCTGACGTTTTGCCGGTAGAAGTTTGGCTTCTACACAATAAGGAAGGTTATTAGTTATAATCTGACAAACATGATGTAGTGTTTGGTCACACTACACCACTACTTGCTGGAAAAAGTAGTTTGTTTACTGGAAAAGCTTCTCTGTTTTAAAAGCAGCTGAGCTACTGTCAAGCTACTGAAAAATGGATTTATGTTAGCAGCGTCACTACATGTAGTTAGCTACTCCCCAACACTGGGTATGCAAAGCAAAGGGGGGCTCCAGCGGCTCACTAAAGGTGATGCAATCGGCCTCCTCCATACATGCTTGGAAATGTGTAGTTGCGCCCCTGCCTGCCACATACTATGATTTTTTTTTAACCACTTGATTATATTTTTGTTTCCTGTGAATGCGCCTAACGCTAGAGCTCTTACTAAAGTTTACTAAAATTATATTAGTAAAAACTTACCTTGTGACCCATTAAGGCATTAATAAAAATAAACTGCACAGACTTACACATTACACAAACATTACATTTCCTTATGCTTGATGCATGCACAGAGCATGTACCTGCTTTTGAGATGGCAAAATAAATAAATGAGGTAATTTAAGATAATTGTTATTTTTGTAACAGGACTCATTTTTTTGCTGGATGAGTTATGCTGTGTATTACAGGTGTGTTTCCTGGGGGGGTCCTGGGGGCTTTCAAAAAGTTGATTAATAATCCTCCAAAAAATCTTCACTACAAAAACTATTTTTGTAATCAGTATTTTTTTGTCTCGTTTTCCAGTAAAAATATCAAAACATTCTTAAAACACAATTTTATTCATTTAAATTTCCTAACAATTTTCCATAAAATTAAATTGTAATTTTTTATAAAACTTAAAACATTACCTTCTTGCTATCTTCACTGTTTTGCTTAGATTGATGAGTGCAGCTATACGAGTCTGGGTGCTTCAGTCCTGCATGTGACATCAATTTTACACAAAATATTTTACTTTCTCCAATAAACAGTCAAATTCCACCAAATTCCACCATGGATGTAGAGAGGACAAGACAAGCCATCCATCTACAGTATACATAGTTTATGTATCATCACATGATGTCACATACGTAAGTAGGCAAACAAAATATGGGATCTCAAAATGGGGTTAAAGCACCTCCATCAGGAAAATAGGTCAATTATTTGATTAATTATAATTATTATAAAAGCAAAATGCTATGCCATCCATCTTTGTTTGGTTAATAAATAACAGACAAGCCTGTTCTGATTGATTCATAGATTTTCATTTAGGCTTATTCATTTGGAAAACACGTTTATGCAACGTGACATACAGTGCATTCAAGGTTTACATTTAATGGATTCCAACAATTTAACTAGAATGATGTTACCTATTTTTGACCAAAGTACTTGTTCATTATTACTGGCCATTTCGTTGGCTTTCAAACTTTTATATACTGTTTCCATATACTGAGCAGCCAGCAGGAACAGGAGCTAAGTCAAATCAATGCTCATTTAACGTGCTGTCTTTTGAGAAATAGTGGAACAGGGCGGACTGGCCATCAGGAGCACTGGGCATTTTCCCAGTGAGCCACTGTGTATTTTGGGCCACCTGCTGCTGCACAAGTACCGACCCATCTTACAGGCAATATAGGCGGCCACTCTAGGCTCCAACAGGGCTGCGCAGACCTGTAACAGAGCGAGATTTCTATAGATAAAACTATATAATGGCTTTAATTAGGAAATCATGTAATGACTTCGCTTGCATAATAGCATGGTTTTTGTATGAGTGAATTAACCTTTAACTTGCATGGACTTCATTATTTGACATAAAGATCACAATAATGGTGACAACCAAAAACAACATATAGCATACAAGTGTAAGATGAGATCTGAATAATCACATGTGGCAAGGTGGAGGGCGGGGCCGGGTCGTGACTCAACACGCCCGGTCCCGAATTAGGCTAATCAAGCCTCAGAGAGGGTTAAAGGCCGACCGCGGAAGACGGGCGTGAGAGAGAGATCATTCACGGACATGTCCGTTGTCTTATGTGTTTGTATTTTGAGTTTTACATTAAACCTTTAGTTGTATGTCAAGCCGGTTTCTCGCCTCTTCCTTGCCAGTGAAAATGAACTGTTCACAATGAGTTGTCACAAAATGACAAATAACTGCAAGTTACAACAAATAAAATAACAGCAGTATATATAAAATCTGCAAAGAGTAAAACTATGAGCAGTACATAGTCATTTGCATAATTTATTCATACTGCAGTGAACATATGAGAAACTAATCTGCAAAATATCAGCAAAGATCTACACTTTAATAGGTATGTGTATTTATTTATTTTTGTACATATATTTATATTTGTTTATATTTATATATGTACACATTCTGGCCAATTTTGTTTTCATTATTTTTTTTTTAAAATAAACATTTACACAGTTATGTCGGTAACTGACATGACATTTTAAGCACTGTCATCAGTGTCCTGCTGTGTGACACTTTCTTCAGCTAACTATTTAAAAAAATATTTTATGAATTTGTATAGCTATATATACTTAATATTATTGTTATACTTGTTGTTTCCACAACCTCATATTATCTAAGAAAATAGTTTATATGTTTATATGTTTTTAAAGACCTTTAAAAACTTTGAAGAAATGCTTAAAATACACACTTTCCCTTATAGGGGGGGAAAAAGGTTTTCAGACATGTCTGAACTATAAGTCCTTATTTTTAGTGCTTTCTCTAAAAAAATCCACTCATCACATTTACAGTGTTTTTATATGACTGATAAAGGTATGACATCATAATAGGTATGACATAGGTAGTGTTCAAAATCGTTGACTGTCAGAATAAGTAATTGTCCGAGGCCTCAGACTTTAAATGCTCGTACTGAGACATGAAGTTATTTGGTCTGAGGTTGAATTAATTGTGCATTCATTATTAAAAAAAATGTTGTACATATTTATTTTTTTGCTCTGCTAACCTAAGAATTCTCAGTTCATTAATATTCAACCTTTGGTTCTGCACGCCACACAAAACAACTATGTGCAATTCTTAGCCTTTTCTCCTGGCAGTGAAGACTGTATATAACATTTTCCCATGAAAACCAAAAAATGGGACAACCTACAGCAAATATTACCATTTTTAATATGTGAGAATACTGGAGGTTAAACTGCGCTGCTCTTAGCTTTGATGTGTCAGCACTATGGGAAATATCCATTTTTATCTCTCTGTACTCTGATTTCATCCTGCCATTTTTACAATTTTTGGTTAATTAATTTTGCCATATTCAAAGACCTTAGAATGCTGAACTCTGTCATTAACAATATTTGCACAATCCTGCAGACCATTCAATCCAATGCACAAGAGACACTAAAAAAAATACAAATGAGTCCGTGGGATGGCTGATGAGAGAGACAGTCCTGTTGCATCAAAGACAGCTTTTTAATATGCTGGGGTTTTTAACACTACTGTAAATTGTCTACTGCTGTGTCAGTTGACTGCAGTGTATATTTCTGGCTTGTATAATGACTGTGAGCATGTCTCAAAGACTGAGCAAGCAGCTGTATGCCACTTAATTTCCCCATCTGATTTAACTCTGCAAATAAACTTACTTGAGGATAGAAATGAAATTAGCTATAAAAAGAGAAAGCATATGATCATGAAGCCTGCAGGGGCATAACTACAGAGGCGAACTAGAGAATTATGCCTTTTGAGAGTTAATCATGTTTCCCGATAAAGTCATTTTCTGATCAATAAAATATATTACAAATATTTATATAACAGAGTATTTCTCTCATCAAAGTTCTCTTGTTTCTATTTTTTATTTTTTTTTATCTTGGATGGCCATTTTTTATTTTATTTCTTATACTATTATTATCCTTTCTTATACCACATCTGTTGAATGCTTGATTCTGGTTGGTTGATGCGTGCAATTATTTTTAAAGTAAACGCACAGCTATGATGTATTTCCAGGTCTTGACCGCATAACGGTTCCATATCACTTTGCCACATTATTTCAGTTATATCAAAGAGCCCTACAGGCTACCACAACAAAATAACCAATTAAAACAAAGACAGTGGTTAAGTACATCGGATAAAAATGACAAAGTCTATAATTTCCTAGATTTATTTAAATTTCAGTTGAAAAGCGCCCACACACACAGACAGCAAAATTTCCATATAAGCAAAGACATACCACTTTGCCATATTATTTCAGCTATTTCAAAGATCCCTACAGGCTACCACAACAAATTAACCACTGAATACAATCAATCTCCCCTGTACTTACTTACACACGCACACACACACACACTTTTTTTAAACAAATTTGGCCCAATTTGTCATGCCCAATTCCCAATGCGTTCTAGGTCCTCGTAGTTGCATAGTGACTCAATTCAATCTGGGTGGCGGAGGCCAAATCTCAGTTGCCTCTGTTGTTACCACGGAGATCTAGCACATGTGGAGGCTTCACTCTATTCTCCACGGCATCCATACACAACACACCATGCGCCCAACTGAGAGCGAGAACCACACTATAGCGACCACGAGGAGGTTAACCCAATGTGACTACCCACCCTAGCAACTGGGCCAATTGGTTGCTTAGGAAGCCTCACTGGAGTCACTCAGTACGCCCTGGATTCGAACTTGCAACTCCAGGTGTGGTAGTCAGCGTCTTTTCTTGCTGAGCTACCCAGACCATCCCCGAATAATAGAGAGCTGCAACAAAAAAAGGTAATCCCAGAAGCGATCTCTTTCAGTTTATGAGTTTTACTCTTTCGATCCCTCAAAAACAAATTTACACACACATGCAGAAACAGAATAACTTCTTACTCCAGTAAGTGCTCCAGTAAAGCAGCACAAGCCTCGCTATCCTCCGTTGCTAGTTTTAAAGTGACGTTTTCGAACTAGCAATGAAGGCTTCAGCTGTATCAAAGCAAGATGTTGAATCCGAGGCAGAACAAAATAGTTCCATTCACAAGAACATTTTAGGAATGAAAACCAGAAAATGTCTTGAGATAAAAAAAAAAACTGAACGATGTCTTAAGCTGTGGTATCCGTGGTATAAGCCGAATAATTGACTCTGGCCCATTGAATTATTGCATTCTCGGGTGTGCATTTCAATTTCAGTTCAATGGTCCGTCATCTATTATTCCTTACATGTTTCATCTCTGTTCCCTTATTTTTTCTCTCATTCCTTAAAGCTTTCTCTAAAGTCTATTTTAGCAGTTACTCAACTGTAGCACTCACACAGTAAATTGAATCTAAAGTTCGGCAATGTTTTACTGTATAAATTTGGACATATTTAGCATGTTGCAGATTAACTTGAATTTGGTTAAATTGTTGTTAACCCAGCTGTCTTTTTTGTGACCTGTGAGCAGTGCTGGATTTTTAACTAAGTGAATTTGAATTTGTAGGTGAACTGCTCAAAAACACAACTATTTCATGCAGTGAAAGTGTGTCCAAGGCAAACTTGAGTATGAACCATCTGGAATTGAATATGCAGAATATGCAGCTCAATGCACAGTTGCTCTCTGTGCACTCTGTACTCTGTACCCAAACACAAATCACAAAAGGGATGCACCTAGCTCTGTGTTAGCCATTAGAGAATATTTAATCTGTTTTTGTGGATAATTAGGTTGCTTACAGTGGCATGCAAAAGTTTGGGCACCCCTGGCCAAAATTTCTGTTGCAGTGAATATTTAAGTGAGTAGAAGCTGAATTGATCTCCAAAAGGCATAAAGTTAAAGATTAAACATTTTAAGCAACATTTTAAGCAAGATAAGTGTATTATTTTTGTTTTGCACAATTTTAGAGTGAAAAAAATCATACAAACCATACAAAAGTTTGGGCACCCCAAGATATTTCAGCTCTCAGATAACTTTACCAAGGTCTCAGAACTTAGTTACCTTGTTAGGGCTATGGCTTGTTCACAATCATGTTTGGAAAGGCCAGATGATGCAAATTTCAAAGCATTACAAATACTCTGACTCCTCAAACCTTGTTCCAACAATCAGCAGCCATGGGTTCCCCTAAGCAGCTGCCTAGCTCTCTGAAAATTTAAATAATTGATGCCCACAAAGCAGGAGAATGGTATAAGAAGATAGCAAAGCATTTTACGGTAGCCGTTTCCTCAGTGCATAATGTAATTAAGAAATGGTAGTTAACAGGAACAGTTGAGGTCAAGTTGAGGCCTGGACTTTCAGAGAGAACTCCTCGTAGGATTGTTAGAAAGGCAAATCAAAACCTCTGTTTGACTGCAATAGACCTTAAGGAAAATTTAGCAGACTCTGGAGTAGTGGTGAACTGTTCTACTGTGCAGCGACACCTGCACAAATATCACCTTCATGGAAGAGTGATGAAAAGAAAACCTTTCCTGCATCCTCACCACAAAATTCAGCGTCAGAAGAAACAAATGAACATCTAAAAAAGCCTGATGCATTTTGGAAGTCCTGTGGACTGATAAATTTAAAATCTAACTTTTTGGCCACAATAAGCAAAAGTATTCTTGGAGAAAAAAGGGTGCAGAATTTAATGAAAAGAACACCTCTACAACTGTTAAGCACAGGGGTGATCTATCATGCTTTGGGCTTGTGTTGCAGCTAGCGGCATGTGTAACATTTCTCTGGTAGAGGAAGAATGGATTAAATTATATGCCAGCAAAATCTGGAAGCAAACATCACACCAACTGTAAAAAACCTGAAGATGAAAAGAGGATTGCTTCTACTACAGTATAACAAACCTAAACATACCTCAAAATCCACAATGGATGACCTCAAGAGGCGCAAGCTGCAGGTTTTGCATAGCCATCACAGTCCCCCGACCTAAACATAAAAAATCTGTGGATAGACCTCAAAAGAGCAGTGCGTGCAAGACGGCCCAAGTATCACAGAACTAGAAGTCTTTTGTTAGGAAGAATGGGCGAAAATCCCCCAAACAAGAATTGAAAGACTCTTAGCTGGCCACGAAAATGTTTACAAGCTGTGATACTTGCCAAAGTGGGTGTTAATAAATACTCAATAAATAAATACTGACCTTGCAGGGTGCCCAAACTTTTGCTTCGGTCCCTTTTCCTTTACTGTTTTATTTCAACTGTAAAAGATGTAAATAAAAAAGTAAAATTGCTTAAAATATTAAAGAAATTGTGTCGTGCGTCACACAAGTATCTTTTTTTTTGCCAGCCAGACACATTGCTAGGTGACATAGCTTAGTGATAGCAAGTAAAATACTTCACTGTTTAACCAGACTTGCACAGGTCAGTAATCCATGATGTTAGTAGTTTTTTTTTATTTTTTTTATTTTTTTTTATAGCACAATAACATCTGATTTAATGTGATTAAGCATGTATATGTATGTAAACATATAATTTACCACAGTTGTAAGGTGCTGGAAAATCTTGAAAATGCTTGAAAAGTGTTTGAATTTGACTTTGGAAAAGGTGTAAGAACCCTGAGGAAAAAAGAAAAGAAAAAGTTGTTTTGGAGCATTTTAGATTTCCATGAAAACTAGTGTCACCGCTGCCAAGGCTAAAGGCTCAAGCAATAATTAGGGATTAATGTAGGAAAAAAGTTGTCGTCTCACTGGCTTTTCAAAAACCTTTCTGAACAATATGTGAGAATAAAACTTGCCATAACAATGTTGTGTGTGGGTGTTTCCCAGGGCATTTGGTTGCTAAAGTGTTCTGAGTGTTTTAATCACATTGTTAGTGTGTTGTGGGTGGCTGCTAGGGGATTTCTAGGTGGCTGCCTACTGGCCCAAGATAAAAATCCAATTGCTTGGAATAGTAATAGCACTCAACCCTATCCATACACAAATGGTATGGGGCGATTCATGCGGCAAAGTTTAAAAGTGACAATGGTGATGCCTAGCTTAGTAGGACCACTAAAAATATTGACCACCACAATGAATTTCCCTAATAGTAAAGATACCCTAATTAAAGCAGACAACGGACATCTACTGTGGATTTAAACTTGTTTCTAATAAGTAGCCCACACTGAATTGCAGGATAAATTCCATTTAGGATCAATTAAGGCACAATGAGATTACCCAAAAAATAAAGATTGAAATAGTACAAGTATTCAATCTATGGAAATAATGACTGTGATGGCTCACCATGTATTCAGTTGTTAGTTGGATATTCATGGTAAATTAGATCAAGAAAGAAAGGGCAAAGTATGGTAATGCCACAATCATATTTTCCAGAGAGTGGTTATTGTGTGCATTAATAACATCACAGTCCACTAGACTCAACATTCTCTAAAATTAAACTCTAAAACAATAGATGATATTACTCTTTGGGGAAACAATACATTTTCACATTAAATTCCAAGCATGTTATTACACAGTCAAACCTCAAAGAAATCTATAAAATGACACATTCAGTTTCTAGTTTTTCAAAAACATTGAAATGTCATATGCTTAAGAATAATATACAGAGTCTCCACCTAATTCTTGTAGCTCTACCAGATCTTACCGTTATAAACCAGAAAAAAATTACTTGTGTTTTGTGTATAGACCCAACATTATTTATTTATCAAGACTGGCTTTATTTTGTTTTCTTCAAGTAAGATTTTGCTTGGTTGTGTTCTGTTTTCATTGCTGAAATATTTTGTTGCTCGAATGTCTCTCCTCTTCCTTTGCCATTGTTTACTATGTGGGTGAGAAAGTTACAAGGTTGAACACTGGCTTCATTTGATTTTCATCAGAATAAAAATCCATTCAACCCAACCATGGATATCCAGTGTCTTCCTGATTCCATCTGACACCTTGCCTTGTTGCACAACTGGTAATGTGTTGAGTCACTTGCTTTGACAATGTATGTCATCTCAAATCAGTGCATCATGTGGACATTTGTGGACATTTTTCCAGGAAACTGGAGCTCATTCATGCCCACATGTTAACAACACTTCCAGCTTTGACCACTGAAAGCAGTGTTTTGAATTTCAGTAAGTATAGACCAATTTCAGCTGAAGAATATTTCTGGATATTTATGGAGTTTATAATGACACAATTATTCTCAGAATTTAATGATCTTAGAGAGGCAGCTGAGGGGTTGCTAAAATGATCTGGAAAGAGAACCTGAACTGGGATGTATTTCTCACACCGCAGAAAATCAAAATATGTGCAATTGGAAGTGAGTTTAGTCTTTTTTTCTGAAGATGCATTTTTAATGCTAATGGCATTATCAGCAAGGGTATAAGAAATAAAGGAGAGAGAGAGTATGGACATGTGGACAAATCAGTGAAAGTCACAATTGGCAAAAGCAATTGTGCTGCTACATTTACATGGCTAAGATAGGTTACGGTAAAGCAGGCTCATAGTTTGCAGAAAGCACTGCTACTGTAGGCCTAGAGGACACTTGGCTGGGATTTGTCAGAGAGATAAATAATTTTGAGCAAGAAAGAGAGTGGCCAGTGGCCAACTTGGTTTTAGCTTGGCAGTTTTGACACAACATTGAAGCGTGGTGCTCGAAGTTCCCTTAAGAACTGATAAGATGCCCCAAAAATGCTAAAATCTAAAATATCCCTCGCATTTTAAAACAATGCAAATGCTGACACTTTTACCTACATATTTTACTAAGTGCTGGAGTACAATTTCATTGACTTAAAGACATGGACGTGCCAATATAATCTGACAACTTATAATTGTATTAAAATGTAGCCGTTGAGTTGAAAATAATCAACACAGGATACAAAAATATATTGGGGTTTTTATTTTGACTGCTGTCTCATAAAGGACAGTGAATGATGGGGCCAACACATGCTTAATACATGCTTAAAACTTCACAATATTTTATGCATTTAGTACTTGCAATCCATATGCATCCTTCAAAATTAACCAATAACAAACACTCAAATTTAACATACAACTCTTCTGAACACATATTTAATGTAATGCATGAGCATTTTGTGTAAAATTTGATATTTACCCACTCTTCAAATGGGCACGTTCTATTCAGAAGAGATCATCCCTGTTCCCTTCAAAGTCTTTACTATCCACTGTGAGAGCATTGAAGGGCTGAAAGATGTGGGGCTCCAAAATAACAGTCATTTGGAATTCACTTTGATCTATCATGATTGATCTCCCTATAAAGAGCACTACAGAGGCTGGTTTATCCAATTTGTAACGCAGCCAAAAACGGCACTTGTGCATTAACAAGGAAACAGAAGCATTGTTCTCCAACTGAAACTGATTGCGTTAAAGCGATTTCTCTTTACAGAAATCTTTGCCTAAATGTTTACATTCGCATTTGCATGGCATTTAAGAAAAGCTTTCTGCAAAACTCAGAATAAGTATTTTTTGAATGCATGTAAATGTGATCAAAGTCTTGATAGACTGAAACATATATACTCTATGGAATTAAAGTTATAGAAGCCTCAGCGAAGTGAAATCCTTCACTCCACGCAGCAATCTATGAAAGAAAGTACACTTCTAGCCACAGGTAAAGAGCTGCAGTTCCAACCACACAACTTTGCGATGCTGTTTGCAAATGTTTGTTGGAACTATGGTATCAGGAAACACCAAATCGTTGAACTATGTTGGCAACGATGGAATTTACAACCATAGTTGGCTAACGATGGTTTTGGGAAACGCACCCCTGGGTGGTAATTCACCTCAAAATCAAAGATGGCTAATTGAGCGATCCATCTTTTCTCAGTTGCACTGAGCTTGGCCCTTTTTAGATTGCACAGGGGGTTGTTATCTTTTATGACCACAAAATTGGAACCCAGCAGATAACGACAGAATTTTTCAGCGATAGCCCACTTGAGGGCCAGTAGCTCAAGATTCATGCTACTATCATTTCTGTCATTCTATTCTGCTTTATGAAGTCTAATGCTTTACTGTACTGGCATACGCTCTCTTACACATCCTGCTGCTGGTAAAAGACAGCACCCAGGCCTTCTGTGCTCGCATCAGTCTTCAATGTGAAAGGAAGATTGAAATCTGCATACCCTAACAGGAGCAGAAGTAAACTTCTCCTTGAGCAGCTCAAATGCTGTTTGGTACTCTGATGACCACAAAGCACTAATCTCTCTTTGTGGTCTCAACTCAATCATGGAGGGGACTGGATTTTCTAGAAAAACCCACAATTAACTTTCTGTAGTAACTACAGAACCCTAAGAATGAGTAATTCCTTAACTCCTCAGTTCCCATGCCTTGAGCTGAGATCTGATGACCTAAGAAAGTTACTTCTTGCTACAAGAAATGACACGTTTCATGCTTAACTTTGAGACATGTTTCTTTTAGTCTGTTAAAGGCTATTTCCAATCACTGCAAGTGCTCAGGGAAAGTGGACGAGTACACTAGCAGCATGTAATCAAGGTACACTTGCATGATCTAAAAAATTAGATCACCCATGGAAGCCTGCATAAGACGTTGAAATGTCAAAGGTCCTTTGCATACCCCAAAGGTCATCCGAGAATACTCAAGTATTCCAAATGGAGTCATAAATGCAGTATTATGCAGCAACCTGATGATATCCACTAGCTAAATCAATGGAAGAAAATAACTTTGCTCCTTGTAGTGCATCAAAGCTTTCATCTGTCCTAGGCAGAGGAAACACTTTGAGTTAAGCTGCCTGTAATTGACACAAACTGACTGCCATCAGTTCTCCTAACTAGGTGAAGCATAAGCACTAGTGCTAACTTGGACAACCCCTTTCTTAAATAGTTTGGTGATGTTCTCTGACTTCACTGTACTGAGTGGGTGGGATATGCCTTTAAGGCTGGGCCATCATCCACCATGTGAATCTCATGTTGCATTTTGTCTGTAAAACCGAGGTTTTCAACCTTGAGATCAAAAATATCAGAGTACTTCATCAGCTAATCACTCAACTCTGCCTGCTGTTTAGGAGTACCTGCAATGTGTAGCTTGTTGAGAAACTCTTTCTTTGGAGCTGTCATCCAATAACTGACTTTCTTTTGTGTTTACACTGATTTCTTCAATATCAGCTGAAATTCTCTGAGATCTCACCTCACACATCCCATCTTCTGGGGAGAGCTTCACATCCTGTACAGGAAACAACAGTTTATCTGAAGGTACAAGAGGGGGAACAACAATCAGACCTCCAGGTAAGGGTGTGTTCACTGGTTCTAACAGGAAGTTATATGAACCATAATGTAACATATTCTTTGCTCCCTTGACCATTACCGTTGTAATTGATAAAGCAGGTATGTGTACCATGTCTTTTCCAGCTACTTGGACCACGCTTCGCTACTCTGCATCTGCTGAAATTCCACCCTGCAATCAGACTGCAAATCTCCACTTTTGGTAGTACCAAACTCTGCATGAACCAATTGTCTACGTCTGATAATGATGTTCATGCCAATGAGGGCTGGTACAGAAGAAGAGTTTTGTGAGTCTCTTACTACAAGAAAACAACAATCTGGTAGGGTAATACCCCTGGTTTCATCCTCCAACTCAAGATAGCCTTGGCAAGATAAGTCTAAACCATTGGCAGCTGTAATATTCCACCAACCTACTATGGACAGCATATCTTCATCCTCCCCAGACAGGTGTTCTCTGAAGAAGCTCTCAGAAATAGTACTAACTTGGCATCCTTTATCAAGTAAAAAAGAGGCTATTAATCCACTAATCTTTAGATTGGCGACAGAACATTTTACCAAAGAATGCTAGAGTAGTCGGTCACAACAAGTACTGATATAGGCTGAGCCTATGGACTGCCCTCACACTGCCTGGCTCACAGTAAGCTAGGGTGTAAGTTTCTCCTGCTGCATTGATGATTTAGCATTCTCTGTGACAGTCTGTTTCTTTGTCTACACAAATATCTTAGCTATCTGTCTGTAACAGTCAACAGGCAAGGAGGAGGTGGGAACTGGCTGATCAATTAAAATAAACTTTTAATGCATAAATGCTATACAATAAATTTAAACATAAACAGACACACATGCAATGCGGCAGAGTGTATCACTCTCAAAATGGCATCTCTGGCTGCCACTTATCTTGCTCTCCTGCTGATCAGCTGATTCAGTGACAGCAGTGATCCATCATGGCCTGGCCATGGCCGCCTCCTCATCACACTCCTCCCCCATCTCTGAGGGGGGGGGGGGGGGGGGACTGCCCTTCTGGCCATTCTGTCAGCCGGTTGTCCACCCCACCTCCTGCGAACCTGCGGGTGAGATGAGGGAAGGCGTGGGGAGTGGGAAAAGGCGACCAGAGACACAGAGATAGAGAGAGAGAACTTGCTCGCCAGCTCCCGGACACACTTTTGCCCGGTCCTTAATCGTTCCTCTGCCCTGTGGTGAACGCCAGCTCGCTCCTCCCCCGGCAAATGGCAGCAAGTCATACAGCCCCTGGCAGATGGAACCATTCCTCCCCTTCTCGGCAGATGGCCACAGTTCCTCTGGCTCTCGGCCACCGGCATCTACCCTTCCGTACCCAGGCAGATGGCCTTGGCTGCTCCCCTGGCAGATGGCAACAGCAAGGACTCCACGACAGCGCATCCCTCCTCCTTCCCGGATTTCGGCACCACTGTAACAGGTAATGGTTGGGCAAGGAGGCGGGAACCGGCTAAACAATTAACCTAAACTTTTAAAGCATATATTCATTCAACTGTGAACTTAAACAAACACATGCAACACGGACGTGTGCATCTCTCTCTCTTGAACCGGCGTCTCCTGCTGCCCCTTATCTCGCTCTCCCGCTGATCAGCTGATTCAGCACCGGCTGTGCTCCATCACAGCCAACACACCTTTACAGCGGAAACATATTGGCTGGCCATCATCTGTAAAACTTGGCTTCATCTTATGTTTACTATGGTTCTGACTTAGTGCCCTGCAAAGTGAGTTTCTTGACAGCTTTTCTTAGCTCTCCTATTGCTTTTACTTGTTCTACTTCTTCAAGAGTAACGGGGTTAGGGCTGTCACGATTTCTTGATTTAATTAGATTACAAAATTGCCGCATTGACAAATTGAAAATAAGGCGGTAGCGACACAGTCAATGGACGAGGGTGCAAACATATAATGACAAGAGGTCTCAGCTGTGTGACAGCACCACTTTAGATCTGAAAAATAATTCAGGTCCTATAAAACATCACTTCAGCAATGCAACAGCACTTCCAGTTTTCACAAACCTGTCAGACACCACACACACACACACACAAAGTAAACTCATCTTCATGCGACTGCAGTGCTAAGTAACCAAATGCATGAATTGCCGAGCGGGACACAATATAAAACTTTGGCTTACCTAAGGGAGAAATGGCTATCTCCGCATGTGTAATTATTACGTTTTCAATCAGTAAGGAACTGAATGTCCAGATGCTCAAGGGCATTATACACTGTATGTAGCAAGTGACAAGATTTTGCGATCTGCATGTAGCGCACATGCAACAATGCCCACAACTGCTGCAGCTCAACACAAGAGTGAAAATATGTGTCTCATGTGAATACTGTGAATATTGTATTGGAGTGGGGGTGGTGTAGTTGGCTAAAGCACAGAACTGGTAAGTATCTACAAGCAATCCTTCAATTTCTCTCGGAATACAGAAATGCATGAGTTATTTATTTGACTGATCTGGCTCAAAGAGCATGATTTAGATTCTAATCTTGAAATCAAGGGCTTTGGAGTCCCAATGCAGATGGACAGAGATGTCATTATGATTGAGAAGTCCTTGGGTGGAGGTTTATTTATTTACAGTGCATCTGGAAAGTATTCCCAGTGCTTCACTTTTTCTACATTTTGTTATGTTACAGCTTTATTCCAATATGGATTATATTCATTATTTTCCTCAAAATTCTACAAACAATACCCATAATGACAACTTGAAAGAAGTTAGTTTGAAATCTTTGCAAATTTATTTAAAATAAAAAAAATAAAAATCACATGTACATAACTATTCACAGCCTTTGCCATGACACTCAAAATTGAGCTCAGGTGCATCCTGTTTCCACTGATCATCCTTGAGATGTTTCTACAACTTGATTGAAGTGGTAAATTCAGTTGATTGGACATGATTTGGAAAGGCACTCACCTGTCTATATAAGGTCCCACAGTTAACAGTGCATGTCAGAGCACAAACCAAACCATGAAGTCCAAGGAATTGTCTGTAGACCTCAGAGACAGGATTGTATCGGGGCACAGATCTGGGGAAGGGTACAGAAAAAATTCTGCAGCATTGAATGTCCCAATGAGCACAGTGGCCTCCATCATCCGTAAATGGAAGAAGTTTGGAACCACCGGGACTCTACCTAGAGCTGGCCGCCCGGCCAAACTGTGATTGGGGGAGAAGGGCCTTAGTCAGGGAGGTGACCAAGAACCCGATGGTCACTCTGACAGAGCTCCAGCATTTCTCAGTGGAGAGAGGAGAAACGTCCAGAAGAACAACCATCTCTGCAGCACTCCACCAATCAGGCCTGTATGGTAGGGTGGCCAGACGGAAGCCACTCCTCAGTAAAAGGCACATGACAGCCCGCCTGTAGTTTGCCAAATGGCACCTGAATGACTCTTAGTCCATGAGAAACAAAATTCTCTTGTCTGATGAAATAAAGCTTGATCTCTTTGGCCTGAATGGCATGTATCATGTCTGGATGAAACCTCATCACCTGGCCAATACCTTCCCTACAGTGAAGCGTGGTGGTGGCAGCATCTTGCTGTGGGTATCTTTTTCAGCGGCAGGAACTGGTAGACTAGTCAGGATCGAGGGAAAGATGAATGTAGCAATGTACATAGACATCCTTGATGAAAACCTGCTCCAGAGCGCACTGGACCTCAGACTGGGGCGAAGGTTCATCTTCCAACAGGACAACGATCCTAATCACACAGCCAAGATAACAAAGGAGTGGCTACGGTACAACTCTGTGAATGTCTTTGAGTGGCCCAGCCAGAGCCCAGAATTAAACCTGATTGAACATCTCTGGAGAGATCTGAAAATGGCTGTGCACAGAAGCTCCCCATCCAACCTGATGGAGCTTGAGAGGTCCTGCAAAGAATAATGGGAGAATCTGCCCAAAAATAGGTGTGCCAAGCTTGTAGCATCATAAACCAAAATACTTGAGGATGTAATTGGTGCCAAAAGGTGCTTCAACAAAGTATTGAGCAAAGGCTGTGAATACTTATGTATAATTATGTACATTTTAATTTTTAATAAATTTGCAAAGATTTCAAACAAACTTCTTTGACTTTGTCATTATGGGGTAATGTTTGTAGAATTTTGAGGAAAATAATGAATTCTATCAATTTTGGAATAAAGCTGTAACAACAAAATGTAGAAAAAGTAAAGCGCTGTGAATACTTTCCGGATGCAACACGTTAAACAATATTGGTCGTGATTTTGAGGTAATCTGTGTATAGTCCTGACATTGAATTGATGTCGGTATCACTTTGTCCCTTTTACTTGCCCCGGGACTTTCCACAAATATTAGTTTCTTTCATTTATGTCCACCCAAAGGCAAATGTGAAGAATGCATCTGATATTTTATGCAAAACAGTGAATCGGCTGCAAAGTATTTCACCTGATGCACCTAACATTGTGATGGGAGATGTTAATCACTGTAAAATGAAGAAATTACACAGCCACTTTTATCAATACGTGGACTGTCCAACTAGATGCAGAGAATACTCTGTTATGGGTCCATTAAAGGGGCATATAATTTGTCTTTAAGAGCCCCTCTAGGCCTGTCTGATCATTATGCTGTGTACCTGGCTCCTGTTTACAAACCAGCTTTGAAAAGGGGAAAAACAGAGAAAAGCATAGTTCCTGTGTGGTCTAATGATTCAATTCAAGGCTTGATGGGATGTTTTTATTGTACCGATTGGGAAAGGTTCAAGTCTGTATGTACTGATTTGGACAATCTCACAGAGACTGCTTAGATTGAATTATGTGAAGAATTCATTCATTCATGAACCTTGTATAGTATTTCCAAATACCAAGCCATGGATCACTAAGTATGTTAAAAATTTAATTAATGTAAGGACTAATTATTTTTAACAGGTAGATAGCATTTGGTATAGAGAGGCTCAGAAACAAATGAGAAATTAATTAGCTAAATTGCATTATGAGGAAAAAGTAGAGAATTTTTTTATATATGTAAAATCTCATTTAGCCTGGGATGCATTTAAGTCTATTATTGGTACCAAACAGAAGACTAAAAGTATTAATTTAGGAGGGAAACTCAGTCATGAATTAGCAGATGATTTCAATTTATTTTATACTCGATTTGACTCTCAAGATTTTACATCTGAATTTTCTGATAATAATGGGAATTCAGTGATTCCAGACATTTCTGTCCAATTTCAAATCAATACAGCTGATGTTCAGAAATGTTTTAGTCAGGTTAAGGTTAAGAAGAGCCCAGGCCCTGATGTTATTGTTGGCAGACTGCTGAGGAACTGCGCAGAGCAGCTTGTCTTTTCTACATCTCATGTATGCTCTAGTACTAGGCCTTAATTTCTGTGTGAAAATTTTCAGATTTATGCTGGATTTATTGACTCTTTTTGACACATGAAGAAATTTTGTAATTTTTTTTTTCGCATTTCCCATTCATTTCAATATGGGGTCATATTGACCCCGAAGACCAGAAGTGTTAAACATGTTTTTACATACCTATAGAACAACCAAATCAAGCCCAGTTTTTTTTGTGTGTGTATAGACAGATAATGTAGGAAAAGTCACAAAATCTTATTCCACTGAGATGAAGGGAACCATTTTTATTTATTAAGGAAAAGTCGATTGGGGTCATATAGACCCCAAGGACCAATTGAGGGTGTGTGTGTGTGTGTGTGTGTGTGTGTGTGTGTGTGTGTGTGTGTGTGTGTGTGTGTGTGTGTGTGTGTGTGTGTGTGTGTGTGTGTGCGCGTGTGTGTATGTGTGTGTGTGTGTGTGTGTGTGCGAGCGTGTGTGTGTCTGTGTCCGTGTGCATGCATTAGGTCTCACCCTTTTATATTTTTTTCTGCATTTGTGCCAAATTCTATCAAAATGCTCTCTGGGGCAGTCATACATGTGTGTGTTTTTGTGTGTGTGTGTGTGTGTGTGTGTGAGTGAGCATGTCTTTTCTACATCTCATGTATGATCTAGTACTAGGCCTTAATTTCTGTGTGAAAATTTTCAGATTTATGCTGAATTTATTGACTCTTTTTGACACATGAAGAAATTTTGTAATTTTTTTTTTCGCATTTCCCATTCATTTCAATATGGGGTCATATTGACCCCGAAGACCAGAAGTGTAAAATTTTTTTTAACATACCTATAGAACAACCGAATCAAGCCCAGTTTTTTTGTGTGTGTATAGATAGATAATGTAGGAAAAGTCACAAAATCTTATTCCACTGAGATGAAGGGAACCATTTTTATTTATTAAGGAAAAGTCGATTGGGGTCATATAGACCCAAAGACCAATTGAGGGTGTCAAAACAATCACAAATATAGACGGACAAAAAAAAAAAAAAAAAAAAAAATGCCAGAGCATACGATGGAACTTGCTCGCTTGGCTCCGAAGAAGATATCTGATGTGTGTTTGCAACATCACTCCTTTTATACCCGTATGTCCGGGGGAGTGGCATGCAAATTCCACATGCCAATTCTCATTGGCCTTTTCTCAAGATTAGAGATGTCTGGGCTCCACAGGAGCGACCCCTAGTGTCAACTCATCGACACAACGTCTCGTTCCCTCCATCAGGGAACGGAGGTTACATCAGTAACCAAGACATTTTTTTTCTCAAAAGTGCCCTATTGTGAAATTTCATGGTGTTGCATGGGTTCAATCTGTCTAGCAGACCAGTCTCTGATGTGTTACTGGTGTGCATTACAAAAGTGTGTAATCCAAACTGCCTGAATCTGTTTTACAGGGTGTGTAATTTTATCATGTTAAAATACCTTTCTCATGTCCCAACTTAATATGCAAAGTAAACAATAAGCAATGTTTTGTTGGTTGATTTCAACATTTACTCAGTCAGTGAGTTTGGTGTATCTGTTTGTCCAGCCATGAAAGACAGTTAATTTTTGCAATTTTGTTTGGTGACACTTGTGAAACAGAAATTACACACTTCACTTTTAACTGATATCTGAGGCTCTATAGACCACACGCCCACATACAAACACACACATGGCCTGAGTGACAGTATAAATGCTTTACTGTGCTACCCAGACTTTATGCATCTTGTACCATCCCCATTATGCAAGTCTACAGTCAGAGTTCTCATCAGCCCAAAGGCCCAGCAGAAACCAAGTAGGAATAACTCAGCATTTAGAATATGATCTCATTCCTCTTATGGCTGTCAGTGACTTGGACACTTCCTCTCATTTAATAACTTTGCACTTACAGTATGCTTTCATAATGGCAACTGATTGTCAAAAGACATGACATATAAATCACCTTGACTTATATGTATTTTCATGCCATTCCCTTTTTGATAAAGTATTTCCTCTTTAGAAGAAAAATGTATAAGCAGTCTCTTTGAGGTAAAAGATTGGGTCTTTTCAACCTCGTCTAACCTTTAAAGACTTCCTGGGAGACATTACTTTGATCTGGATTCTCTACAAGAGAGCAGTAATCCACCGAATGAGTTCAAATGGATCTCCTAACCTTTAAGTCTTGCCAGGTATGTAAGCACATTGCCTATAATTACACAAATTAAATACTTAATAATTTAAATCATAGTACAAATAAGACATAACACCTTCACCATAAAAAATGAAATTATAAAGAATGTAATTTCATGTTTTCCCTTCCTTGATTCCTTTCCTAATTTACTTGTTTTGATGCTGATTAATCACAGCATGAGTTAATTAAAACAGGGCTGGGAGGTCCTCAGACTACAAATTTAATGTCTTTAATTGCCGTGACATGGTATAATTGTCAAGATCATAATTAACTATAATCTAACTATATTGTACACTTATTCCCCATATAAAAATATATTGAAATAACTCAACTGATTAACATTGTATATAATCATAAGAGTGGGCCCAGTGTAATTAGAATTAAAGCCTTAAAGCATAAAAACAAAACAGAGTCCACACGAATGCAAGGATGGAGTGGAGAGAAATAATATCAAGGAGGAAAATGAGGATGGAGTGAAAGGAAATATATTAAATGGAGAGATCAAGATTAAGAACCTAAAATTTGGCACAGATAGGAACTGCTTAAAGAAGTAATTATTTAATATTAATGGGAATTGAAAAAACAAAACAAAAAAAGTCTGATACCGGAGCAGGAAAGAATCTTAGGGGACCGGGGCTGAAATATTTGCGCAGACCACTACCTGCGGGCTTGCGAGTGGACAAAACATGAAAGTTGCAGATGGGAGCGGGACAAAATATTACATATTTTTTTGTGGGAGTAGGACAGAATCTCATGGGAGCAGGTCTGAAAATCCATCCCGTGCAGACCTCTACTTTATAATTCAGGTCCAGTATTTCACGAACACCTGCAGCATGATATTTGGTAACTGATGTGGTGGAAGAGGGAGTCAGGGAGATATTTGATATGAAGGAGCCTGTGGTACATTAACAACAGCCACACGGTCATTGCACACTGAGACAGCACCAGGCTTCTTTATGGGCATTAAAAACCTATGCGTTGCATAAAAATATATCTTATTACCGCTCTCGCTCTCATGATGTCTCGGACTGTCTGGTTTGCAACAGCTGCTTCTTGAGTAAGTTGTTGCTTTTGGCCAATGACAAAAATAGAAAAACACTACACATATCCTGTGCAGTTTTGTGATATGTTGGGCAGTCTACAGCCAACTCTTAATGTTTGCAACACACCACCCACCCCATATTGCTTTTAACCAATACACAAATTGGAAAAAATCTTGATTTTTATTTAAAACCATGTTTCCAAAAAGTTTGATTCGGTGGGCAAGACTCACATTTGAGTGGGTGCCCATGCCTACATCCAGCCCGATTACAGGGTTATCCTGTAATTAATGAAGGATGCAAAGCTCTAAAAGCGACACAAGAGGCATTTGTGTGTGTGAGTGTGTGTGTGTGTGTGTGTGTTTTTGTTGGTATTCCCTACGTTGTGGGTACCACAAGGATAGTAAAACCTGAAATTGTCGATGTTGTGGGGACAATTTGTCGGTCCCCATGAGGAAAAAAGCTTATCAGTCATACTAAATTATGTTTTTTGAAAATTTTAAAATGCAGAAATTTTTCTCTGAGGGTTAGGTTCAGGGGTAGGGGATAGAAGTTTGTACAGTATAAAATCTTTATGTCTATGAAAAGTCCTCATAAAACACGAAAACCAGTGTGTGTGTGTGTGTGTGTGTGTGTGTGTGTGTGTGTGTGTGTGTGTGTGTGTGTGAGAGAGAGAGAGAGACAGAGAGATAGACAGACACACACACACACACACACACACACACACACTGATGGCCTGCAAAATTAAAAATAGCTTGTGAAAATCTGATCACAAATGGAATGCATAACACACACACACACACACACGCATGCTCGCACGCACACACACACATTCACACACACACACACACACACACACACGCACACACACATTCACACACACACACACACACACACACACACACTGGTGGCCTGCAAAAATAACTATAACTTTTGAAAATCGGATCACAACTGGAATACATTACCGGGGGTAAAAAATAAATAAAATACGATGTCATATTAAATGAACAAGAAATCATTTTACTTGCCACTGTGGCAATAGCAGCTGGTGTATCATTCCATTGCCTATTGGAGAAACAGAAATGGCAGAGGTTAAAGCCCCCCATACTGACCATTTATTCTCAATGTAAGATTAAATGAATATGATCTGTGAAAATATAAGGCATATATGGTAATACAAATATGTCTATTATGCATGCATATGGTGTATCAATTAAATGGACACTACTGAGTAGCATGATTTGGTGCTTTGTGCAGGATTATTATTTTTGCAATTCCATTTTTGGTGCAGCTAGTGGCACAGAAATAACACATTTCACCATAATTCTCAGAAATGTTTTAACTGTCATAGCACTTGGCGCTTGAGCAGATTGCATGCAACCACACTAATTACCACGCTAGCAAACAGCCATGCATTGCATTTAGTTGTAAATCATATGTTATCTGTTGCCCAGCAACCAACCATAATTAAGATGGCACAAGAGTTTGCTGGATGATTCCAAGTACCTACAGAGAGAGCATGAAAAATATATCTCCCTCCTCAGTCTATGTGTGTGATGAAATCCTGTTGTATAAATGATCTCCAGTTAACTCAAAGATTCCTGTGCCAGCAGCACTACTGCCCAAGGGTGCTTTTGTGAGACTTTGATAGAGAGCATATTTCTTTGCTTTGTTTTTATCTTTTTATTGTTCTTTTCTCTTGACAGAAGAAGGTCAGTGCAGTAATTGATTGGGTAGCACAGGGTCACCTGTCTACATCCATCTTTTACAGTCTCTATCTACTCCTTATGACACCACATGTCCATGTGAAATAAATAACAAGAAAACAGGGTGATCTAAAGGAATAATAATTAAATAAATGGCTGTCTAATATAAATATTAAAGAAAAGTCAAGAGGAAAAAAAGGGAAAAAAAGGTTCTTTGCAGTCATTAAATTGAGGATAAACTTCACAGTCACAGCTACCGTTATTAATGACATAATGGACACGTTGCCATTAATATATTAAGTATACTGCCTGGATCTAATTAACAGTTACTCCAATGGGAGTTTGGGATGATCAAGTTTGGTTATTTTAATCCTTGAGAGCTTATAATGGATCTTAATTTGTTTCAAGCACAAATCTAACAAAATTTTGTGAGGATTAAAATTAAAAATCATAATGTTCACATCCTCATGTCGTGCAAAACCTGTATGACTTTCTTTCTGCTGAAACACAAAAGGTGAAGTTTCTCCAAAAGACCCAAAAAATATGAGGGTGAACAAACAGCAGGGTAAGGCAACCAGCCACTTTCCCCCAGCCACCTTGAATAATAAGTAATAAACATTGTCTTTCTTACCACAATAAAATTAAGTTGAAACAGAACCACTTGGACTTGTATACAGTGGTTTTCCTGCATTGAAAATTTGCAGAAGTACATTTTATGATATTCATGATATTCTACAGTATGCTCCTTATGTGGTATGTTGATGTTTGTGTGGCAATTGAAGACTGGTATCGCGTGATCCCTCGTGCAAGTGATAAATTCTGTGTAATTAGAGCCAGCTGCTATGTGATAGCTGTGCAGGATGTGTAAACCTTACTCCCCTGGCCTCAAGAGGCGCACTAGCGACTGATGGTGGAGACTGTAGCCTTTGGACTCCTCATTAGTGCACCTACCTCCCATTCCGGCCAGTTCAAATACTGCTCGGAGTGGGTTGAGCAGGACCGGTTACATCTGCTTGTCAGCAAGGCTTCCCTCGATATGCAAGCTCCGGTAACAGGATAGCGCAGAACGGATCATATTCAAGATTAAACCCTCGATATTATAGTTCAAAACAAACCTAATGCGACCAATTTGAATTCTACATGAGAGTTTTATAAAGCACTTCAACCATTTAAATCATCTACAGCACTGACATTCTGAACAGCACATATGAGGAAAGAGATAACGCCTGCATCAGCATATTAACAAGACTTTGTACATCTAGACATAAACACTTACTAACATTTATCACAGTAAACTTTAACAGGTTTTTTAATTACATTGCAACTGAGGTGGTTGTATTAATTTTTTTTTTACTTTTTAAATGTGTTTAAGCTATTATTTTTTCAAAAGAATTTAACAGTTTATTTTTTAAGAAAGACTAAACACTGAGAAGCCATCCATGGTCTTAACTTTGGTAAAAACAAGGGCAAGTAGGCTACAATGTGGAATACAATTCTGGACCTTTATAAATTCTGTGGAAAGTCATGTGTAATATTGTAAAAAAAAAAATGTCCTGTTCTAACAATATTTGATATGAGGAAATAAACTGGCCTGGTTTGGCTTCAGATATTCCAAGATTCGCAATGATGCCCAAATTGTTAAGAATCTGATAAAAGAAAAGCAATAGGCTATCAGTTATGGAGAAGGAAACAAACAAAACACTCCCAAATCAATAAAGTGGTTTACTTATGAATATTATATCTAGCCGTATAAAAATAAGGTATTAAGTTAGTTTGATTTCCCACAGCAAAAAAAAAAAAGTTTATAGACGCTCAGATGATCAAAAATAAATAATATTCATTACAAACATGAAATGCAACAACATATCTTAGATATGAATTGCAATTATGTAGAAAGAAAGAAAGAAAGAAAGAAAGAAAGAAAGAAAGAAAGAAAGAAAGAAAGAGAAAGAAACTTCATCAAAGTGCATGTCAGCCACCACCAAAGACCATTTTTGACCCTGGAAAAACCCTGGTATATGCTATAATCATGTCCCAGACCAATATGAATTTGTCATAAAGTGATGACTTGAAAAGTTTTTGAATTTAAGATAAATATAGTGCAGAGAGTCTTGACAAGTTCAAGGAATGTGATTGGTTCATTTATTTTCACCAAAGTCATCTAATTGCTGGCTTGTTTTGAGTTTGAATGGAATGCTTATTGGATTAAATGTGAATTGATTTGGGCTAATTTAAAAATAAATAAATTACACTCTTGGATAAACTCATTTTCAATGAGTTTGTTTGCTACCTTAGTACAATTACGTTTTAATCCAAGAAACGTTGGAGATCGTGTGTAAATTATCCATTAAATGCCTTACAATAAGCCTACAATTTGCATGAAATGATTCGTATAATGTAATCACGCCTGCTAAATCACACACATCTGAATGATCATTCGTGATGTTCATGTCTTGAGCTCAAAATACACTTACAAACACCAACAAGTGTTTGAAATAACATCCGACTTCGATCTGATGTGGATTCCAGAATGAAGTAGAATTACATTAATTATTGAGCTATATGTGATGCTTACTCTTATGCATACTAATCACTTTCATACTAAATATACTTTATACTAAAACAAATATTAGAGACTGCTTAGACAAATGTCTCATGTGCTGAGAATGTGCTAACGTGCTAACCATGAAAATCTAAATCATAAAAGTTTAAGAACCACTTCATGGTCAGAATGGCGACGTTTTGAATCACACTGGCACCAGAGAATTATTGCACCTTGACCTGTAATTGGCCAGATCGAAGCTTGACCTCTGACCCACTTTCTGTAGATCTGAATTTCTGCTGTTTGAATTTTAGAATATTGAATTTGGTGTTCTGAATTTCTTCTTCATCTTGAAAAATTGAAGCTGTATTTTTTAAAATGGGATATTTACAGTGTAAGAATTCAGAACCAAAAATGTGCTGTTTGAAAATACATATTTATAAAATACAATTTGGTTAAATGTGAAATGTCCAGGATTGGATTTAAAAAAATTCAAATTCAAACCTATTTAAAACACAATGTCTAACAAACTCATAGCAAGCAGTAGGGGAATTCCAATTATATATTTTTTTTAAATTTATTTATTTTGTTTTATAAATAAACTGCATTATAGAAAAATGACAAGATGGCCAAAATTATCCTAACAATGGCAACCAGTTGTCAATGTCAGAAAGCAGGATTAAGCAGCTAGATAACATTAGTGTAAGCGAACTCTGAATTTTCTGTACCAGTAAAGTGGATAGGCTTTCCTCTGGGTTTCTCACCATAGTAACATATGCTAATCGGCTACCCTGCTCCGGGGCAGATTACATCCTGATTAGAGATCTCATCCAGATACCCCCCCACCCCCATAAGCTATTTATGATCATTATTTATTGCAAGAAATATATTTTGGCAGTCTTACATTTGTTTAAAGGCACTTTCATTTTTCCCAGTCATTTTCCCACACCAACCATAAAATATATAGATATTAATACAATACCAATAATGATCAAATTACTTTAAAATATAAAAACTTAATCACTTCACAATATACTGTAGATATATCATAAAACTGTGAATGCCACCTACCCCCTTCTTATTAGGATTTACTGGCAGAGATGCCATGAACATACTGTATTTCACTTGAAGTTCAATAAAAGCACACTAGCACACCAAATATGTCTTTATTGTGTCTTATGCTGCTAGAAAGAAAAAGCAAATATGTCTTTATCAGAGCATCCATCTAGGCTACCCATTTTCCAATTGCTCACATTTGTATTATTCGATAGTGTATTACTATTGTCTAATAGCATGATTTTAAGTTTGCAGTTTAAATTAATACTAAAGCTTTTAATTTCAAAATCAAAATATTAAGTACAAGCATGTATGTTATATATATATAAATTTTTATATATATATATATTTTTTTTGTGCTCTAGCAGCAGAAGTGTATCTTCTTGCTGTATAAATGCCATTCAATTATTTATCATTTACTAGTTTAGGGTTGCCAACCATTCTAATACGGAATCATCTCGTATTTAAAACATCAAAGCAGCATTCCGTATTAAACCCATACAAAACGCAGTTTATCTACATGTAGAATAGAGAGGCGTTCATAAATGTGCAAGTGATAATGTCTGTGCAAGGTTGCAGTATGTACAGTTACTGAATTAAAGAGTGAACATGTACGTGAGACGTGTCTGTGCGTGCAGACTTGAGAGCTCTCTGATTTGATTGTTGCTACGTTACCTGGATCGTCCAGGCTGGACACTAGCTGACAGTGGCGAGTATCTCCTGATGGCAACTGTTACTAGTCCACCTTGTAAAAGAAAAAGAAAAAACATTTACAGAAATATAAACCAGAATGGGAGACCGAGAACCCATGGCTTGGTGAAGTCCGGGCAAATATGTATATGAAAAATTGTAAATTATGTAGGAGAGATTTTGAGGACAGAGACTCATCGACGGAAAGACCAACAGCAAAGGACCCAAGGAGCAATTTCTATTTTTTTCGTGTCACCTGCCACCACATCACCAGAGGCTGATATGGTAGGCTACTGTTTCAAATGTCAAAATTATATATATATATATATATAAAACAACAAAAAATAAATTGTACATCATGTATTTAAAGTATATGCTTTCAGATATGATTTTGCCTATTTAATTTTAAATAAAATATTTCATTATTGCTTAGTCAGGTGATGGGCATACACATACAGATGGTTCCTGTAATACCGAAATCACAAAACAGTTATTATACTGTTCACTTTGATGCTAATAACTGTGATCTTGATCCTCATATTTGCATTTTTACTTTTAGGTTACTGCAGCTGAGTTGGCCCACCTTTACCACACTGTAAAGCACAATATGAGCTATGTCAGTGCTGACTGTGCTAACAAGTACTTCATTGGACAGTCAGTGACTCAAAGATAGTGAAGAAAATTTCCTGTGGATGGGCAAAAGCGGAGACCATTGTCAAAAACATCCTTGCCCCCAAGTCAGTTGTTCAAGTGGTTAATATTTTGAAGGGCTTGAAACTCATCCCATTTTAACTTGGGAAACTAAAGCTCCAGCGTCTTCCCCATCTGATGCAAACACTGCCATAAGGAGTTCAAAGACTTCTTTGGCACTGCCATCAGGTATGTTAAGAAATGGTTTGGCTTCTCTGAGGACAACTGGCTTTTTCACCTGCAACCTTTGTCTTTCCAGTCTGAGAAACTTTCCTTTGGTGATATGGAGAAAGTTGCAGAGACACTTAACCTCATTCAAAAGCTACAAATCAATATGGATACACTCATCGTAAAGTGCATCCATATTGATTTGTAGCTTTTGAATGTGTCACTGCCAATGCCATTTTGGAGAAGCTGACAGAACATGACCAGTGGCAGCATACAGACCCAGTTAAAAGGTGGATGAAAGTGCTTCAAGCAGCAGATCTTCCAAACATGCTGGCTTTATTCTCATTTGTCCTGAGCATTCCATTATCCACAAGCTACGTGTAGAGGATATTCTCCATAATGAAAAACAAGTGGAGTGACTCAAGGAACAGATACTCTGTTGAACTCATGAAAAGCGAGCTGCTTATCACCATGAACTTAAACACACCATGTTATGAATTTTATAAAACTGTACTTCATGACAAACAAATCCTTGCTGCTGTGAGAAATGAGAAGAAGTACTCATGGCAAAAAATAGTTGGCTCTGAGAGGAAAAGAAAAAAAAAGTTATTTCTTTCTTTTTTTTTGCACTTTAATCTGTTGAATTTTTGCACTTTTGTTTGCACTGTTTATAATAAATGTGAAACATAAAAGACAAAATAATTCTACATTTACTGTAAGTAACATTTCTACATACATGTCTACAATTAATGAATTGCTGTGTTTATAAAAAAGAAGTTGAGCTTATCAAAGCCTATTACATGCACATTAACTTTTTAACAAGCTCAACTGTCATGTAAAGTACTTTAAAAATACTAATGACAACATGCACTTAAAAGAACAATCTGTTCCTCATCATTTTTGCAGTCACAATTCTATAGTGGTACTGCTCAGGCAGGTGGTTTGTGTGTAACAGATGTGACATTTTAATATGACATTATAATTCTTTTTAGAATTAAATTGTACATAAATAGCTTAAGCAAAACTTGTTTATGTCTGAGATTCCTTTTAGCATTTAATTACAACAACAACAAAAAAAGAGACATTTATACACATACTTCTTCAGACACCGAAAAGACATAAACTATGTGGTACAGTACAAATATTTTGAGTGTCCCTTATTTTCCTATAAAGAACCAATATTGTCCCTTATTTTTCTTTGCTGAAGTTGTCAAGCCTACTATTGATCCTCTGTGCTGTGTGAATGTATTACAATTATTCATGATTTTATAGTCATCATTCGTGTTGTGTAAATGTTATTGATCATATTTTTAATGTCCTCTTGTGCTATGTTAAAAATGTGTTTAAATTCTTATGAGTTATAATTTTCATAAACATCTTCAGCAGGAAGTAAATCTCGATTACTCTCTCGCGAGATGTGACTCGCGGTGTCTCGCACGCGATTGGCTGTTCACATCATTCCAGTGAACGTACACGTGAACTAATCATAACCTCAGGATAAAAATTTAGGGATGGGCGATACCGCTTA
This sequence comes from Moxostoma hubbsi, assembly GCA_032164185.1. Lineage (NCBI taxonomy): Eukaryota > Metazoa > Chordata > Actinopteri > Cypriniformes > Catostomidae > Moxostoma > Moxostoma hubbsi. The sequence continues at coordinate 30,261,646 of JAVLUX010000016.1, read as the reverse complement.
TTTTCTTTTCGATCCAATACCAATAATTTCAAGTCCAATATATTTGATATCGATATCAATACCGATACTTTTATTAAATAGATTTTTTTAGTTGTGTTTTGTTGTGATTTCTTGGGCTAAAATAGGTCATTTAAAATATTATATTTAGTCAAACATTTATTTTTTATTTTTTTTTTTTTTTTACATTTGTGAGCCTAAATAAAAAATTATAAGGCTTCTGTTTTGTTTACTCTTACAAAAATTAATCATTGTTTCACTACAGTAAATATAGTTTAACCTGGTATTTAGTTACCACACAGTTAACCATGGTTACTAAAATAATACTTTAGTAAACCATGGCTCCTCAGTCATTTGATTTATAGAACATACCTTTGAAAGCAATTCCAACTGCTGATGGCATGCAGGTCAATCGTATTACTTGAAACGTAGGGGGGCGCTAAAACACAGATAAAAAATCATGAGATGAGATAGAGCCTTTTTTTCCCGTCGCCAGATGTGGAAGAAGGTCTGTGGTGTTTGTACCTCATGTTGTTCCTTTCACCTCTCTTTATCTTCCTCCCTTTTTCCTAACCAAACAACCAACATACTTCTGCCATATAGAGGTGGAATACCTCTGCAGACACAATATTTCCCCTTTTCTTAGACATAGAATGCAATCCTAGAAACACTGAAAAACAATTTAGAGCTTACAAACTTTTGAACACCATGTGAAATATTAAATTGAAGAATTACTTTAAGAAAGAATTTTTTTATTTAATTTAATTATTATTTTTTAAGATAACTTTAACAAAATAAATGGTGGAACCAGTCTCTAATTTCATTCCTTGCACTGAGAAATATTTCTTTAGATATAGCCTTTAGTGTATTAAAACTAATATCAGGAACCAAACCAAAACAACAATATATAGCTTTTTTAAAATTATGAACTGACCCATCACCCTCGCATCTATATCCTCAAAACAAAATCCTTTAACCAAGTGGGTTGTTTAGGAACCTTTACTCTCCTTCTAGGACTTCTAGGACTGTTCATGCTCTTGGGCTTGAGGCTGTGAGCTTGGTCCAGTTTGTGGCCTTTAACCCAGATTTACCAACACCTAATTTGGAATCCCAGTGAGGCGGGCGCGGGATGCATTTAATTTCTTCTCTTCATCGAACAGGAAAGTATTTGGACCAAGTCTCTTCTTCACCAACACTGGATTCGTATACACCCAAGTATACAGATCCAGCCTTAATGAACATGCTCTGGTTTCTTGATACACACCCAGTCCTTCTTGAATTTGAATTCTTTGGCACCTCCCTTTTTGTCAACATATTCTTGACTTTTCTGCTGTTGACATATCAGTGTCTCTAACCTCAATATAGGTATTTTTTTCCCTTCATCTTTTCTCCCCAATTTGCACTGCAAGTACTCATGGTGGTGTAGCGACTCGCCTCAATCCAAGTGGCAGAGTACGAATCTCAGTCAACTCCGCATCTGAGATGTCAATACGCACATCTTATTATATGGCTTGTTGAGCGCGTTACTGCAGAGACGTAGCGCATGTGGAGGCTCACGCTATTCTCTGTGGCATCCACGCACAACTCATCACGCGCCCCACCGAGAGCGAGAACCACACATTATGGTGATCACGAGGAGGTTACCCCATGTGACTCTACCCTCCCTAGCATCCAAGCCAATTTGGTTGCTTAGGAGACCTGGCTGGAGTCTCTCAAGATGCCCTGGATTTGAACTTGCGACTCCAGGGGTGGTAGTCAGCGTCAATACTCACTGAGCTACCCAGTCCCCCCCTCAATATAGTTCTTTATCTCTGTGCTGTTCAATTTTGAGTGCATTTTATGACCATGAAAGAGTTCAAATGGTGAGGCCCCAGTGGTAGCATGTGGTGTTGCATGAAAATTATGCAGGAACTTTTTAATGGCCAATTTCCAGGGTTTCTTTTCTTGAATTGCAGACAGGATGCACTGTTTCAACACTCAATTAAATCGTTCTACTGCCTCATTGGCTTGTGGGTAGTATACACTGGAGTGCACATGTTGGATATCACACTCATTCAAGCAGTCATGCAAAAGCAGTGGAAGTCAATTGTGAACCATTATCTGACACTAAGCAATGTGGATTGCCTTCTCTACTGAAGATCGTGTTGCAAACATTTATGATGGTATATGTTGTCACCTGAAATGCAAAAGCTACATCTGGCCACTTACTGTAGTAGTCTACCAGGGTTATGGCATAGCGGCAATCCCTTGTGGATCACTCAAATGATCCTACAATGTCGATGGCTATTTATATATTTTTTCCCATGGACCACTAGGTACTTCCACAGGTATGACAGGCGCCAGAGTGTGCTTGGCCATTTTGTCATTCAACTGACATGTCAAAAATGAAGCAATCAGGGTTTCTACAATTCTGCTCATCTGTGGCCACCAGTAGAGTTCACAAAGCCTTTGCTTGGTACAATTCCTTGGTGCCTTTCGTGAGCTAAATTGACAAGTTTTGTATGCAGTGGCACTGGAAGAACCAGACAGTGGTCACCACGCATAATTAGTGGTTCAACAACGGACAGTTCGTGCCTGATGTGAAAGTAAGGTTATAGTTCTTATGCACTGGCTTTTTGGACTTAGGCCAACTTTTCTCTAGCTGTGCACAAGTTGGCTAACAGAGGGCAGCTCTCTAGTGAAGCACTGCATTCCAAGACAGACAATGTAAGTAAGTGAGAAACAGTGGCAACCATTTCTGGTTCATCTTTTGGGTCATCCAACTAGGCAAAGGGAGTTGGGAATTGGGAGAGGCAGTCTGCAGTTGTACTTCCCAGGGTGGTACGTAATCTCATATGAATAGCATAACAGACAAGCTGACCACCTAGCAATTTGCATGCCAGCTCTTCCTGTGCCTTTGGATGTAAGAAGTTTGGTAAGAGCCTGGTGGTCTGTACGCAGAACAAAGTGTCTCCTCCGCATATGTACTCCATTTATTCACACTCCACACACAGGTCAATGCTTCCTGTTCCACAGTTGAGTACTTTCTTTCAGCAGATGATAGAGTTTGGATGGTGAATGCTACTATGTGCTCAAAACCATCTGTATGCAATTGAGAAAGATCGCCTCCAACACTGTAATCAGAAGCATCGGTACTCATATAAGTTGGCAATCAGGGATCAAAAAGATCTAGAATGGTCCTCTTGGTTATAAGTTTGTTTATGGTGTCAAAACTCTGGTCTGCCTCATTAGTCCAAAGAAAGTTTACTATACCAGGTGGTAAATCCCAGAAATTAGCACAGTGGGGCTGTGTCTTGGGGAGCAGGTGCATGTACAATAGCAGTTAAGTTGTCAGGATCAGGTTGCAGTCTTTCGAAATTGTGTTCCCTAAACATTTCATGTCACGCTGGTTGAAGTTACATTTCTGCATGTTTAGTTTGAGACCAGCCTCATTCAGACAGTGAAGTACCAATCACAAATGAGTGGCATACATGTTCTCTGTGTCTCCATAAATAATTAGGTCATCCAGGTAGGCTTGAACATCTGGCAACCCATGCAGTATGGTCAACATCATCTTCAGAAAAGCTGGTGTGGCTGAAGCCAGTTCATATGAGACACACTTGTAACAGAATGACCCCTCTTAGATGATAAATGCTGTTAAATTCTGACTTTCAGGATGTAGTGGAACGTGGTGGTATGGTGAGGCCAGGTCTAAATTTGAAAACACTGTCGTTTCATGCAGTTCTGCCAGCATTTCCTCTATATGTGGCAAGGGGTGGCTATCTACAACAATAGCTCTGTTAGGCTCCCTTAGGTTGACACACATGTGAATTCCACCTCCTTTTTCCTATGTCACTACAATTGGTGATACCCATGGAGATGAAACCACATGTTCAATGGTTTCATTTTCCAACAGGGTATTAAGTTGATCTGAAACAGCCTGCCTCACTGCCAATGGCAGTCTCTGTAATTTTTGTTGGACAGGTACAACATCTTCTTTCACTTTATATTTGTGCATGAATCTACTTGCACAGCCTATAGTTTGCACTGGCATCATTACAGGGTTCTAATATTTGTGATCACCGTATCACATTCTATATGGCAGTGGAGTCCTTTCATCAGATCTATTCCTAGCAAAGGTGAGCCTGACTTCACCACATATAATGTTCCCACTGCTATGGATACAGCTTTATTTGGAGTAAGGTCCTGTTCAAGCAAAAGTCTGTCCCGAACACGTGGACTGGCCGCTAGCTCGATCACATAGCATTTGCTCTTCCATGTTACCAAACTCGCATGCAGCTGAAAATTCTTGTAAAGCAGCTAGGTACTGATTAATAGTTTCATCAGCCAGCTGTGTCCTTTGTCAAAAGTTGTGCTGCTCTGCAACAACATTAACTGCAGGAATGAACTGGGTTTTGTTTATTGCAGCGACAGCTGTAGTGTAAGCATTGCCTGTGTCTGGTAAGGTATAAAACAGTATTTGTTCTTCTGTGCCAAAGGCAAGTAGCAAAACAGCATGTATTCTTTCTTCTGGCCATGCGTCACCAGTAGCATCAATTACAAGAAGGTAATTTTCAAACATTCTGAGCCAGACTGTAAAAGTAAGAAAACTTGCTTGAGAATGGCAGAAACGGAGCAGGTAAAGGAACCGTAATCGACATACCCATCGCCAAATGTGGTGTTTGTACCTCATGTTAAATAAAATATCAGACATGTACACAGGCGTGTTGTTCCTTTCACCTCTCTTTATCTTCCTTTCTTTTTTCTTAATGCCATACAGCCAATATACTTCTGCCATCTAAAGGTGGACTAAAACCTCTGCAGACAAAACTACGTCGCTAAAGCAGACTACAAAATATCGCTAAAATTGTCACTAGTCGCTAGATGGGTCATTTATTCACTAAGGAGTTCAAAAATTAACTAAACATATCACCAAAGTTGCTAAATTGGAAATGCTGAACATGAGGGGTTATATGTGCACTGCTCCAAACAATCAGTTTCTGTGCTAGGATGTGCAGTTGAGTTGAGCATGTACCTTCTGAAAATGTATATATGGCAAATTTCCCCACAGAAAGTGGGGGGAAAAACATAAGGGAAATTTCACCTATTCTAGGTGCCTGGGCAGGTAGCAGATGCCCTAACCTCACCCCCACCCTAATTGGAGCTGTAAGACTGAGTAGCCTGCCAGGAACAACTCGGGACACCTTTCTCCTATTGCATAGAGTTTCAGGAAGAAGGAGAAAAAAAATTACTGCATTAATTGCGTTTTTTTAACACGTTAAATTTCCCAGCCCTAATATATATTATCTTGCACAGTTTTGCTTTTTGAGTTAAAAAAATAAAAATAAATATATACACTACAGGACAAAAGTTTTGAAACACTTGACTGAAATGTTTCTCATGATCTTAAAAATCTTTTGATCTGAAGGCGTATGCTTAAATGTTTGAAATTAGTATTATAGACAAAAATATAATTATGCCACCATATCAGTTTATTTAATTATAAAACATTTAATTTATATAAAGATACGTTTTTGAAATTGATGACTTGGACCAAATAATAAAGAAAAGCAGCCAATAAGTGCCCAACATAGATTGGAACTCCTTCAATACTGTTTAAAAAACATCCCAGGGTGATACCTCAAGAAGTTGGTTGAGAAAATGTCAAGAGTACATGTCTGCAAATTCTAGGCAAAGGGTGACTACTTTGAGAGAGAGAGAGAGAGAGAGAGAGAGAGAGAGAGAGAGAGAGAGAGAGAGAGAGAGAGAGAGAGAGAGAGAGAGAGAGAGAGAGATTTCTTTGAATTGTGGTGATATGTTGGTGTGGTAAGTCTTAGCAGAGGCTAAGTGCAATTGAATAGAAAAACAAGAGAAAATATATAGCCTAAATATATGACATCCAGGACACAAGAACCCTAAATGTTGTCATTGGCACATGACTGTTCCTGTGAGGCAGATGAATAGTGCATCTTACTGCTGCTTGTAAAATTACATCTCATGCAGTGAAAGTAGCCTTTTTGTATAATGTTATAAAAACCATGGGATGTACAGTCTGGGAATATGATTGCTGCTCTTATTACCAGTACACAGCTCTCATGCTGTGCAGAGCAAAGCTTTATATTTCTGACACTACATGCCTCCAAAAATAAAGCTTTTATGAGTCTCCGCAATTTACCTCTTCTTGACTTAAATAGTATCGCGACTGGATGTTTCCACTACCGGGCTCACAGTGTTCTCATATCACAATGGCCTAATTTCCCCAGGAATTATTATCAAAACCAAACTTCCTCTTTGAATGTTCTCCACAGCATCCCAGCTTCATTACTCTGTATGCACTGACAACCCCCTCGGCTGAGACATCTGAATAATTCAATGTGCTACGGAGGTACAGCTCTAAATTGTACATTAATCCACAACCCCCCCCCCCCCCCCCCCCCCCCCCCCCACTTTTTTAGTCTCTCTGGTTGTAGCAATATCTTCCATCTGAATTATTCTTAGGTGATTCCAGCTTATTTTAATGGTGACAGCACTGCCTGCTGATGCTTGTCAACTTAATATATGATTGCTTTCACTTGCTATAATTAAATTACAGAAAACTGAGCTTTTGCTAGATGCCATAGTATAACACTTGCAGCATTAACTGGGAGGGAGAAGTTTGCTATTGAGGATACAAGGACAGGCATAATGTATCCAGAGGAGACTGTGTCCCTGTGTTCACTCTGACAAAGCACTTTAATATAATTTTTCAGTGTTTTTAGGTCTTTTATTGTGCCCACCAGGACCAGGAAAGAAAAAGTTGTAAGGATTATGTGCTGTATGCAAAGGGTTAATTGTTGAAGTATAATGAATCCAAATACGTCTGTGAGATATTGCCACTTTAGTTGGTGCTATTTAGCAGATGTTAATCAGCCGTATATGTTTAGGAACAAGAACAAGACCATTTCCAGTACTGTATATGCTAAAAGCTCACTGCCAGAAAGCTAAAATCATTGATTTTTCCTAGGCATATAAACTATTCTGGAACTGCTGTGGCATAATAGCTGGTTGACCCCATTAGCTTCAGGCTCTTTTTCCTGCAGCTCATCAGTTTTTACTCTGAGGCTAAAATGGAATTTGCATTAAATTATTTCCTTGCACCTTTTGACTGTTAAATTAGCTACATTACTACCATAAAACTGAGACCTGTAGTAAACTGATTTTATTACCTACTATGTTCCCAATTTTTGTGCTAATGGTGTGTGCCATAACAAATCAACAAAAAAATGAAGCATGAAATACAAATACAACAGATGATCTTTGCTGCTTGACTCATTTAGATTTGTACTTCAAGCCAAGTACTGTACAACCTTAGATCTAAGCTAAGCTAAGACCTAAGATCTTACATTAAATTAAAGTACCATCTTAGAGCCAATCAGAGCAGCATCTAAAATAAACATATATTCACCTTAATCATTTTAGAAAGGATCATAATGTAAGTGAATGTGTCAATGCAAATAGTGTAGTCCCATTCAAACATTCATTAATTTGGTTTTAAATAAAAAAAAAAAAAAAAAAAAAAAAAAATCTCTCCCATCTGTGTGGGAGTGCTTTGAACAGCACTTTCAAATATTATCGATACCATGCTCAAAACTAAATGCTAATGCCAGTGTGTCTGATTCAAAACCAGGCTCCTCTTAAAAGATTGCATTCATGAAATTGAGCAGGCTTTCTCTGAGGGCAAACAGAAAAATATGTTGCCTTTTTTGTCAATCGCCTAGGTTTTTATACACTCTTTTTAAGAGTAAGGAATACAATTGTTGTGTGCAGCTTGAAACGGTTAACCCCTATTCGTATCCTGCAGTGCAGAAGTAATAATTTAAGCTAATGTGACGGATGTTTATATTTACAGTTTATGTTCACTGTAAATTAAAGTTTCACTAATAATCCTTCCTTTCAGTTTATTTGTTTTGTTTTGTTATTTTGTTTTGGAAGCATTATAATTTTTGTTTTGTAATGTATCTGTCACTTTGGAAAATGTTTTATGATTAATTATACTGGCGTCGTGACGTCATCCGCGCTGCGTCCTCAGTCTGCTTTGAGCGCGCTGAGGAGAGGTAAGCTGTTAGGGGTGCTCTGTCTATATAAAGTGTTAAAAGTTTGCCGAAGTTGGATTGAGTACATGATATCCAATTATATGTCTGTAAAGAGTGTTTGAAATGTGTTAGGATGTGTTTGATGCATGGATGGGTTGGATTTAACAGTTTTATTTCCGAGTACAGTGGTTTGGGTGTATGTGCGTCGTTTAAATGCGGTGATTTTGACCAATTAATTATTTGGACTTTGATCTGTGCAGGTGACAAAATCACATAAGCAACATTTGCATGCTGTATTCTGTTTGTCCCATGCAGGTAAATATTTGTTCTATCTTCCATTGTGTTAATTTTGTTGTTGTCTCTAATTCATGTTGGATTAAAAGTAGCTACTGGAAGATAAACTGTTTAGATGAATGTTAGTTACAATTTTGCCTAAATATTGTTTGTAATTTATTTTCATTTATTTTTGATTTGAACATTTAATATCATTGTGATGCTTGTGAGTCTGCTTTGAGCACGCTGAGGAGAGGTGACAAAATCACATAAGCAACATTTGCATGCTGTATTCAGTTTGTCCCATGCAGCGCCATCTATATGTTCCCCAACCGACAGCAGCAAAAAGAACAAATAAACTCTCCAAATCAGCAGCAGTTCCCGTTGTTCAGCGTCTTCTCTCAATAGCATAACACAACGCAGATAACTACAGTGGTCAAAGTTGGGCCGGTTACACTAAGCATTATAGTATAGTATAAAATGTGAAAAAAATAAATATAGCATGTTAGTGTAAACAAAATGTCCATACGTTTAAGTATTGTAACTTTCCTGAATGGTGTAAGACTTTGGAACATTCCACAGTTTGAGCATCACTGTCATCGAGCAGTTGTACAGTAGATTGAGCAATGCTGGTCTAATGAGAGCAGTCACTCACAGTCTTGTTTTTCATTGTTCTGGTGTGCACAATATAGGACTAGTGTTTCAACCACACGACCATTTGTCCTCGGCTGAGGCCATGTGTACTCTGGTATTACGATGCGTTTTGAAGTTTACTAGTGAGAGACATCACCATTACACCTGGTCATCTCTTTTGACCACTTGTGTTTGGATTTCAAGGAGAGAGTCTCTGATGACATGGGCTATATCAATCATTATTGGAATTGTTGGTTGGCGGAATTCAGATGTGCCATCAACACTGCTTGGCAAGAGAGCACAAGTTTCACACATGCTGAAGTTGCTATAGGCAAGAAGCTGAAGGGACCACATGAAAGGGCTCTGCCAAAAAAAAGTTCCTGAACCAAGTATTCCTGCATATGAGGTGATAAACAGTAGGGCTGCCCCTAATAGTCGACCAAATGTTATTCAATGAGAAGAGTCTTGGTCGACCAAGTTTTGATTGGTCGGTTGGTCGCAGAAAAAAAAACAACTCCACAAGAAACCGACGAACACTGGTATGACCACTGATTGGACGATAAGTGGTACTATGGGTAATTTTCGTTAAGCATAGTTAGGGTTAAGCCTACACAATAAAGCAAGACACCTTGATTTCAAACATTGCACTTTATTTTTTATTTATTTTAACTAAAAATTCTAATGAAACTGGAAAAAATAAGTGCAATTAAAATGTGTGTTCAACTTTTTGAAAAATAGCTTTACAACATTTGTGAAGGGTATCATCTCTCTGGCAAAGAACCTACTTCATCTGTGCATTCTCTATATGTCGGGCATTTCATTGTCTGGGAAAATACATCATGAGTGTTAATAAATTTGTTTTGTCCCCTCCTTCACGATATATATATATATATATATATATGTATGAAGTGTCATTTCTCTCACAGACTATTAATTTGCAGTCTTTCTCTCCTCACCCATTTGCTGTAGGAGTATGAAAATTTGCCAGTGAAGTAAGTCAGAACAGTTGTTTGTGTGCTTTTGTGGCCACAGCACCGTTTCAGTTTACAAACTATGGTGCAGGTTTGCCTTCGTCTCTGGGTATTCAGGCTCCTTCTACGAGGTGCGTGGCATCTTCATGGGCTTTGGCTAAAGGGGCGTCCTTGGAAGACAATTGTATGGCGGAAGATTGGACATCTTTGCATATTTTTGTTAGATTTTATAATCTGGAAAAGTGTTTGACTCCTGCTTCCCAGGTTCTCTCTGTTGGAACAGGAGTAAATATAAATAGTTTTAATATCCCTAATCTTGCTTGTGTGCTGCTGTACGCTTGCCACACAGACTTAGTTGGCAGCTACTGTTCGCATAGTGTAAGTGTATATCGTTCCCCAAATGCATTATCATGCAGCTTAGAAGTTTCTACGAAAGGGAACTTCTCGATTAAGTACGAAACCTCAGTTTCATGAGTGGGAACGAGACTCCACATAGCTGGCCATACTCACTAGATTCTGTATAGGCTTGTGACTCTTGCAGAAAATCTGGGGTGATGGCACAGGCGAGCACTTTTAAGAAATCCATGACGTAGCTCCTTGGTGGTGTCGCTTAAGCACCATCAGCCAATAAATTGGCGCAATTGTACAAGGGCTTCAGATCACATGACCACTGATGTGTTCCCAATTGCGTCATCACATAGCGTCTCGTTCCCACTCAGGGAACCAAGGTTACATACGTAACCGAGACGTTGAATCCATATCATCTGAAGAAAAATGATAGGTGTGGGCGAGAAACATGAATATTTAAGTCCTTTTTTACTGAAAATCTACACTTTCAATTCCATATTCTGGTGTGGAAGTGATTTTTAGATTCACTTTTAGCCACCTACTGGATGGGGCTGTCAAAGGTGGAGATTGATGGGAAAAAATTAAAACAGTGATCAGTTTCTCACTTCTGAATATATGGATTTGACCACTAGAGTCATATGTATCACTTTTATGCTGCCTTATCTTTATGTCCTTTTTGGACCTTCTAAGTTCTAGTCACCATTCACTTGCATTATAAGGACCAACAGATCTGAGATATCAGTGTTGCTGCAGATGAAGTGATGGCATGAGGGTGAGTAAATTATGAGAATTTTCATTTTTGGGTGAACTATTCCTTTAAACTCTCTCTTGTATTACCAATGGGAGCCTGAACTTCCATTTTTCTCTGTCTTAATATATATCCCTCTCATCTATTTTACTTTGCCATTCCACTCTGTACTTGTCTAATCACAACTGAACCACCGTACACTGTTGAATCATCTTGAGTGAAGTACAAGTTTAATGTGGAAAAATAGTAAAACTGGTCACAAAACCATATTGAGCAGTAAAACCTTACACTCTATTTCTTATTTGGTTAATTATCTTGTAAAATGCAGAAAGGTCAACATAGCTGAAGCTAAGGGGGCGACGGTGAGAGTTGCAAATTTTGTGCCTCTAGACTAGTCAATAAATGGATTTAAATATCGAGATTATATATATATATATATATATATATATATATATATATATATATATATATATGTATATGTGTGTGTGTGTGTGTGTGTGTAGGAAATACAGTACAGACAGACACACACACATATATATATATATATATACTTTATGCAGACCAGTTTACCTGCTATTACGGACGCAGCAGCTTGCTTGCACCTGCATCGGCAGTCCACATAACACAGTTCAGCTAGTTGTGGCATTTTGTATGGGGACCCCTAGTGTCACTACATTGATACAACGTTGAGTGAGATGACAGGAGGGAAACGTCTCAGTTACTGTCTTAACCTCCATTCACTGATGGAGGGAACGAGATGTTGTGTCCCTCTTGCCACAACACTGTACTACCCACTTGAATGTCAAGGACCCTGTCTCGGCTTCTCAGCGCAAAACCTGAATGAGTGGCAGCGAGCCAGCTCCTTTTATACCCGTATGTCTGGGGGAGTGGCATACAAATTCCACTCTGCTATTCTCATTGGCCTTTTCTCAAAGATCACAGGTGTTTGGGGCTCCCAAGAGTGACCCCTAGTGTCACTATATTGACACATCATCTCGTCCCTCCATCATGGAATGGAGGTTATGACAGTAACCGAGATGAACATATTATAATCAGATCCTTATCATATGTGGACAAAATGTGTGAAAAAATAACCAAATTATTAGGAGCACAAGGCAGGAAGCGGCTCAAAAAGAGGAGCAGAAAAAAGGAGCATTATAAAGGTAATAATCCCAAGTTAACGACTACTTGGGGGGCACCAATCTAAAATCCCGCCTAGGGTGCCAACTGAGCCTGTGCCGGCCCTGAGAGTCAGATTGAAAAAATACAAAAAAATTACAAACCTTAGAGGACTGCCATAAAAAATTATATATTAATATTATTTTCCACTTTCACTAACGTATTTTAACCAACATCAGTCCTGATCATAACTATAAAATGTTAACCCTTCAAATGCCAGTTTGTTTACAAAATGCTACTGTTGTTTTTTTACACTTACATTTCTTAATACACACATACAAATCACACTCAGTCATCCATACCAACACACCCACACAATTGCACAAATGCACTGCGTCATTTATTTAAGTGGTCTGCAGTGCTCTATAATACAGCAAATATAAAATAGGGGGGACATGTGAATGCTCCATAGGCTCAACATGAGAAAAATGGTGCCATCTGAAGGAAAATATTAAATGTTTATTTTTGAAGCCAGGGGTCCGGAATGAAAGCATAATATCATTGAATTTGTGATGTTATGCTTTAATGGCACTGGGATCAATTATTGCAGTTTTAATGGGTTTCAATGGGGACATTTTGTCCTGAAGGTCCTAAGTGTAACTATTTTGTGCATACAGTGTATTATAAATGTATTATAGGAACTGAGGTTGAAATATCAAAATTCCCCCAAGAATACGCACCTTTTGGCAAAATGTATGGCGTTGGCATTAACACAGCAAAATTATTGAAAAAACAAAAATGTCCCAAAGGTCGCACAAGGGTTAATAAATTATTATATTCTTCAGAAACAAAAATCACCTTGACATCTGTGACCCTATGACCCCCTCATAAACAACATCATATACCATAACTGTTGCTGTAGCTCCAAGTCCCATCTTGCCATTGTGTGGCTGTATACTGTATGTCTTGTTGTTAGTGTTATCTCTCTCTCTCTCTCTCTCTTTTTTGGCATTATATTGTTTTTTTCTGTTCTTTGTTCTATCAAAGTTTGTATGTTGGCATTTAATAATTATATAGAAGGGTACTTTATACTTTGTTTGTTTGCTTGGCACAAACCTTAGTTCGATATCACTCCCTTTTCACAGATCTCTTACCTGTGTTTCCATCCAACTATTTTTGTGCACATTTTGAAAATGCTTGATATGCAAATAAACTCAAAATTAGCATAAAATATAATGCGCTAGGAGGAGGTGGTTTTTCTAGTGTTTCGCTCAAGTTACAATGCACATTAAAATTATGGAAACGGCTTATTCGCATAAACGATGCGAATGACCATTGTGTAAAACATGATGGCAATGCGCTCATCGGATGGTATAGATGTGCGAGAGTTTTATGTGACTGTGGGATCCTCACAATCCACCAGAACTGTTTTCAGCATGGCCGCTCACAGGTATACTATATGTAGGCTGTAGTCGAATGGGCATAGTCACTTGAGGCCTCATTATGTGAGCTATTGCACTTAATTTGCGATGTCTCTTGGCAGCATTTAATATCATAATGTTCAATTGCTTTATTACAGTAATACAACTCTCCCTGAAGTAAATAAAAGGTTCAGCTGCTCTATTACAAAAAGGTGGGCTCCCTCAAGATTACGGTTCATTGAAAAGCGCAATGTCAAATTTTCAGAAATATGCACCAATGCTACCACCCCTGGTTAATTTGTATGGGTCTAGAGAGCTGGAAAATCCTTCTAAAAATCTTAATGTGTGTTCTGCAGAAGATAGAAAGTCATACACATATGGGATGGCATGAGGGTGGGTAAATAATAAGAGAATTTTTATTTTTGGGTGACATTTCCTTTAAATACTCACATTCCAAAGTACAGTTCCAATTATAATTATATTTTTTTTTTCATCTTTATTATTCAAATGGTAAAATTCGGTATGTTATATTTGACTACACAAATTCAACTTTAAAATTTCAGTGGTTAAAATTACATCATATAAATACATTCACAGGGATATTCAGATGAAACATATGCCACTGAATTCAGTATTTATAAAAGCTATATAAGCATAAATAAGCACATTTTTACTAATCAATAAACATTTTTTTTTTACATTTTGTTTCTCTCGCTCTCACATGGGTCAAAATTATTATTATTGTTTTGCATAAATGGTGAAATCCTGCTACGTGTTCCCCGTCTGTCGCTCACTTCGACGTCGTATCGAAGCGACACTAGGGGTCTCTCTTGAGCGGCGAAATATGCCTCTGATCTATGAAAAAAGGCCAATGAGAGTTGGAGAACAGTATTTGCATACCCCTCCCCCGGATACGGATATAAAGGCGAGGGAAATACGCTCGTTCATTCAGTAATTTTCTTCGGAGCCGATGGTCATGTGTGCAGCCAGCTGCGAATGACACAACTGATCCTGCTTCTATCCTCTGACGCTCTGCTTTCCTATTGGATCTACGGTGCACTTCAGCGGCTTTTCTCTTCTCTGCATGGCATGCTGTTTGCCCCTGGGCACTTCGACAATGCAGAGTTAAAAGAGTATTCTTATAAAGAGTAATTTTCTCTGTGAAAGAGTTTATTTCTCTAAAAGAGCAATACACAGCGGTGTTGAATGTCCTTTTCAGGACGCGTCTTTATAAAGATACCATTCAACCCCTGTGTAGTTCCTGGATGCGGTAGAGTGCTCTCCGCTTCTGACGGCCACAGGCGCTGTCTCGTGTGTCTGGGCGGCGATCACACCGAAGCAGCGTTTGTGGATGGTTCATGTTCTCACTGCGAGAACATGACCATGGCAACGTTGCGGTCGCGGCTTGCTTTCAATAGAAAGCATGCCACTCCAGCCGCCCCCTGTGTCACTCCTTCTTCCCACGGGATTGAGGACGATGCAGCTGGCGATGGAGACGATTTGGGGAGGGCAGCGTGTGCAGTTCCGCTTGGTACACCCCTCGGACCACCTGCCCCTCGACATGCTCGTTGACCTCCGTCCAGCCTCGAAGCAAAGGCGACTCGCCTCCGGGCTGGTCTGCCTATCCTCTGGAGCTTGAGGTGGATGAGCTCGCCGCTCCGTTGGAGAGCGCGGCGTCTGACACTGACTCCTCCCCTGGGCTGCCGCCTTCGGGCCAGCAAGCCCAGGCTGAGGCTGACGCGCAGATGTCTGACATGCGTGCCCGGGCCGCCGTCGGTGTGGGGCTGGATTGGAACCCTCCATCCTCCCCACACCCATCACGGTTGGATGACTGGGGTCTGGGCGCCACTCACAGCCACGCCCCCCCCGGTCCCGTTTTTCCCGGAGGTGCATGATGAGCTGACGTATTTATCCGCTCTCGCTACCCTCGATGGTGGGGCGGCCCACGGGTATACGGAAATTCCCCAGGTGGATAGGGCGGTTGCGCTCCATCTTTGTCCCTGTAACCCTACCACCTGGCGCGGGCGCCCTATACCACCTTCCAAGGCCTGTAGGACAACATTCTCGTTGAACTCCAAAGCCTACAGCGCCGCTGGACAAGACGCCTCTGCCTTGCACGCAATGACCATCCTGCAAGTCCACCAGGCCAAGGCGCTCAGGGATCTGCACAAGGGTAGCCCTGACCCCGATGTGCTGCAGGAACTGCGCTCAGCGACCGACCTCGCCCTCAGAGCCATGAAGGTCACCGCACAGGCACTCGGGCAGGCGATGGCCACCCTTGTGGTCGAGGAATGTCATCTCTGGCTCAACCTGGTCGAGATGCGTGAGGCCGACAAAGTTCACTTCCTCGACGCCCCTGTCTCCCAGCTTGGCCTCTTTGGCGACACCGTCGAGGACTTCGCCCAGCAGTTCTCTACGGTGAAAAAGCAGATGGAGGCTATCTCTCACATCCTGCCTCGCCGCAAACCTGCCGCAATGGCCACTGCCCCGTCTGCTCGCCGAGGGTGTCCCCCTGCAGCCAAAAAATCTGCTCCGCCTCAACCCGGGCCCAGCGTCGAGCACACCACAGGAACCAGACGCCCCCCATCTCTCGGACCCGTAAGGCTCCCAGGCGCTCCTGAGACGGACGACCCAGTGACACAGACGTTAGCTCCCGAGGTGGTAAGACTGCTCCGTCCCCCAGTGGAGGGCCGGGAGGAGAATCTTTTGTTTTTAAACAATTTTCAATTGCCGCCCCCCTTAGATGGGGTTGCGGTACCCACATGCTCAATGAAATAGCTATTTCCTAAGTCTCTGGGTCACCTGGCCCGCAAATTCCGTTCTCACGGCACTCGGCCACCAGATCTCAACAATCCCGACTTCCTGGACACGGACCACCCGTCTCCAGCCCCACGACTGTCCCCCGGCCGGTTCCGACGGGTCTAGAGGACGCCTACCCTGGACCTCCACCTCAGTTGCTAACCCGCCCCCTGCCGGGTGTGCGGAGCCCCGCTGCGAAGCCCCGCCGGATACGTCAAAATTAATCGTCCCTTTGGTGCCCCTAGCGCAGAGGTTGGACGCGTGACTTTCACTTCCCAACCCGTCTCGCTGGCTGGCCCGGACCATCCGACTTGGTTGCGCAATTCAGTTTTCCAGGCCCCCGCCCCCTTCATGGGCATCCGCTTTTCCACAGTACACGGCGAACATGCCCAGTCCCTGCACACGGAAATCGCTACTCTTGGCCAAAGACGCGATAGAGCCTGTCCCTCCATCCGAGATGAAGGGTTTCTACAGCTTACTTCTTACCAATCTTGGACCTGCGAGTTCTCAACCAAGCGTTGCACAAACTCCTCACGCAGAGACACATCTTAACCTGCGTCCGGCATCTAGATTGGTTCACAGCGGTAGACCTGAAGGACGCTTACTTCCACGTCTCCATTCTGCCTCGACACCGCCTCTTCCTGCGGTTTGCATTCAATGGCCAGGCGTATCAGTACAAATCCTCCCCTTCGGCCTGTCTCTGTCCCCTCGCGTCTTCACAAAAGAGGCGGCCTTTGCCCCGCTCCGAGAAGCCGGCATACGCATACTCAATTACCTCGACGACTGGCTTATTCTGGCCCACTCGCGAGAGTTACTCTGCACCCACAGAGACCAGGTGCTCAGGCACCTCATCCGTTTGGGGCTTCAGGTCAACTGGGAAAAGAGCAAGCTTACTCCAGTCCAGAGCATCTCTTTTCTCAGTATGGAGTTAGACTCGGTCTCAATGTCAGCACGGCTCACCAACGAGCGTACCTAGTCAGTGTTGAAGTGCCTCGCCGCCTTCAGGCCGGGCGCAGCGGTCCCCTTAAAACTTTTCCAGAGGCTCCTGGGGCATATGGCATCCTCCGCGGCAGTCGCACCGCTGGGGTTGATGCATATGAGACCGCTCCAAAACTGGCTTCAGACCCGAGTCCCGAGACGAGCATCGGGTGACAATCACCCCCGCCTGCTGCCAAACATTCAAACCCTGGACAGACCTCTGTTTCTTACGGGCAGGAGTACCCCAACAGCAGGTGTCCCGACGCGTCTTGGTCACGACCGACACCTCCAGATCGGGTTGGGGTGCCATTTGCAATGGGCTCGCAGCCGCAGGCCATTGTAAAGGGGCCCAGCTGCGTTGGCACATCAACTGCCTCGAGTTGTTGACTGTCCTTTTGGCCCTGCGGAAGTTTCTCCCATTAGTTCGAGACAAACATATCCTGGTCAGTTTGGACAGCACCACTGCGGTGGCGTACATAAATCGCCACAAGTCACAACTCGCCCGTCATCTCCTCCTCTGGAGCCCGCACCACTCAAATCCCCGGCAACCTCAATGTGATAGTGGACGCGCTGTCATGACAACGCTTGCCTGGTGGAGAGTGGAGGCTTCACCCCCACTCGGTTCAGCTGATTTGGGAACAGTTCGTCAAGGCCCAGGTAGACTTGTTTGCCTCCCGAGAGACCTCCAACTGCCCGCTCTGGAATACCCGCTCAGAGGCTCCCCTTGGGGCAGATGCACTGGCACACAGCTGGCCGGTGGGGCTGCACAAGTACGCTTTCCCCCCAGTGAGCCTTCTTGCACAGGTGCTGTGCAAGGTCAGGGAGGACAAGGAGCAAGTCACTCTCGTGGCTCCTTACTGGCCCACCCGGGCCTGGTCCTCGGACCTCGTACTCCTCGTGACAGCCCCTCCCTTGCGAATTCCACTGAGGAAGGACCTTCTTTCTCAGGGATGGGGCACGCTCTGGCATCCGCACCCAGACCTTTGGAACCTCCACGTCTGGCCCCTGGACGGGACGCGGAAGATCTAGCTGGTCTACCACCCACGGTCGCAGCCATGATAAACCAAGCCAGAGCCTCTTCTACCAGGCAACTCTACGCCCTGAAATGGCGTCTGTTCGTGAATTGGTGTTCTTCCCGGGCAGAAGACCCACAGAGGTGGACAGTTAGGTCGGTGCTCCTGTTCCTACAGGAGAGGTTGGAGGGAGGCTGTTCCCTTCCACCTTGAAGGTGTATGTTGCCGCTATTGCAGCTCACCATGAACCAGTAGACGGCAAGTCTCTGGGCAAGCACAACTTAATCGTCAGGTTCCTAAGAGGTGCCCGGAGGTTAAATCCCTCCCGGCTAAACCTGTTCCCCTCCTGGGATCTCTCGGTGGTCCTCGTCGGTCTTCAGAGATCCCCTTTCGAGCCACCAGAATCAGCTGGACTCAGGGCCCTCTCTCTAAAGACGGCCTTGCTGATCGCGCTCGCCTCCATCAACAGGGTCGGGGGCCTGCAAGCGTTCTCTACTAACGACACTTGTCTGGAGTTCGGTCCTGCAGACACTCATGTGATCCTAAGACCTCGACCGGGCTATGTGCCCAAGGTTCCTACCACGCCCTTTAGAGATCAGGTAGTGAACCTGCAAGCGCTGCCCCAGGAGGAGGCAGATCCAGCCCCCTCACTGCTGTGTCCGGTACGTGCCTTGCGTGCCTACCTGGAACGCACCCAGTGCTTCAGGCGCTCTGAGCAGCTCTTTGTCAGCTTTGGAGGACAGCAGAAAGGGAATGCTGTCTCCAAACAAAGGTTGTCCCACTGGGTGGTGGACGCCATTCTGTTGGCCTATCACACCCAGGCCGTGCCACCCCCTCTGCGGGTTCGAGCTCACTCTACTAGGAGTGTGGCATCCTCATGGGCACTGGCTAGGGGTACCTCCCTAGCAGACATTTGTAGAGCTGCGGGCTGGGTAGCACCTAACACCTTTGCGAGATTTTACAATCTCAGGGTTGAGTCAGTCTCGTCCTGTATTCTCTCAGGTCTGAGCCCGTAGAACTCGGTACACGACGACGGTCTGACCGGGTGAATCGCTTGTTTCCAGCACCTTTTCCCTCTACCGAGGTAAAACAGTGTGCCTCCTTTCCCAGGAGACCCCCCTTAGGTCCCTGGTTGATTCCTCCCTAGCCCTTTTGGGTTCGCAGTTCAGCGGAGGAACTTGCTGGCCCAGTCTGTAAAGGAGGTTTGACTAATGTGCTGATTAGGTGATTGTGCTCGCCCAAGGGTGTCAATCAAAACACATCACAGGATTCAGAATCTTCTCATCTTTACTTGTATTAGTATTTATATGTGTGTGTGTGGTCTGAAATAAACAAATGAATAACATTACAATAAGTAATTGCAGTATTCATACATAACAATAATAATATACATGTCATTTGCATCCAATACAATTATCAGGGTTTGGACTGCACTTCCGAAACCAACCGCTAGATGTCGCACAAAGCGCACATAAAGGATCACAAAATCTCCGTGTCTCTGAGAAAACTAAGAAGTCATCATAGATCGGCATGGTTACAGAAATACGACGATTACTATTAACTTAACACTCATTAAAAGTGATAACCTTGCACTAAGTAACCATAAACAAAGTATACAGAAATAAATAACTTCAGTAACTTAGATAACTTTGTATCTGTTATATTTATGGCAGTCAGTACGACATGAAGGCAATCTCACTAAGGCAATAAACAGCTCGACGATTTACATTAACCAAAACTATAATGTGGCAGATAACTACTACTAAAGCACAAATAAGTAAATAAACTTACATTTTAGCATGAACGCACACACTGAAGGTAAACGTTGAAGGTTAAATACAGGCAAATATGATGCGTGTTCTTCTCTTAACTCCGCTTGCTAACTGTTCGGGAAGTTTCTAACTCGCCACCTAGCGTCATTTCTGCGTCACCAATAAGTTCGACGCTGATTGGTCAGATCTCCTTAACATCGCCGCCCCCAAATATGCAGGGGCATATTTGTTCCTGCATCTAAGTTACTAAGTGTCAGTAATCTCTGGTAAAGGAATGAGACGGGCAACAGGCCGCGTATATAACCTGCCTTTAACGTTGATTTCTACAGACCTTACATGTCCATCCCCCCCAGGGAATGTCCTGACTACTTTCCCAATTAACCAGAGGGCACAGGGTAGCTGAGGATCAACCAACATTGTAACGGATCCGACTGTAATGGGTTTAGTGTCTGCATGCCATTTCTGTCGTAACTGGAGGTTAGGCAAGTAGTTTCTTATAAAGCTTGACCAGAAATGATCCGTGAGGACTTGGCTCTGTCTCCATCTACGTCGTCCTATGAGCTCAGTAGCTGGGTACATCACTTGAGGTAGAGAGCTGTCTGGCCGCCCCATGAGCAGGAGATTTGGGGTGACTGGATCCAGGTCGGCTACATTGGAGGAGACATATCCTAGGGGCTTGCTATTGAGAATTCCCTCTATCTCAATAAGCACTGTTTGAAGCACTTCCTCTGTCACTGTCTGTGAACCTACTACTGTACGGAGGGCATTTTTGAAGGATCGGATTTCTCTCTCCCAGATGCCACCAAAGTGGGGAGCACTAGGAGGGTTGAAGAGGAAGGTGATTTTTTTTGTTTGGCAAGATGTTGTTGAAGCTCTGAACTACAGTTGGTTAGAGCTTCTCTTAATTCTCTCTCTCCACCATGGAAATTGGTGCCCTGGGCAGAAAGCAGTTCAGATGGGGTGCCTCGACGTGCAATAAATCTCCTCAGAGACATAAGGAAGGAATCTGTGTCTATAGATGTGAGGAGCTCAATGTGTACACATCGAGTGGTCAGACACTTGAATATAATACCCCATCTTTTTTCACAGCGTCGTCCTACTTTTATTTGAAAGGGACCAAAACAGTCCATACCAGTGCTATAGAAAGGAGGTTTGTGAAGTCTTAGACGGGCTGGGGGTAGATCAGCCATTTTAGGGACCTCAGCTTTGGCCTTCCACTTGCGACATTGTATGCAGTGGTGCTGAAATTTCCGAATTGCCTCACGACCTCTTAGTATCCACACATTTCTCCTCATTTCAGCAAATACCCGTTCTGTTCCTGGGTGACAGAGCTTACTGTCGTAGTCCTGTATAAGTAGTTTGGTTGCTGGATGGTGAGGATCCAGAACTATTGGGTGAATTGTCTGGAGTTCTAGACCTTCAGCACGACGTAGACGTCCTCCAACCCGTATAAGCTGACTGGCTTCATCATACTCTGGTGATAAAGTGAGTAAGCGGCTCGTAGTGGATACATGCTTACCAGCTTTCAATCGTGTATATTCCTCTGAGAAACTGTCACGTTGAATATTCTGGAAGATGAGGCATTCTGCCTTCACATAGTCTTTAGCCGTAGCTGGACTGGATTGGTTTGGGTCACTTTGACTGTGCTGGACTGTGGCTTCAACAAGGTCCTTCCATGTACTGTACTCGCTGGGGTTCAAGGGGTTTGATACTCTGGTGACACCGCAGAATACACCCTTTCTCTTTTCCATTTCATCCTCAGGGGGTTTAAGGACTGGCATAGATGGCCACTCTGATTCAGCCTGTAGTAAGAATGGTGGGCCTTGACTCCATCTGTTTGGTGACGCAAGTTCATTTAGGCTGCGACCCCTTGTGAGGTCATCTGCATTCGCATCGCCATTCATGCTGATCAGCAAGGTCTTGGATTTCTGAAATCCTAGTCCCTGTGAAGACTTTAAAACTACAAGACTCTGATTTCAACCAGGAAAGGACTGTGGTGGAATCAGACCACAAGACCACTTGACTTATTTCCATTGTAAGTTCGGTTTCTAGCAGCTTTGCCACTTGAGCACCAATAAGAGCTGCACACAGCTCAAGTCTAGGGATAGTTTGTTTCCGTTTGGGGGCAACTTTAGATCTGGCAGTCAGGAATGCAAGCTGAATTCGGCCTTCTTCGTCCTCAGTTCTCAGGTATGACACAGAGCCGTATGCCTGTTCTGAGGCATCACAGAAAATATGAATTTGTCTTGTAACATTGAGTTGGTCCATATCTGCTGTGACATAGCACTGTGGTATGGTAACTTCAGAAAGGCAGTGAAGTTCGTTCTCCCACCTGTTCCAGGCTTTCAATAGGTCTGTTGGCAACATGGGGTTATCCCAATCTCTTTGTTTGTTCCAAAGCTGTTGGATCAGGATTTTTGCACGGGTGGTGAAAGGGAGAATGAATCCCAGAGGATCATACTGGCTTGCTGTCACTTTATAAATGTGGCGCATAGTGGGTGTGGTTCCTGCCACTGGGCGGTGTTTATAACCAAGGATGTCTAAATCATAGTTCCATCTCAATCCAAGAGTGGATTCTTGTGGTTCAACTTTGTCATGTGACAGCTAAAGTTCAGTGCTGTCTGAACGAGCCTCTTTAGGTAGGTGATCAATGACATTTGGCATGTTGGCAGCCCATTGACGGATCTCAAAGCCACCACTGGCAAGAAGTTCTCATAACCCATCCACTAAATGCTTGGCCTCATCTGGGAACATTACGCTCTTTAGGCAGTTGTCTACGTAAAAGTTCCTTTCGACCACTAATCTGAGGGTGTCATTTGGCTTGGTATTATCTGAAGTATGATGCTGTAAGGCATAGATGGCACAGCAAGGGCTGCAAGCTGTGCCAAAGGGAAGCACTTGCCACTCATAAATGCTGGGGGGGGTTATTTGTTTCAAGGTCACGCCAGACAAAGTGGAGTAGGTTTCTATCTTCAGGCAGTAGGCGGACCTGATGAAACATACCTTTTATGTCTCCACTCACCGCAACGGTATGCTCCCTGAAACGCAACAGAACCCCCAAAAGGGAAGGGCCTAGTGCAGGTCCGGCAAGGAGGTAGTTGTTGAGGTTTTGCCCCTTGTATTCAAAGGAGCAGTTGAACACTACTCTGTTTTTTCCGTTATGGTGAACCATGTGGTGGGGAATAAACCATGATTCTTCCTCAGTAGTCACATAGTCTGGTTTAAGTTTAACCACATAATTGCTTTCCTCCAGCCTATTGATCTCTTCTTTGTATGCAGATGCCTTTACAGGGTCTTTAGTTAGTCGCCGCTCTGTGTTTCTCAGGTTGGGCATGACAGAGTCTTTGGAGGCATTGAGGTGAGGCATGTCGGCTTTGCGCAACAATGGTGTGGCATAGCGCATAACTCCCTCTATCATCACTCTGGTGGTTTTAACTTGAAGTAAGTCCATTGCTTTCTGATCTTGTTTGGATCGTGTGACCATTCTTTCATTTTTGTGGGGAATGGTATCTCCTTGCCAAAGTCTCTCAACATTCCGGAAAAGTTCTTCCATTTGAGGGGTGACGGAGAGGTGCAGGCATTGCTGAGGCTGAAACTGTTGCTGTAGAAGGCGGGTTGGTCCTTGTAATACCCAACCCAGTCTAGTTCTAATTGCCGCTGGACCTCCAGGTGGGCCAAGTCGAACCGGTTCAATGGGGGTAATCAGATGGGGATGATCTGCACCTATTAGAAGGAGAGGATGTGCTTTGAGAATGGTTGGCAATGGGATGCCTTTCAGGTGCCAGTATTTCTGCTGGAGCATTTTAGTGGGGTAAGAGTGCTCAGCCAGACTTAAGTGCTCAGAGGTAAATGCGTTCTGGATTTGGTAGCTCTTTTCTGGCTGTGACATTGAGCATACACTAAAGGAAACGGAGGCCCCATGGAGTTTCTTGACATCTTGTCGAATTGTTCTTAATGCAAGGTCCTCAGTCTGTCCATTAAGCCTTAGTTTCTGAGCTGCCGCTGGAAGTAGCATGGTTCTTTCTGATCCGTCGTCGAGCACTGCATAGGTGTTTAGGGTTTGATTCTTGTGTTGTAAGACAACAGGAACCACTTTCAGCAGAACATGTTTGGAACTTTCAGGCCTGTCTAGGTACAGGGACTCATTTGTGGAACTCACCAGGCAAGTACCCTCTGTTTGAGACCGATCGTTAACTTCGTGAAGGATTTGAAGGTGTTTCCCATTACACAGATGGCAGGGCTTTCTCAGGGTGCAATTTTTTGCTAAATGTGACCGTCCACATTTCCAGCAACGGTTGTTATCTTTAATCCATTTTATCATCTCCTCTTTGCTGAATTTCTGGAAGGTAGGACACTGGCTAAGAAAATGCTCTGTACTGTCACAGTATGGGCACAACACTCTGCTTTGTTCAGATCGCTGTGCTGTCTTGGTTGGTTTGAAGGATGACCGTACCTGTGTAGGTGTATAAGAGGTTTGATCAGCACCATGAAGAACAGTGGCAAATTTAGACTTAACTACAGGGCCTGATCTTGTCTGCACCGTTTTACGTCTTTGCTCTTTTCTTGAATTTAAATCCTCACAGTCTTGGCACCAGGATTCAAACTTAAGCCACTCAGCCAGGTCCAGTAAAGTGTAGACTACACCAGATTGATAAGGCATGTGTCGTCTGAATGATGCACGTAAATCTGGAGGGAGTTTAGTGAGCAGACGGACTACATGTGACCCACACTGTAACTCCACGTTACCTTCAGGACCCAATGTCCTCAGTAGACCCACAAGAGCTTGGATTTGAAGTGCAAACCTATCAAAACTGGACAAATCTCCAGGTTGAACATCAGGGGCATCCATGACTGCTGCTATTTTAGTTAGGGCCAACTGGTGAGGTCTTCCAAATCTGTCAGTAAGTGCAGTCATAGTGTCTGTGTATGGCCAAGGGGAATTGAGGAATGAGTCAGCAATCAGGCGTGCTTCTTCAAACTTCAGGTGATCTAGAAGGACTTGTTACTTAAATAGCTCAGATGCATCATTAGGAAGTAGATTGTCAAGGGCTAACTTTAAACGAGCGAACTCGCTAGGGTCTCGACGTGTGAAACATGGAATTGTCGGTTGTGGGCCCCTGTAGGATGTCTCTGGACATATAGTGCTAGGAGGCCGCCCCGTGGGGGAAAAATATGGCAGATTATGAGCAGTGGCAGGCTGTGGGCTTGATTTGTAGGTGTAAATGTCAGCACCTGGCTTAAAGGAACTCTCTCTTCGTTGTACTTGAACTCTGCGTGGAGTAGGTTGTGGGGTGCGGTGCGCCGGACTCGGTGCTGCTATCTGAGGTGGTCTATATATGGTTCTGGGTAATGGCACTGGAGTCTGGTTTGTATGCTGTGGTTGGTGAGTTAGTGAAGCTGACTGCTGCTGCATAATTAAATCTTGCATACCTTTGTGAAGATTTTGTAACTGCTGAATTTCTTCTTTAAGGACCAGCTGAGCTTCACGCAGTTGCCTGTTCTCTTGTTTTAAGTCTTGAACCTCCAACCTGTGTCTGACAGCTGTGAGTGAAGCCTCATCCTCCTGATCCTCCTCTTCATCACTTTCATAGTGGGGTGCGGTTGGCCACCGTCTGTCAGGTTGTCTGCCAGCATTTGTTCTGGAATGTGGAGTAATCATGACTCCAGCTGCTGTTCCAGTGCTGTAATCATGTGAACTTGAAAGAGGAGAGTCAGGAGGTAATATCTCAGACTGGTATGTCCTTACACTTTGTTGTGGTACCCCTTCTGGCACAGGTGAATGCTGCATTGGATATTGGACTTCATAGTCTCTGAGATAAACTGGAGGCTGGGTTGTACGTCGTGGTCGCACACTCTGGTGGAAAGGCTGCTCTGACATCCTGTCTCCGTGGTAAGCACACATCCGGCTCGAAGGACCACAATGTAAAGGAGGTTTGACTAATGTGCTGATTAGGTGATTGTGCTCGCCCAAGGGTGTCAATCAAAACACATCACAGGATTCAGAATCTTCTCATCTTTACTTGTATTAGTATTTATATGTGTGTGTGTGGTCTGAAATAAACAAATGAATAACATTACAATAAGTAATTACAGTATTCATACATAACAATAATAATATACATGTCATTTGCATCCAATACAATTATCAGGGTTTGGACTGCACTTCCGAAACCAACCGCTAGATGTCGCACAAAGCGCACATAAAGGATCACGAAATCTCCGTGTCTCTGAGAAAACTAAGAAGTCATCATAGATCGGCATGGTTACCGAAATACGACGATTACTATTAACTTAACACTCATTAAAAGTGATAACCTTGCACTAAGTAACCATAAACAAAGTATACAGAAATAAATAACTTCAGTAACTTAGATAACTTTGTATCTGTTATATTTATGGCAGTCAGTACGACATGAAGGCAATCTCACTAAGGCAATAAACAGCTTGACGATTTACATTAACCAAAACTATAATGTGGCAGATAACTACTACTAAAGCACAAATAAGTAAATAAACTTACATTTTAGCATGAACGCACACACTGAAGGTAAACGTTGAAGGTTAAATACAGGCAAATATGATACGTGTTCTTCTCTTAACTCCGCTTGCTAACTGTTCGGGAAGTTTCTAACTTGCCACCTAGCGTCATTTCTGCGTCACCAATAAGTTCGACGCTGATTGGTCAGATCTCCTTAACACAGTCCACTATGGGTACCCCAGGCTACCCCTACTGGAATAGGTGCTCCACAGGTTAGGCCTCCTACGTGGACTCATCCTGTGTGTACTTCCGTTGTACGGTCACCTTACGTGCTGACCCACTTCTCCCTTAGGCAGTCTTTTTCGCTGCCCTCCGGTCGCCGTGTTGTAGCAACTCCCCCCCCTCCCTGAGGCGGGATCTACCACCGCGCCATTTTTTCCACATGCAACCTAAGAGGCCATGTGATGTATTTCGCCACCTTTATCTCCCCTGTCGGGTGGGTGTGGCCTCCGCAGGGTCTTTTCCCCCTGAAAGAATAGGAATTCAGGTAAGACCCCCTTCCCTCAATGCAGTAAGGGCCCCGGCTGCTCTTGCTCTATGCCTAGAAAACATAGAGAAAAAAGAGGCCCAGCCAGGCTTGGCCCGTTCCCTAGTTGGGAGCGTCACCTTGTTCCCCCCTAGGGTAACCAAAAGCATTCTGATGACTTTTTTGGGGCATTGGGGAAGAGTACGGGCAGTCTGAACACAGTTGGTCTCCGGTGCACGTAGAATACCTGCCCGCTTTTGTGTTAGCATTACACGTATACGGCTTCAGTGCATGGCGTGATCTGAAGTGGACCCCTATTGATGCTTCTTCGGCACAACGTCGAAGTGAGCGACAGACGGGGAACGTCTCAGTTCCTGATGGAGGGAAGGAGACGTTGTGTCTTCCCGGCCACGTCGCTGAGCTGAGCCGCTGAGGTGCCTGGAACACTCCCGGCTCCTCAGAAAAATCCTGAATGAATGAGCGTATTTCCCTCGCCTTTATATCCGTATCCGGGGGCGGGGTATGCAAATACTGTTCGCCAACTCTCATTGGCCTTTTTTCATAGATCAGAGGCATATTCGGTGCTCAAGAAAGACACTTAGTGTCGCTTCTTCGACACGACATCGAAGTGAGCGACAGACGGGGAACACTACATTAAAATTCAAGCATTTTCAAGGATTTCCAGCACCGTACGAACCCTGTTTTCTGAACAATTGTTCTCTGTGCTCTGGTCTTCATTGTGCATGTCACTTTGTGAGTGTTTATCATGCACAAGATGTTGTTCAGGGCCTTGTAACCTTGTGGGCTGGTTTTAGCCAGTCTGATAAGAATGCACCACATTTGCTGACCAATGAACACTGCTTTGTTTTGAAGGAGTAGTGTGTACAAAAACAGATAGGAAACTCTAGAGAGATTAGATGAGTGTAATGAATTTAACTGCTTTTTTCTCAGTAAAAATTCATTCTCATCAACATGCCAAATATGATAAATATAGAATAAATACAATACAATAAGATAAATATCCAAATACAGTTGGGTTGAAAAGTCCAAATATACGATCTATCGATAGATAGATAGATAAATAGAGTCTTTGACCTTTAAGGTCTCTTTTTATTAATTAAATTAGAACAAAGAGAGACCTCTTTATTTATAAAACAAGATAAATGTTAAAAGGATCTCAACATGCAAGAAAAAAAAAACATTTCATTGTACCGTTTAACAATAAAATAACATTTCAGAAATTTAGCTCAAAACCCTTATCCTCAGGCTCACATAAAAGATTTTCAACATTCCATATATGAAAAAATTCATTCACATAATTTACAAACTATAATAGGCATATTCTATAGTTAATCTCTTCTTTATTAAACCCCTTACCATTAAAGCAGGATCTACCCCTCTCTTTTATTTTTTTCTTGTACACCATATTGCTAGTTTTGCAGCACCACATAAAAAGTAGCACCACTTTATGTTTGTTATTCACAAAATGTTGCAGACCACAATGCATGATTAAATTTTCCTGTAAATCATTGACCCAAACTTCCACTAAATTTAAGATCTGATTTAAATTGGAACACTAAATAAAAAACATGAATGATGGTTTCAGAAATCCCGCAAAAGTGACATCCCATCTCATGAGAGGAATTTATCCATGCTATGTGTCTGTTTGTGGCCAATATCCCATGATATCTTCTCCCTGAGATGCTATGCCAGTCCTCTTTATCCAAAAAAAAAACATGAAGTTCAGGAAAAAAATTATACTCTGACCCATAGTTCCACTCCTCAGATTACATATTTTAAAAAGGTCTGCCTCCATCAGTGCAGACCTAATGGTGGCTTAGCATAGCATCTCAGTGGTGATAAGCAGGTTAAAAAATAAAGGCTCTTCAAATAACCACTGGTCTTCCCCATTCTCTCGAAAGGAAAGTGTCTTCCACGCTTGTACAACACTTTGATAAAAAGGTGTTAGTCCTTCTAAATCCACTCTCTCTAGACAGAGCAATCAACTGTCTAGCCCAGTCTTCTGGCCTTGTGCAACAAATCACACACCACAGCCATCCATTGGTGGTGCTGATAATATAAATGTCTCTGCACTGCTAGTAGATGTAAGAGAGCCACCCTAGAGTTGATGTCAATTAATCATTGTCACCCTTCTTGAACTGGAATGTAACGACTTGCAGGTAGTCCTCATCTCACAATGTCTAGGTCACTATAACTTCAACAACTATGGAACGACACTAACCACAGGGATTTTTGGACCAGAATTAGAAAATCAGGATTGATTCACTGAAGCAAAAATTAGCAAAGATAACAGAAGGGAAACAGGATTCTAGAAGCATAATAAAAGACTACTCAACTACGGGAGTGCAGTTAACCAATGAAAAGGTATGTGTATTATTCTGATTTGTCTGATTTTTTTTATCTTTGAAATTTAAATAATGAAAGAAAACAAACAAAACCAAAATAAGTAACAATAAAAAACAATGGAAAATCAATGATAAACAGAAATTCAAAATATATTATAGTTCAAAACCAGTTCAGGCTTCCAAAATCAGTTTCTTTATTGAAATATCAGTTTCAAAAATTCAAGTTCAATGTCCCGTTTTCAAAATCAGTGTCTTAATTCCAATTTTTTAAGAGAAAATATGAATAGTGAGGTTCATAAATGTTGGAACAGTTCAGTTCATGAGTGAAAAAACCCCATCTAGCTTAAGGATGTAACCTCCGTTCCCTGATGTAGGGAACGAGACATTGTGTCGAAGAAGCGACTCTAGGGGTCTCTCTTGAGAGCCTTTCGCATCTCTGATCTATGAGAAAAGGCCAGTAAGAAATTGGCAGACTGAATTTGCATGTCCTGCCCCCGGACATACAGGTATAAAGGGAGGGAAATGCTTCTGTTTCATTCAGGATTTTTCTGAGGAGCCTCCAATTAGTTTCGGCCGCAGCAGTGACTCGGTTCAGCGACGTGACTGGGAGGACACAACGTCTCGTTCCCTCCATCAGGGACTCATTAGACGTTGTGTCGAAGTAGCGACACTAGGGGTCCAATTTAAATCATGCCAAGCGCTGAGCCGTGTACGTGTACTGCTGACACAGGAGCAGGCAGGTATTTTACGTACCAAAGCGACCGGCTGTGTCAGACTGAACGTACCCTTCCCCAACGTCCCATAAAATCATCAAAGCCTTCTGGATCTTTACCCCCTACAGGGGGAAACAAAGCAACATGCCAAGCATGGGTGCAGGCCACGCCTTTTCTCTCTCTATGTTTCTCACATAGAGTTAAAGCAGCTGGGGATATCTTAACACTATCATACATATCGGGGAAGGCGATCTTTCCCAGTTCCTTTTCTTTCCGGGGAAAAGACCCCGCGGAGACCACACCTGCCCAGACTGGTGGAGGTAAAGCGTGGTGAATACATCACATGGGCTTTTAGCTCACATGTGGAAAGTGGCACGGTGGTAGATCCTGCCTCATTGGGAGGGATTGCCCGGGGCAGCGCTTGCAGGTTCACTACCTGGTCCCTGAATGGAGTGGTAGGAACCTTGGGCACGTAGCCTGGTCGCGGTCTTAGGATCACATGAGTGTCTGCCGGACCGAACTCCAGGCAGGTCCGACTGATTCTAGCGGCTCGAAGGGGGGTTTCTGAAGGCCCGAGAGGACCACTGAGAGATCCCAGGAGGGAAACAGGCTTGGTCGGGAGGGATTTAACCTCCGGGTGCCTCTTAGGAACCTGATAATTAAGTCGTGCTTACTCAAAGACTCGCCGTCTACTGTGTCGTGGTGGGCTGCCATAGCAGCTACATACACCTTCAAGGTGGAGGGGGACAGCCTCCCCTCCAACCTCTTCTGCAGGAATGAGAGCACTGACCTAACTGCGCACCTCTGTGGGTCTTCAGCCCAGGAAGAACACCAATTTGCGAACAAGCGCCACTTAAGGGCGTACAATTGCCTGGTAGAGGGAGCTCTGGCTTGGTTGATTGTGTCTATGACAGCAGGTGGTAGATCAGCTAGATCTTCCGCATCCCATCCAGGAGCCAGACGTGGAGGTTCCAGCGGACTGGATGCAGATGCCAGAGTGTGCCCTGTCCCTGAGAAAGTATTTATTACAGTGTACTTAAATGATTTAAGTTAGACTGCATTACTAAAAAATGTAAGAATATTCTACTAATTTGTAGACCAATTTGAATGTTAAAGTTAAAATAAAGTTAAATGGCTTAAAATTATTACGTTTTTGTCCTGACCACACCTCAAGTCACATATATGTCTAATAATTATGACGTTGTATCTCATAGTTATGCTTTTATGATACTATCTCATACTGTAATTATGACTTATGTCATAACATAATTTCCCATAATCAAGACATACGGTCTCATAATAATTACTTATAATTATGTTCAGTCGTCATAAGATCATAGAAAGTCATATTAATGAGAAAATTACGTCACTTTTGTTCTCATTATTATGGCACACT
The DNA here is from genome assembly GCA_032164185.1 of Moxostoma hubbsi. Lineage (NCBI taxonomy): Eukaryota > Metazoa > Chordata > Actinopteri > Cypriniformes > Catostomidae > Moxostoma > Moxostoma hubbsi. The sequence goes on along the minus strand of JAVLUX010000016.1, from coordinate 30,230,044 downwards.
ATGTGATTTATTTTTATTTATTTTTTGTTGCGGAAACGGGTTTCCATATGTCTATGAAAAATTAATTTCCGTGAAATAAAATCTTTCTGTCGATTCTGTATGTAATGGCACCAAATCCTACAGTAACCACGAGCCTCTGCATACATTACTATGGAGACGACTCTGGCTAGATCCGCAAAATATATTAAAAAAAATTCAGTATTATATTATATTGTTGTCAAAGGTAGCAGCTGCATATTTTAACAGAATACAGCGATTGGCAGATTCTTGAGGCAATTCACGATGGCAACGTGAAAGCACACCTCGCCAGCGCATCCCCCACACTAACGTTTCTGATGCTGGTTAGCAGCTGAGTCAGGCAACGCAATTTCCTTGCTGTTGCAAAAGTATGTCCGAATTCAAAGTGCTGTTGGTGAGAAGTTGGAAAGTTTGTTTTAACCAGTTCGACAGACATTTTTTCGCTTGTTACATTTTTATTACTTAATTTTTGTGAGCAGTGAAAAACGTTGTTTTAAACTGTTCGAGACATTTTTCACCTTTTAGCTAGCTACTTTTCTCTCTTGCGTGTGGTGGACACCACTGCACTTGAACCCATGTCCAGTGAGTTTGACAGACATTTTTTGTCTGTAAGGGACATTTTTCATCTGTTAGCTTGTTACTTTCCTCCCTCGCACGCAGGAGGGCGACAGAAATGGAAACTTTAGCATAAGTTCTGCCAGGAAGACTCAATTGTTACGTCACTCATTACCTTCTCATCTATCCAATCGTGTTCTAACACTTGCAGTATAAAAGATGGGTACTTAACATGTCTGAGTTCACAGATGCTGACGCTTTCGTTCATTGTCGCGTCAGCTGCCGATCAAACACGTCTAAGGACACGCAATTCGTTTGCGTTTACTCTGATTCTGACGATGTTTTCGTCCCGCCGTCTCCTCCTCCTGCTCGCCGCTGCTCACGCATCCGTGCCATACTTCTCCATGGGCGCACTGCCCGGCATACCGGTCAGCCAAGGCCCTTCTAGAGAAATCTTCTCCTTCTGGCCCAAAACACCATGGGTAATCCACCTGTTTCACCTTTTCGTTTTCAAAAGCTCCAACTTCGTCAGCTCAGCTAAAACCAACTGGCAAGAAAAGATCGGCTAAATCATCTTCACCTCGTCTATCAAAAAGATCATCGCCGCCCGCTCTGTGCCATCTCCTCCGCTGTCAACTGAACTTACAGACATGTATTACCAGATTTTCTCCGCAGTTCAAAGCCTTTCTCAAACCATTAACGGACTGGAATCTAAAATGATGAACATTTCTTCATCAACCCTAACTTCAGCTCATTTCCGGCCTCGAACTCTTCAGCGATTCTTCAGTTTTCAACCCTCTCCTTTTGGAATAAGCAACCCTTCGAATGTGCCTTCTATTTCTTCTACCCTGCCTGCTTCTCTACCAACGATCCAGACGCCATTTCAAGATGTCTCCGCTTCTCCGGCTCCTTAAAATTTCAGTTTATCCACAGCAACTCCAGCTCAAGCTTCTGGTAGGCGTTTTTGTTTCACCAGCTGCCGCATCAGTGTCCCCACAACCAAGAGCCATCATTATCCAAGGTAAAGATATTAACTTGGTGTCATTTCTGCTTTTGTCACCTGAGGCTGGCAGGAAAATGGTCAACTGTGGTGACGTGGCAGTCCCTCTTAAAACCTCCGATCCTCACTTTCAACGTAATCTCTCGTTTGGCGAATTTGTGATCGCTTTTAGTATCTACAGAGACATTTTTGTGCCAAAGTTATCCCGAGAGAAGGGAAGAGTTAGATGTCTATCTATCTACCATCATTGCAGTCTTTAGCCAAGTCACGGGGGCACGTTGTTTCACGAATACCACCGCTCGTTCGCCATTTAAAAAAAAAAATTTAAAACATTTTTAGCCCGTACCATTTGCAGCGCTCACCGCGTTTGCATGCAATGATCCGGCCGCTGTCCACGGTGCCGAAAACATAAGACTCTCGCCGCGTGGCAAAATTTAACAGCGTCCCAATGTTTTCATTCCATGCATTATATAATTATTTATTTCTGCATATACAGTCTTCGAGTTCGGAATTTAACCTCATGCAACCCCTGTGTACACATGCGTGGACGTTGTATTTTGGCTTTACTATACACGGCGCATAATTGAATTGATTTTAAGCTGACTGATCTCAGTTCAGAAGTGTCTGTTCTGTCAGTAAAGGATTACAATATCGACGTATGGTGTCATGTGGCAAAACAACATGGTGCCAATTTCTTTAGGAGAAACACCAACAAAACTACATCTGATAAGAAACTTCTTTACGTTTTTACACTGAACAGTTTGATTCAAAAGATTACAGTCTAAATAATTAGAGTGATTTATTTAGGATAAAATAAGGTGCATTTTAAACTGTTCTGAGGACAGTGCAGGCAGACGGCACACTGGAGGTTAAGTTATTCACTATTTAGGGAGCAAGGGAGCATCCTACAGCTTTCTATGCAGCCAAGTGCATTCACTCCTAAAGTCTGACCCAAAGTTCAGTTTCAGGCTGCAGATAATGTTTGGATCACTCAACATGTTTGTCAGACACGGGACAATCATAATCAGTACATAGATTCAGAAATTTATAATGTAACATGTTATTTTAACATGGTTGGCCGTGATTGGCCGATGCTGGACATTACTTTGAATCAGAATAAATTATGCTAATTTCTGATATAATGTCTGTAATATCTCAAAAACATGAATCAACAACACTCATGGAAACATAACGAATTATTTAAAATTTCACAATTTTGTCCCACTGTCCACATATGAGGACAACAATTTTTAGGGAAACTATTGGCTCTGGAATTGTTTATTTATTTATTGCATGTTTTTAGGTGCTACTAGTTACAAATCAAAAGGGGAAGGAGGTTAATGGATTTGTGTTTTTAGTGATATAAGTTCACATCTTGTATGTTTGATGTTTTTTCGATGCCTTGAAATAATGAATGAGTGCATTTCTAATTAACAACGATGCCAATGAACACTGTTTCAGTCCCCTTCTCCTGTGTATAAAAAAAAAAAAAAAAAAAAAAGGGCTAAACTTGAATTAGACTAACGATTATTATTAGTCTCGTGCAAATGACATTTTTAATGTGCATTTTTAATTTTTAAGGAGTGGTTGCTCAAGTGGGAAAAATATACGTCTTTCCTTTTGTACATGTGCTGGAACATATTTGCTGTGTCTAAAAACCTATAGCTCTTTTGTGACTTTATAGACGTGTTTGCACACATGATCGCACCTGAAATGCCCAAATATGCTGTTTATGTGGGCAGCACACTCGTTTTTGAGGCAGCCATTTGAAACGTCCTGTTCCTCCTGTTTACACCTGCAGCCCAGCACCTTGTGATATTCACCTTGGGGTGTAATTGCAGCCAGTGGCGCAGATAGGATTTTTTAACTGGGGGGGGACCAAGCTGTCAGCAAATGAGTTACTTTGCGTAACTTGGGCTAATGATTTGCACTAAAAAGCCATTGGGGGATTCTTATTTGAAATCATGGATAAACAACAATGAACAAAGTTAAACAAAGGCCTACCTGATCACCACTAGCAATGCATGATCAGACTGTTATTTGACTAGTATGCCAATCACCCACCAAAACTTCATCGGGTCACTATGAATCTGGGGGGGTCATGTCCCCCCCATCCCTAGTGCCATCTGCGCCCTTGATTGCAGCATTTTGTCTTGATGGAGTGATTTAATAAGTACCGCATATTTTTATTTGTACTACTTTTCCGATGCCGCCCCCTCTATTGGCTGCGGGGGGTTCTTTCAAAGGCAATGGTTCGCAGAAAAAATGGCCTATTGCTTTTCCTAGCTGTCTTCTGGATCTGTCTCTTCCTATAACAATTTTGTCCCTTCTCATCTATGGCTAAATTTCTTAATTCGTCATAAATCTTCTTATTTCTACGTCAGCTACCATTCCTCGGGTAGATGGCGTTCCTCCGCATTCCAGTCTCTTATAAGTCCAGTCTCAAAAACTATCCTCGAAGCTCAGCAAGCTCCTATAATGGTCCAGGTATATAACTATGCAACTACTGGTGGTGGTGTCATGCTCTTTCATTATCTGTCATAGTTCTAGCTCACTAGAACTAATATATATATTTAAAAAAAAAAAAAAGATAATCTAAGCATATATATATATATATATATATATATATATATATATATATATATATATATATATATATATTACACTACCGTTCAAACGTTTGGGGTCACATTGAAATGTCCTTATTTTTGAAGGAAAAGCACTGTACTTTTCAATGAAGACAACTTTAAACTAGTCTTAACTTTGAAGAAATACACTCTATACATTGCTAATGTGGTAAATGACTATTCTAGCTGCAAATGTCTGGTTTTTGGTGCAATATGTACATAGGTGTATAGAGGCCCATTTCCAGCAACTATCACTCCAGTGTTCTAATGGTACAATGTGTTTGCTCATTGGCTCAGAAGGCTAATTGATGATTAGAAAACCCTTGTGCAATCATGTTCACACATCTGAAAACAGTTTAGGTCGTTACAGAAGCTACAAAACTGACCTTCCTTTGAGCAGATTGAGTTTCTGGAGCATCACATTTGTGGGGTCAATTAAACGCTCAAAATGGCCAGAAAAAGAGAACTTTCATCTGAAACTCGACAGTCTATTCTTGTCCTTAGAAATGAAGGCTATTCCATGCGAGACATTGCTAAGAAATTGAAGATTTCCTACAACGGTGTGTACTACTCCCTTCAGAGGACAGCACAAACAGGCTCTAACCAGAGTAGAAAAAGAAGTGGGAGGCCGCGTTGCACAACTGAGCAAGAAGATAAGTACATTAGAGTCTCTAGTTTGAGAAACAGACGCCTCACAGGTCCCCAACTGGCATCTTCATTAAATAGTACCCGCAAAACGGGTGTCAACCAGTGTCAACATGTACAGTGAAGAGGCGGCTGCGGGATTCTGGGCTTCAGGGCAGAGTGGCAAAGAAAAAGCCATATCTGAGACTGGCCAATAAAAGAAAAAGATTAAGATGGGCAAAAGAACACAGACATTGGACAGAGGAAGACTGGAAAAAAGTGTTGTGGACAGATGAATCCAAGTTTGAGGTGTTTGGATCACAAAGAAGAACGTTTGTGAGACGCAGAACAAATGAAAAGATGCTGGAAGAATGCCTGACGCCATCTGTTAAGCATGGTGGAGGTAATGGTCTGGGGTTGCTTTGGTGCTGGTAAGGTGGGAGATTTGTACAGGGTAAAAGGGATTCTGAATAAGGAAGGCTATCACTCCATTTTGCAACGCCATGCCATACCCAGTGGACAGCGCTTGATTGGAGCCAATTTCATCCTACAACAGGACAATGACCCTAAACACACCTCCAAATTGTGCAAGAACTATTTAGAGCAGAAGCAGGCAGCTGGTATTCTATCGGTAATGGAGTGGCCAGCGCAGTCACCAGATCTGAACCCCATTGAGCTGTTGTGGGAGCAGCTTGACCGTATGGTACGCAAGAAGTGCCCATCCAACCAATCCAACTTGTGGGAGCTGCTTCTGGAAGCGTGGGGTGCAATTTCTCCAGATTACCTCAACAAATTAACAGCTAGAATGCCAAAGGTCTGCAATGCTGTAATTGCTGCAAATGGAGGATTCTTTGACGAAAGCAAAGTTTGATGTAAAAAAAATCTTATTTCAAATACAAATCATTATTTCTAACCTTGTCAATGTCTTGACTCTATTTTCTATTCATTTCACAACGTATGGTGGTGAATAAGTGTGACTTTTCAGGAAAACACAAAATTGTTTGGGTGACCCCAAACTTTTGAACGGTAGTGTGTATATATATGTATATATATATATATATATATATATATATATATATATATATATATATATATATATATATATATATATGTTCAGTGTGGTCTACTGTGTCCGTGTAGCCTTATCTTATCTTCCTGATATTGTAGAGTGTAAATCTACATGATCTTGCAGTCTTTGAGATGTGGTCTGTGAAATTTAGCTTGTCATCAATGGTTACCCCTAGATTTCTGACCGTTTTGGAAGGCGACACTGTAGTTGGACCCAGCTGCACAGTGATGTTGTTTTCAACATCAGGGTTGGCTGGAAAGACAAGGAGTTCAGTCTTGGCTGGGTTGAGTTGCAGGTGGTGTTCCTTCATCCAGGCTGAGATGTCAGCCAGACAGGCAACGATTCGAGCGGTCACTGTGGTGTCGTTGGGCTGGAAAGACAAGTAAAGTTGTGTGTCATCAGCGTAGCAGTGGTAAGAGAAACCATGTGACTGGATGATGGGTCCTAATGACGTTGTGTATATGGAGAAGAGAAGTGGCCCAAGCACTGATCCCTGAGGTACCCCAGTAAGTAACTGATGTGGCTTGGATACATCACCTCTCCAGGCTACCTTGAAAGACCTACCTGAGAGATAGGAGTTGAACCAGTCAAGCACAGTTCCGGTGATGCCCAGTTTAGAGAGGGTGGAAAGTAGGATCTGATGGTTGACTGTGTCAAAGGCTGCAGAAAGGTCCAGCAGAATCAGAACTGATGATCTGGATTCAGCTTTCGCCTGTATCAGCGACTCCGTGACAGACAGCAGGGCAGTCTCAGTGGAGTGTCCACTTTTGAAGCCTGACTGATTGTCATCCAGCAGCTTGTTCTGTGAGAGATAGGCAGAGATCTGATTGAAAACTGCCCTTTCAAGTGTTTTTGCCATGAATGGGATGAGAGAGACTGGTCTGTAGTGTTCTATCTGTGTGGGGTTAAGTGCAGGTTTTTTCAGCAGCAGGGTTACTCTAGCCTGCTTAAATGTAGTGGGAAAAGTGCCTTCAAGAAGAGATGTGTTAATTATGTGTGTAAGTGCAGGTAGGATGGACAGAGAGATGGCCTGGAGAAGGTGTGATGGAATGGGGTCAAGAGAACAGGTGGTGGGGTGGTTGGAGAGGAGGAGTTTAGAGACCTCAGTGTCAGTTAAAGGAGAGAACATAGAGAGAGAAGAGTTGCATACAGGAGTTGGGTGTTTGACAGGGTGTGGTGCTGTGAATGTATTGCTGATGGCTGTAACCTTATTAGTAAAAAATGTGGCGACGATATCTGCTGTAAGTGATGTGTCAGGTGGTGGAGGGGGAGGGCAGAGAAGTGTGTTAAATGTTCTAAACAAGCTACGAGTGTCTGTGGTGCTGTTGATCTTGGTCTGGTAATATGAAGTTTTTGCAGCTTTAACATTATCTGAAAAAGTTGCAAGCAGAAGTTGATATTTACCTAGATCGGCTGGATCTTTAGATTTCCGCCATCTCCTCTCAGCTGCCCTGAGATCAGTCCGATGTTCACGAATGATGTCAGACAGCCAGGGGCTGGGTGATGTAGTACGTGCTGGTCTAGAGGAGAGAGGACAGATGTTGTCTAGACAGGTTGTTAAAGTAGAGCCAAGTGTGTCTGTGGCAGTGTTTACATTGAGCGTGGAAAATACATTTATTGTGGGAATAGAGGCAGAGACATCAGTGGATAGGCGAGAGGGTGAGAGGGAACGGAGGTTACGGCGAAAGGAAACCGAAGGTGGAGTTGGTTTTACTATGGATGGGAGAGTCATGTTGAATTGAACAAAGTAATGATCAGAGACATGTAAATGTGTAACAAGAATATTTGAGGTAATACAATTACGTGTAAAAACGAGGTCCAGCTGGTTGCCCGATCTGTGATCATTATACAGCCAAAGGTACATTTTGGTGGACAACACGGCATTATCTAATTGGCATGATAATGTCTTCTTCTCAATCTGTTTCTTTCTCTGTTAGGATGTAACTGACAAGGACTTGTACTGTCAGACTCCAGTGGGAATCCTCGACGTTGATCAAGAAAGTCCTCACCTAAACCCTATCCAGAGTGGATATCATCTTGGAAGGGAGTTTGGTGATGGGCCAACCTGCCTCAGGCCTTCTGTGTCCGTTTCAGACTGATTTATGCCCTGCACCTGGACTACCCCAAGTGCATGAAAAACACTTTCTCCTTTATTCAGCAGGTGATGCTCAACCTGGGAAAAGTTGAGCTGGCACCCAAAATTCAGTCTTTGAAAAATCAGCTTGCAGTGTAAAATGAGCATCCCAATAGTTATACCACTGCTCCAAATATCAGGTGGTTAGTTTGAATATTTTAGAATAACATGTTTACTGTTGTTTCATAGAGACAAAAAACCAAGGCAATGTTCCTTGACTGTATTGTTGTCTGTTGTATTTTCAAATGAAAAGTTCTAAATTATAATAAAACAGAAAAAGAATGTACCTTTGTTATTTGCTTTCTTTGTTTAACGAATTACAAAAAATATATAAACTTTAATTTAACTTAAGAAACTAACTGGACAGAGCAAATTATATTACAAATGATTTCAAGTTAAATCAACTTAAAATTTACTGCATTGAATTTCAATATACTAAGTGAAATAACTGCAAAGTAATTGATATTACACATTTTTTTAAGTTAAATTAACTGCATATAGTGTATTGAACTTCAAATAAAATAAAAGGCAACCAGTTTCCTCAAATGTTTGAAGTACATTCAACTTATCCAGGTTTACAGTGTAGTTAAAAGTTTTGAAAATAAAAAATATTTTTAATTCTTGCCTCTTCTGAATAAAATATTTTTGCAAATTTATATTATTTTGGTCAATTAAAATATTTTGGATTCCTGAGATATCTGATTCTAGATTAAACATTGAGAAAGATTGTAATTTTTAATTGAGGTGTGTGATGTAAACTGTTGGCTTTATCTAAGCCTTGCCTACCTCACACCACTGAAGCAGAATAATCCTTGTTTTATTTAAAAACAAACTTTTCTTACAAAAGTACAAGTCTTGTATTAATTTTGCATTTAAATGTCAATAAATGGCAGTCAGATAAAATACAAGGAGTAACATATGCACCCATCACTCTATTACAGTGTGTACTATTCATATAAAATCTATCTAAACGTGCAGCACTAACTCTCCCTGCTGCCACTATAATCCAACTATATTGCCATCTTTTTTTTCTCTCCAAACATATACCAGCCCAAGCTGTGTAATCACTTCTCCTAAAATTTTAGCAGACAGAAAATTAGGTTCCTCACCATTTCTATCTATAGTGAAATCAAGTGAACAATTCAAATATCATCCCATGACAAAAAAAAAAGAAAAAAAAGAAAAGAAAAAGAAACCTCTTGTGAAAAGCAATCAAGTACATCTTTAAAATATTTAAAAAGTCTAATTCTTTCTTTATCTATGCTTGGAACAGATATTAACAAACACAAACAACATATATTTTATTATCGCACTGATCAAATGCCTCCTCTCTACCTCATTAACATACAGGACTTTTACACTCAATCTAGAGGAAAATATTATAGCAACTCCTGCACATATATTGGTCCTGTGGCTGAGAAAATACTCTCCCTCCCACCACAAACCCCAATCTACCTCTATTATTCACATCAGCATGTGTTTCCTGTTAAAACACAACATTAATTTCCAAGTTATACATTCTTTTAATAATGGCAATTTCTCTCTAGCCCCATTTATATTTAAGGACCCCAAACTTATGATATCAATAGTATAAAAAAAGGATTGGATAATAGCAAGAAACAAACCTATGTGCACTTATTTTGATTTACCTCTAACAGCTCGGCATTTAGCCATTATAGATTTTGACCCTTGCGGAATCGCTGTAATATATTTTTTCAGCCTGAACCTTTTCTGTTGTGATAACACGTCAAGTCTGCATTCTTGACAACGCTGTCATAACTGACCCAATAAATGTATTCAAGTCCGGAATAAATCTTATCAAGTTCAACACTTTCCCATTAGTTTCATTGACCATCACAGCTTTTAGTTACATCAACATCATTAACAGAGTCGTCATCTAGAAAACGTTCTACAGTTGCCTCTGAAAATGTATCCATTTCATCACTTTGTCCTTCAAAAGTCTTATTTTCCACTTCAAACAGAGTCATCTTTGTTCTGTTCTGATCTTCACACATTCACCAACATTACTCCAACCAGGCATCACATTTTCACTAATATTCCCAGTATTTTCAGAAACATTTTACCTCCATATTGGTGTCTTTGTGTATCCCCTTAACTTTTTTCTCTGACTACAGACGAACCTTCCTCATCAACAGTACATTCCTTATGAGAGCTAGTAAATTGTTTGTGTCTGATATCCCTGCATTCAAAACAGTGCAAACTCTCCATGCTTGTGTAACCCTTCAGGAGGTAAGGACACTAGTGCTTGGATCGTAGGAGTTCAGGTAAGACAGTGAAACACAAATTAATTGACAAGTCTCAGTTTACCAAAAGAAACATGTATTTTACTGAAACTTTAGAATTGTGTACAGAATTACAAAAGAATTAAGCGGGCGTACAATGTAAAATAATATAAACACTTTTAAATGTGTGTCAGTGTGAATTTGTTTGTCAGTGTATGTGTATCAAATGAATCAGATCAATCATTCAGATTCTGTCTTTCAAATATCCTTCAATTTTTGTTTTGTTCTGTGTGGGGAACAGTCCTACCACACAGTGTAGTTTCTGAGCTCTGAGTGCAAGATTTCATGAACTGGAAATCCAGGAAATCAACGCAGTTTTCTTTTACATATAATGGTCAGTTCTGGTCAAACTGGGTTACTCGCCACCTATTTCAATGTCCAATGCTTTGCCTTCTCAAACAGGGTTGTCTTAAAGACCTGACCGGTATTTACAAAATAGGCGCTTATAGAATTAAACTGCAAAACATTTGTTTGGACATCACATCATTCACATTATTAGATTGATCAGGTTCCTTATGAAAATAAACATATCACACTATGGCAGGGCGGAGGGCGGGGCCGGGTCGTGATGATACACACCCGGTCCTGTATCAGCCGGTTCTTGCCTCCTCCTTGCCCGTCTAAACACGTTACACTGGTGTCGAAATCCGGGAAGGAGGAGCGATACGCCGTAGTAGAGTTCTCGCCACTACCGTCCACCCCAACGGAGCAGCTGCGGCCATCTGCCGGGGGACAAGGAGCCCAGCCACCTGGAAGCGGAGGAACAGCCGCCGACCGCAAGGGGAGAAGGGGCTCCTAGCTGACCGCCTGGGATTCAGGATCTCAGTCAGTAGGATTTGCATATTTTGCCTGCACAAAGTGCATACTAAATGTAATCCAGTTACAAAATATAAGTTTAATAAAAATAAAATCAAGAATTATATAGAGGATTTGTGTTACTCCCACTCCAAGCCAAACAAAATGCATTGAGGCACGTCCTGCCTCCTGATGCTGTTGATTGGCTTTGCCGACAAGATACTTGAGAGGTTGTGTGAGACTGTGCAGATCACGCTAGAGAGAGCAAAAGTTTGATTATTATTTGAAGATTGCAGAGACCATTGTTGACTGTACAGTTGTTTTATGAATATCTATGAATATAGTTCCCAGAATATCTTGAGCACCCCATTGTTGACACAAAGCATCGGACATTGAAGTAGATGGCGTGTCACCCAGTTTGACCAGAACTGATCATTTTATCCAGAAGAAGACTGAGTTGATTTTCCTTGATTCCAATTTAGTGAAAACTTGAATTTGGAGCTGTGAATCTTCACTGTGTGTAAGGACTGTTGCCCACATAAATCAAACAAAGAACGGAGGACACTTGAAAGAAACAATCTGAATAATCAGACTGACTAATTTGTTGCGCATATGCATGTTATACAGATATATTGATGAACAGATTCACACTGACACACATTTAAAAGTGTTTTATTTCATTTTATTATACGCCGTCTTAATTGTTTTAACTGAGCCGGTCAGGAGTTCTATTGTGGGACAATTAGACCACAACTGAATGTAACTAAAAGTGCATTTAAGCTGCACTAGAGATTTCCATTTGAATACATTGCATATTTTTCTTTCTTTTTTGAGAAAAATGGAGGTTATCTGTTCTGAAAATATCAAAGTGCCTAATTCTGTTATTGTTAGTAGGTTGAGTGGCATTGAAGCAGATGAGGAAATTTTTGACTATCTCAAACAGTTTGGTTCAATTTTAAGGTCAGTTGACATTAGTCTGTCTGATTCCAAATACAGCAACCCGGTCATTGTAGAGTACACATATGGTGATGCAGTAGAGGCTCTTCAAGACAGCTTGCCTTTAGTTAGACAACGCACTACTAATCCTGATACAATTCACCACATTGCATCCTATCTAGTGCCTACAGTAGAAAAACAGCAGATGCTCTCCACCACGCCACTCTCACACACACCATCACTACCAGATGCACCAAGGAAAAAGAGTGAGTGAGTGAGTGAGAGAGAGTGAGAGAGAGAGAGAGAGTGTGAGAGAGAGTGTGTGTGTGAGAGAGAGAATCCAGTTCTAATGTTTTGAGGCATTTTGTACAAAAGATCAGATTTGCTTCCATTAAAGTTCCATAGAAAGCACTTTGGCACATTCTCAAATTACTCAAACAATGGATCATCAGATTTTGTTTATAGATGTGGAGTCTATGTCAGCTCAAGTGTATTCTGTCATCAAAGCAAAAGGAGGACATGTCAAACTCTGAAATTCATGATGATTTTTTAATAAAAATTTTCACACAAATTGTTATACTGATAAATGTTTTAATTAAAATCTGTAATAAAGCTGATTTATATTATTAAGTTGGGAGGGTTACTTTATAAATGTATTCCACTACAGATTACAGAATAGATGCTGTAAAATGTAAATTGTAACATATTCCGTTAGATTACTCAAGGTCAGTAACATATTCTAAATACCACCTGCTGGCTAAAATATGTAATGTCACAATATTAAATGTAAAGGGACAGATGGCTCTTAACATATCTGAACTGCTCTTACACTTTAGTTTAGAATGGCACAAACATAAGCAGATTGATACACACAGTGAAGCGTCCGAATGCTGATGGTGTGAGACCATCGGTACTCATAGAAAGTCTCTCATCCAATCAGATTCGAGGGTCAAACTAACTGTTAGTTTGACCCTCGAATCTGATTGGATGAGAGACTTATATGTATGTGTATATACACTACCGTTCAAAAGTTTGGGGTCACATTGAAATGTCCTTATTTTTGAAGGAAAAGCACTGTACTTTTCAATGAAGACAACTTTAAACTAGTCTTAACTTTGAAGAAATACACTCTATACATTGCTAATGTGGTAAATGACTATTCTAGCTGCAAATGTCTGGTTTTTGGTGCAATATGTACATAGGTGTATAGAGGCCCATTTCCAGCAACTATCACTCCAGTGTTCTAATGGTACAATGTGTTTGCTCATTGGCTCAGAAGGCTAATTGATGATTAGAAAACCCTTGTGCAATCATGTTCACACATCTGAAAACAGTTTAGGTCGTTACAGAAGCTACAAAACTGACCTTCCTTTGAGCAGATTGAGTTTCTGGAGCATCACATTTGTGGGGTCAATTAAACGCTCAAAATGGCCAGAAAAAGAGAACTTTCATCTGAAACTCGACAGTCTATTCTTGTCCTTAGAAAATGAAGGCTATTCCATGCGAGACATTGCTAAGAAATTGAAGATTTCCTACAACGGTGTGTACTACTCCCTTCAGAGGACAGCACAAACAGGCTCTAACCAGAGTAGAAAAAGAAGTGGGAGGCCGCGTTGCACAACTGAGCAAGAAGATAAGTACATTAGAGTCTCTAGTTTGAGAAACAGACGCCTCACAGGTCCCCAACTGGCATCTTCATTAAATAGTACCCGCAAAACGGGTGTCAACCAGTGTCAACATGTACAGTGAAGAGGCGGCTGCGGGATTCTGGGCTTCAGGGCAGAGTGGCAAAGAAAAAGCCATATCTGAGACTGGCCAATAAAAGAAAAAGATTAAGATGGGCAAAAGAACACAGACATTGGACAGAGGAAGACTGGAAAAAAGTGTTGTGGACAGATGAATCCAAGTTTGAGGTGTTTGGATCACAAAGAAGAACGTTTGTGAGATGCAGAACAAATGAAAAGATGCTGGAAGAATGCCTGACGCCATCTGTTAAGCATGGTGGAGGTAATATAATGGTCTGGGGTTGCTTTGGTGCTGGTAAGGTGGGAGATTTGTACAGGGTAAAAGGGATTCTGAATAAGGAAGGCTATCACTCCATTTTGCAACGCCATGCCATACCCAGTGGACAGCGCTTGATTGGAGCCAATTTCATCCTACAACAGGACAATGACCCTAAACACACCTCCAAATTGTGCAAGAACTATTTAGAGCAGAAGCAGGCAGCTGGTATTCTATCGGTAATGGAGTGGCCAGCGCAGTCACCAGATCTGAACCCCATTGAGCTGTTGTGGGAGCAGCTTGACCGTATGGTACGCAAGAAGTGCCCATCCAACCAATCCAACTTGTGGGAGCTGCTTCTGGAAGCGTGGGGTGCAATTTCTCCAGATTACCTCAACAAATTAACAGCTAGAATGCCAAAGGTCTGCAATGCTGTAATTGCTGCAAATGGAGGATTCTTTGACGAAAGCAAAGTTTGATGTAAAAAAAATCTTATTTCAAATACAAATCATTATTTCTAACCTTGTCAATGTCTTGACTCTATTTTCTATTCATTTCACAACGTATGGTGGTGAATAAGTGTGACTTTTCAGGAAAACACAAAATTGTTTGGGTGACCCCAAACTTTTGAACGGTAGTGTATATAATATATATACACATATATAATTTATCTTTCTCCAGCTTAATTTGCAAAGATCAGTACAGTTTAAGTTCACTAACTATAGGTTGATTTCCTCTTCCCTTCATAATTTCTTTAAGCGAGGGCTGGCAGCAGGGTCCCCATTATGTAACTGATCAATTAAACCCTGACTTAGGTAGAGCAGTGACTCAGGGCTGTAAAAAAGTCTCATGGGTACACTTTGTCATGGAAATTATCACCCTGTTTCCCATCACTGGTACATGTATCTTCAGCGAATTACAACTCAGAGTCCACTGCCACTGGTTGGCAGTGTCCTGCCACAGACAATACTCACTCAATCCAAAAATCTTGTAATCTGTCACTTCACTCTATGCATTCACTATAGTACTAAACTCATATATCTATTCATGTGCTGCAGCATAAAAACTCAACCCAGACTCCAGTTTCTGCTTTGCTCATTTAATAGTAAGCGGCCAGGACCCAACAGACGCAGCTAAGAAACAACCAGGGAAAGGTTAATACACATGTTTGATGATATTATGTGATCTCTCCTAATATTTGTTTAATTTATTCTGATTGGATATAAGGTTAGTTAGGATTAGATAATCAATTAGGCAAGAGACCAACATTATGAAATATGGTTAGTGATGTTAATAATGATAATTCTGGTGAAAACTACAGCATGTTCTAAGTAGGGTTCAACAATATTAGGTTCCCATTTTTAGTTCCTCTTAAAATATTCGATTTGCATTGAACATTCTTTGCTGTCTTTCTGAGCGACCCTTCATATTTAACCCCAAAATTGCTAACACAACATTGTTTATTTATCCATACAAATACCCAAGTATTTTCCAGTGTTTACCTCAATGTGGCACACATGGTTTAGCGTACGATGTATTAACTACTGTGGCCCATCTCTTTTTTACAGTATGCCTGAAGATGTGTTTATAGCTAAGTTATCTGCATTTATAAATTGGATTGGACAAGACACGATGGAATACGTACAGTATATTTGTGCTGGTTTGTGTTTGGAAAAGTAGGGTTGATGAACTTTGGCCAGAAATAGTTTAAGCATACACACAGGTTGGAATATGGACTGCGGACCACTAATTGTTGACGTCTGAGTATTGCACATGCAGAAAGTATTTTGATAAGGCAGTGTTGTGATTTCAACTAAATCAATCGGAGGGCAACAAAAAAATTATTGACAGGCTGAATTTGGCTCGCAGGCACATGTTGATAAACCCTGATCAATGTAATCCCACAGTTTGCAATCATCGTTACATACAGCACATGTCCCTGCTATAACTGACAAATGAAGAGCAATATGGTGTCGATCAATTATTGATTTGGTCATTTGCTAAAGGCAGCCTGGTGTGTCAATCACCTGATGTCCTCAAAGATCTATCCTCTCTTCAATTCACATGAATCAATTCACCTCAAACTAACATCCATGTATATTTTAGAGCCATGAATTATATAACGGGATTACGTATTTAAATGCAAAATATAAGTAACTGTATTCCACTACAGTTTCATTTAAACAATGAAATCAGTTTGTCATTTGTTTCATTTAATATTTAGTCCATTCAGATCATTTGAACAGCAGTGAAACACTTTATTATGATGTGTTACATTCATACAAGCAGACAGAGAAGAAAGTTTGGAGCAGAGGAAATAGAAATAAACCATGTGTAAATTGTCAGCTTTACACTAAGCTAAAATGCTATTTCTAGCCATTTTACACCCACATGTTACAAGCCACGATCATGTTTTTTTTATTCACAAAATTCATGTTGGATCACAATGTATTTTTTTCTAGTAAGACCTTTGATATAAGGGCAAACATCATATTCTTGATAATAATTCATATTTTGTTTTCCTGTAAAAATATCTACAAATCATTAAAACAAGATCAATTTGATTTATCTTGTTTTAGAAACAACACTGCATAAGATATTTAGGTTTTTCAGAAAATGTATTTTTAACATGTGTATTTTGTCTTTCTGCACTGGCAGAATTTTTATAGTCAAAACAATTGAAAAAAATCTACCAGTGCTGAAGAAGTAATCCAAAGTATTTAGAATACGTTACTGACCTTGAGTAATCTAATGGAATACATTACAAATGACATTTTACAGCATATTCTGTAATCTATAGTGGAATACATTTCAAAAGTAACTCTCCCACCCTGTGCATATTTGGTCATTTAGCAATGAGAAGTTTGAAACACATACAGTATACTGAAAATGAAATATGTTCCCCATCTGTCGACACTAGAAGCGACACTAGGGGTCCTCTAAAGTGCAGAATATGCCTCTGATCTATGAAAAAAGGCCAATGAGAAGTTGTCAGTCAGTATTTGCATACCCTGCCCCCGGTCATACGGGTATTTAGTTGAGCAAATACGCTGTGATCATTCAGAAATTTTCTTTGAAGCCGATGGTAGTGCATGCAGTCTGCTGCGAGATACACACCAGTTCCCTATCCTCTGATGACCTGCATGCTGATGGACTGACGGCGCATTACAGCAGCTTTCTCCTTCTCTGCACGGCAGCGCAGCTTTGCCCCTGGGCGCTTCGACAGTGCAGAAAACTCTTCATTGAGTTTATTAAAAGAGTGATTTTCTTGTAAAAGAGTATATTCCTCTAAAAGAGGAAAACACAGCGACGTTGAACGTCCTTTTCAGGACGCATCTTTTTAAAGATGCCCTTCTGCCCCTGTGTTGTTCCTGGATGCGGTAGAGTGCTCTCCGCTTCAGACGGTTCGTGTGTCTGGGCAGCGATCACACCGAGGCTGCGTTTGTGGATGGTTCATGCTCTCACTGCGAGGGCATGACCACGGCAACGTTGCAGTCGCGGCTTGCTTTCAACCGAAAGCACACCACTCCAGCCGCCCCAAGCATTGCTCCTTCTTCCCACGCTCACCGCGAAGACCTACAGTGCCGCCGGACATGCCGCTTACGCCCTGCACGCCATGGCCCTCCTGCAAGTCCACCAGGCCAAGGTGCTCAAAGATCTGCACGAGGGTAGCCCTGATCCCGATGTGATGCAGGACCTGCGTTCAGTGACCGACCTCGCCCTTGGAGCCACGAACGTCACGGCGCAGCCACTCGGGCAGGCGATGGTCACGCTCGTGGTCCAGGAACGTCATCTGTGGCTGAACTTGGTGGAGATGCGTGAAACTGACTAGGCTCGCTTCCTCAATGCCCCTGTCTCCCAGTTCGGCCTCTTCGGCGACACCGCCAAGGATTTCGCCCAGCAGTTCTCCACGGTGAAGAAGCAGACAGAGGCGATCTCTGGCATCCTGCCCCGCCGCAAGCCTGCCGCCATGGGCCATGCCCCATCTGCCCTCCGAGAGCGTCCTCCTGTGGAAAACAACCTGCTCCGCCTCAATCAGGGCCCAGCTCTCAGCCCCAGCGTCGAGCACCCCACATGAAGCGCATGCCCCCTGTCTCACGGACCCCCTCGGGGACCCGTGGCGCTCCTGAGACACCCAACCCAGAGTCCGAGATGTTAGCTCCGGAGGTGGTAAGACCGCTCCGTCCCCTGGTGGAGGGCCGGGAGGAGAATCTTTTGTTAAATTTATTTAATTTTCTGCACCCCCTAGCTGGGGTCGCGGTACCCACATTCTCAATAACAGAGCTATTTCCTTTACCTCTGGGTCACCTGGCCCGCAAATGCCATTCTCACGACACCTTGCTTCCAGATCTCAAAGGTCCCGGCTCCCTGAACGCGGTCCCTCCGCCGTCAGCCCCACTGCTGGGTGCGCGGTGCAAGGTAAGTGCTTTGAGTCTTTTCTAAGTACTAGAGCCTTGGGACGCACCCTTGCCTCCCGACGCCGCATTACCTGCTCTGCCCCGCTGTCGTAGACACGATCAGCCAAGCCAGAGCCCCTTCTACCAGGCATCTTTACGCCCTGAAATGGCACTTGTTCGCAGATTGGTGTTCTTCACGGGCTGAAGACCCACAGAGGTGTGCAGTTAGGTCAGTGCTCCTATTCCTACAGGAGAGGCTGGAGGGGAGGCTGTCCCCTTCCACCCTAAAGGTGTATGTTGCCGCTATCGCGGCCCACCACAACACTGTAGACGGCAAGTCTCTGGATAAGCACGACTTAATCATCAGGTTCCTAAGAGGCTCCCGGAGGGTAAATCCCTCCCGGCCAAGCCTGTTCCTCTCCTGGGATCTCTCAGTGGTCCTCGCCTTAGAGCCGCTAGAATCAGTTGGACTCAGGGCCCTCTCTCTTAAAACGGCCCTGCTGATCACGCTCGCCTCCATCAAGAGGGTCGGGGACCTGCAAGCGTCAGCGACACTTGCCTGGAGTTCGGTCCGTCAGACACATATGTGATCCTAAGACCGCGACTGGGCTATGTGCCCAAGGTTCCTACCACACCCTTTAGAGACCAGTGAACCTGCAAGCGCTGCCCCGGGAGGAGGCAGACCCAGCCCTTTCGTTGCTGTGTCCGGTACGTGCTCTGCATATCTACTTGGACCGCACACAGAGCTCTAGACGTTCTGAGCAGCTCTTTGTCTGCTTTGGTGGACAGCGGAAAGGGAATGCTGTCTCTAAACAGAGGCTTTCCCACTGGGTCGTCAATGCCATCTCATTGGCTTATCACTCCAGGCCGTGCCCCCCCCCCCCCTCTTACGGATCCGAGCGCACTCAACCAGAGGTGTTGCGTCCTCATGGACACTGGCCAGGGGCACTTCCCTAGAAGACATTTGTAGAGCAGCAGGTTGGGCAACACCCAATACCTTTGCAAGATTTTACAATCTCTGGGTTGAGTCAGTATCGTCCCGTTTTTTCTCAGGTCCGAGCCGGTAGAACTCGGTAACATGCTGACAAGCTGGCCGGGTGAATCGCCGAGGTAAAACCGTGCGCCTTTTTTTTCCCCAGGCGATCTCATCTCCGGGATCCCTGGATAATTCCTCCCTAGCCCTTATGGGTCTGCAATTCAGCAGAGGAACTTGCTGACCCAATTCACTGCGGGTACTCCACAGATCAGGACTCCTGCATGGACTCCCCCTGTGTGTATTATCCATGGCACGGTCCCCTTACGAGAGGACCCGCGTCTCCCTACGGCAGTTCCAAGCTGCTGTCTGGTCGCTGTAGTGTAGCAACCCCCCCCCCCCCCCCCCTAATGAGGTTGGGCCTACCTCCGCGCCATTTACAGATGCTGCCTAAAAACCCATGTGTTGTATTCACCACTTTTTTACCTTCTACCCCCTCTGGGCAGGTGTGGTCTCCGCAGGGTCTTTTTCCTCCTGAAAAAATACAAATAAACAGGATATTGGGTAAGATCCCCTTCCCTCGATGTGTGTAAGGGTCCCGACCGTTCTTGCTCTACGCGAGAAACATAGAGAGCCCGTTCCCAGGTTGGCAAGCGTCGCCTTGTTCCCCTGTCCAGGGTAACTAGAAGGATTCCGACGACTTTTAATGGGGCATTGGGGAAGGTTACGTGCGGTCTGATACAGCTGGTTGCGTTTGCACGTGAGAATGCCTGCCCGCTCTTGTATCAGCAGTTCACATACACGGCTTAGCACATGGCACGATTAAAATTGGACCCCTAGTGTCGCTTCTTCGACACAACGTCGAAGTGAGTGACAGATGGGGAACGTCTAGGTTACGTATGTAACCCCCATTCCCCTTTGGAGGGAAAGAGACTTTGTGACCTCCCTGCCACGTCGCTGAGCCGAGCCACTGTAGTGGCCGGACCATTTCCGGCTCCTCAGAAAAATCCTGAATGAACACAGTGTATTTGCTCGCCTAAATACCCATGTGTCCAGGGGCGGGGTATGCAAATACTGACTGCCAACTTCTCATTGGCCTTTTTTCATAGCTCAGAGGCATATTCGGTGCTCAAGAGAGACCCCTAGTGTCGCTTTTTCGACACAACGTCTCGTTCCCTCCATCGGGGAACGGGGATTACATACGTAACCTAGATGTTTTATGTAATATCATTTAATAATTTTCTCGTTTTGACTTGAATACAGCTATATTTTGTTATCTCTCCAATTAACTTGAAACATACTCATTACAGGCAAAGCATAAGGCAAAATTAAGTTAAAGCGTTATGCTGCATTTTTGTTTATGTTCTTCCAACAAGTTTTTCTAGTATGCTTGTGTTGGATTTCTCTCATCACGTTTAACAGCTCAATTAGGGTGAAGACACAACACTGTGTGTCATAAGAAGTGTTAAAAATGTGTTAATAATGAATGCACACTGCCACAGCAAACAAGTGCTCATGAATATAGTTTATTAACTCTTTGAATGCTTTGAGGGTGATCTCAGCAGAGATAGCAGGCTGTTAACTTCTTAGTTCCAACAGAACTGCAAACATGGTATGAAAATTGTAAGAATATAATCAAACAACAATAATAAAAATAGGCCCATGTGAATACTGTTCACTGCAATAAATAAATAAAAAATAAAATAAGTTAAGTTTTAATATTTAAGGATTTAAGGATGTTTAAAAATTTGTTTTAAATTTTATTTAGGCAGAGAGATGCAGAGAAAGAGAGAGGATAGAAGAACAATCTGCATCTACACCTATTGGGATAGTGATCCAAACTTTGCTAGACTGCCATAAATTGTCTTTGGGACTAGTCAAGTGTACAAAGTGTACCCTTCAAGCAGTGTTCCAGTCATTATTTTCAAGCAGGAGATGGGAAAATTCTGAGTTCTGAGTTGTCTGGAATGCACCATTTGGCACAGGTTTGAAGTAATGACGTTTGGTCAACATGCCACACACACAAAAAAAAAAACAACGAGGTTTGATGTTATTGTTGTCCAGCCTGTGCAGTAGTTGCCATATTTGATTGAAAGTGTTTCTCTCTCTCTCTCTCTCTCTCTCTCTCTCTCTCTCAGTAACATGTCTCAGGTCTAATGTTACTTTGATCAAAAATATCGAACACCAAATGTGTTAAATTGTTGGCTATGGATATAACTATGTCAACCATTGTGGGTAAAATTGTGACTCAAGTAGGCCTATTTGTACACACATGGTATGACAATTTATGTAATTTACTAATTAAAACACATTTAAATGCAGTTGCCACTACCCAACTTAGAAGTGTGTTCATAGCTATAGCTGGCACGGTTAACAGTGCTTGAGACAAGGTGAGGGCTTATTTGCATTAAAGGGAGAAAATAGAGAATGCCATTCATTACAAAACATATACATTTCACACCGGGTGTAAAATAAAAGGGTTTTTGTTCTCTTACTTTATACACTCCTTCCAGGGTTTTAATTTATAGCACAATCTCAAAACAGCATCTTTGCTACCATGTCTGTGGAATAACTACATAAAAACAGTTCTCAAAAGAAATCTTAAACATTTTTGCCATAAAATGACCATAAATGCCCCAGCTGTATGTGACAAGTTCTCAATCTGTGAGCTGAGAACAATGTTGGGTTTTTGAAGCTATTATAAGTGTGTGAGGGATGTTGGTCACAGAATTGCTCCCTGTCTTTATTTAATTAATTCTTTTTAAAAAGTCTGTTTTTTGAGTCCCATTTGGGTCAGTCTGGCATAATAAATTTAGACAGCACCTACTTTATATTCAATTATATTAAATATTGTTTCTGTCCATCTGACCAGTTGAATATATTTATGCTGGTTGATTTGTGAATATATATGTATGTGTGTGTGTGTGTGTGTGTGTTTGTGATCACAATGATACCTGATAAGCTAAAAAAAAGAAAATGAACGAAGCTCTTGATAATAGCAGGATTTTTTTCCAGACGTACTCTCAAAAGGTCTCTTATATTGTCATGGATGTTTTGCAGTTATTGTTCGAAATAGTAAAAGCAACACCACTATAAAGTAGTGGTTAAAGATCTGAGGTTTCGTGCAACTTTGCATAGTTTTCATATTAAAAGTTTGTGTACACACAGACAGCAGAATCTGTGTGTGCACATTGTCTTTTAATTTTATTGAACTTCTTCAGCTGTTCTCCTGGGTAAAATTTCACTGCATGTTCTTAACATTTAAGAAAGCTTAATCATTAGTGAGCTATCTTTGATATTCCATTTGTATGCATTCTGTTCTGGTTTAACCCATTTTATAGTTTAGTAAACATAGTTTTGTCCGAAATAATATTGGAATTTTAATATATGTACATGTATGCCCACATTTATGAACAATCATTTTATATTTACCTTCATACAGTACAACCATGGCCAAAAGTATTGGCAGTGACATAAATTTTGTGTTTTGCAAAGTTTTCTGCTTCAGTTGTTGTGGTGTTGATTCACATTGTTTCTAGGTTATTGTGCAGAGTGATCATATGCATTTTAAATAATTGCAAAAAGCTTCATTGGCCAAAAAATGAACTTTATCACAAAAACCCAAATTTCACTGTTTTTTGGACCTGGCAAAAAATGACCAGCTAATATAATTTCACTAATCATATCAGCAGCACCTGGGAAAGTGTGAACAAGTACTAGTCAGGTGAAATCACTCTATCATTCTGATTGGATTATAAGAGCATACTGATTGCTATAAAAGGTGGGAAGAAGTGCTTCCAATCATTGTGTTCTTGTTAGCAATGGTTACCTCTAAAGAAATGCAGCCATCATCACTTTGCATCAAAATGGCCTCACATGCAAGGAAATTGCGGCAAAGAATATTGCGCCTGAAAGAACCATTTACCGGATCATCAAGAACTTCAAGGAGAGAGTTTAAACTGCAGTGAAGAAGGCTTCAGGATGTCCCAGAGTGTCCAGCAAGCATCAGGACCATCTCCTCCTTTGGAGTCAGCTATGGAATCGTGTCACCACCAGTGCAGAGCTTGCTCAATATTGGCAGCAGGTTGGTGTGTGTGCATCTGCATGCACAGTGAGGTCGAAGACATTTGGACAATGGCCTGGTGTCAAGAAGGGCAGCAAAAAGCTACTTCTCTTTAAGAAAAATATCAAGGACAGACTGAAATTCTGCAGGAAGTACAAGGATTGGACAGCAGAAGACTGGTGCAAAGTTATTTTCTCTGATGAAACCCCCTTCCGACTGTTTGGGACATCTGAAAAATCGATAGTCCAGAGAAAAAAAGGTGAACGCTACCATGAGTCCTGTATTGGGCCAACAGTGAAGCATCCTGAGACCATCCATGAGTGGGGTTGCTTTTCATCCAAGGAAGTGGGCTCTCTCACAATTCTGCCCAAAAACACTGCCATGAATAAAGAATGTCAAAACGTCCTGAAAGAGCAACTTCTCCCAACGATCCAGGAGCAATTTGTTGATGTTCCGTATATTTTCCAGCATGATGGAGCACCATGTCACAAGGCAAGAGTGATAATGAAGTGTCTCAGAGATCATTACATTGAAATTTTAGATCCATGGCCAGGCATATCCCCAGATCTTAATCCCATAGAGATCCTGTGGTCAATCCTCAAAAAGGGAGTGGACAAGCAGAAGCCCACAAATTGTGATCAACTCCGAGCACTAGTAAGGCAAGAATGGATTGCCATCAGTCAGGATTTGGTCCAGAAGCTGATATCCAGCATGCCAGAGCGAATTGCAGAGGTTATGAAAAACAAGGGTCAACGCTGTAAATATTGACTCTTTGCATATATTGAAAGTTTTTGCCAATAAAAGCCTTTAAATTTACAAAATGCTTATTATTGTTTTCCACTATACCATAGAAACATCTTAAAAAATAATCTACAAATACTGAAGCAGCAAACTTTGCAAAACACAAAATGTCTGTCACTGCCAATACTTTTGGCCACGGCTGTTACATATATATATATATATATTAGGGCTGTCAATCGATAAAATTTACATGGTGTCCCGATTAATTAATCGTAATTAATCGCATATACAAATATTTGCCCCTCATAACAATAACTCAATATAGAATGATGAAATAATAATAATAATTATATATATATATATATATATATATATATATATATATATATATATATATATATATATATATAAAATGTAAAAAATATTCAGATAATTAAAATGCATTATATTCTTGTGGAAGAAAAGTTAATCATTGATAAGACAATACAAAGGCGGTTTTAGAATACAATATATTGTTTACTACCATATTATTGAACATAAGCCAATCATTGGCACACAGTTCACAAGTGAATTTGTCAGTTGGAGATTTGTTATGAGGGCTTGTTTAAGGACCCGTCAATGTACACCTGCATCAGACTTTTTTTTTTTTAGAAACAAGCAAGGGGTTTACATAGTACACAATACTACAGATATATTTTACAATAATGCCAAGACATTATATTCATTACATAGTGCATAGGTTTTAAATGCTTTGGAGTTGTTGGAGGTACAAAGAGTATTTAAATAATATTTAAATTTGGGTGTGTTGCGTCATAAAAATAAAATGTTTAGGTTACTGTGTCAAGATAAATATAGTTTAATACTAAATCTTTAAAAACATCTTGAGATCCCCAAGTTCGCATTTGCGCTCCTTCAAGTGTGTCCACTGAAGGGTTGTTAATGTTTTGTTCACTGTATAAACTGTGCGTTGCTCACACAGCTGAAATTTCACTTACTGCCCTCTGGAGTAAACAGGTGGTACTACAAGCTTTCATTTCTCAGGAATTTCTCAGGAAAGCATTGCAATTAAATGCATTAATTTTTTTAACGGGTTATTTTTTGTAAAAACTTTCAGGGCCTGCTATTTGTTACACATTACATGTGTTCCCTTACAGAAATCTGATATATATCAGATTTCTGTAAGGGAATACAAGTAATGTGAAACAAATAGCAGGCCCTGACACCACATGCTCTGGTTCTTTAACTGAGCAGAGCAAGCTTTATCCAGCTAAAGGGAGAGAGGCTGTAAATATCACTGACTCATTTCGATCAAAGCTCTGTTTCCAGTGTCAGTCAGATAAAAACATGCTGACAAGAGCTGCAATTACAGATGAGAAAAGAGATCAAGCCTTGTATAAATGCTGCTCTGTTCATGTGTACCTGGTGGCATTATTGATCATCCCTTATACTTTTCAATGGCCTGTTATCTATTAAATTTGGAGAGCTGTCACATAACAAGAAAATATGATCACAGTGAGCTTTAAACTTACAGATCCTATAGGCATAAAATACACACACTTACATTGATCTTAGTCAATAGAGATTTAGTGGAGTAGATTGCAGGATAGTGCGTAGGTGTAGTTATGGCATCTACCAACAGGAGCTAACTGGCCCATGCTAACTAGCCAAACTGACCCCTTGGACAATATTATTTGGTCTTACTGACCCACTTCTGTTTTTCCTTTTTTGGACAAACAACAATCAATCTTATCAAATTGCATTATAAATCCATTAACACCTTGGAAAATAAGTCTAAACCTTTGGAATGTGTGACCATGCAGGAAAATATGGTGCATTAGAGCATTTGCAGACCAAGCATCACACATTTCTAACACCAAGTTTATTTTAGACAGAAAATCAATTCGTTTACAACTAAAAGCCTTTAACAGATCGCTTTGTCTGCATGAGCAAGAAAGAAAACCGCTTTTACAAGGGTGATTCTTAAATTAGAAGACTGAATATATTTGTTTCTGTGCCCTAGGGTGGTTTTAAAGACAAAATGCTATATTAAACAACATTTTCTAGTTTTAAAGGATAGATTATAATGTACTTTGGCCACATCCACATTAATCAGTTTAATGAAAAAAATGTGGTGATGGAGAGCATTTTTGGAAATGGAATGGAAAGGAAAAATTTAACCTCATACCCAATATGAAAAATCAACACAATCAAATATTAACTCAAAATCCACTTGAAAGTTGTTCAAGGCCATAAGATGTTTATTCCAGGACATGCAATAGATTATGTAACACATATAATAGTTGGAGAAGTTTTCAAATAGATAAAGTGCATTATAACTGAAGAATTGGGCTCCAACAGAAATGAAAAGTATAAGCCATTCAAACACATTGAACAATAACAAAACATAAAATCATGCTATGGGTAATTTAAATATGTTTCCCACATTTCCAAATCTTAAACCACTGTGTCAGTTAAACATGCCAATACCCAAATGAGTTTATTTTCATGGACCATCCTGAGTGAATCCGATTCCATACCATTATGCGTCACAATTTCATACAACACACTAATACTCAATACTCAATGTAGCCAGATACCTTTTGCTGCGGCCGTGAGGACCACTTATAATTATCAGTATACTGCATAACCTGTGACAATTTTATTTTTATTTTTTTAGAAATAGGGCTTACCAGCAAAGTGCATGTAGTTTTCTAATTTAATGGAATTCACTATGTCTCTCTCTCTCTCTCTCTGTGTGCAAAGGCCTTATCATGAGCAAACAGCAGGCCATGTATCAGTGGAGTTCAACACGTGCCAGTACACACAGAAGCGTGCGGCACGCTCAGTCAGGACTGTAGTAAATCAACAGCACAGTGCTGTATTGGCTCAAATTCAGAGACTCTCCCTCAGAGAGAATGCAGAGAAAAGCAGCACAAACATGTTGAGAGAATTCTGGCAAAGTTCTTTTAGAGACATTGTTAAGTGCACACACACACGAACATAGAGAAAGACTGAAAGAGCTCTAAAAGTAGATAATTTCTTAATCCTTTGAGGCTTTTCTTTTTGACTTTAGCGCAGTGAGAGCCAAAGCATCTGAGAATAAATGGCACTCATCTTAGATTTTTCCAACAAAATAAGCTGGATATTACTTCAAGACATTCAAATAATAGTTAAAGGAATAGTTCACCCCCAAAAAATTTAAACTTTTGTTATTTACTCACCGTCATGACATTCCAAACCTGAATGAAGTTTCTGAGAATTTATTATACAGCCATACAACAACAGTTCATAATTGAATTAATAAGAAGGTGCTTTGGTGAAGGTGAAGATGATCTGCGTATTATCAGAACTTGTACTTTTTTGAAGGTAGACAGACACTCAAGAACAGGAAGAATCTGCAAACATGGCACCTTAAAAACCACACCTCTCTTGTATGAACCTGACAGACAAAGAGATGAAGATGGATGGTCTTTATCATAGCAATACAAAAGCTTAACTTTCAATTCTTCACAAAATGCAATGACAGTATTTAAGCTGACATATGAATTGAATGAATAGCTGACAATGTTTAAGGATGCACAGATTAATGTAATCCACCATGTTTTTTATCCATTTACTTTCAATGTAACTTTCTGCCCTCTGCAAAAAATTTTTATATACTGTTCAGTATATTGAAACATTGTGCTAGTTTAATTAGTATTTTAAGTAGGCCTACCTTCGTGATGTATTGAGAAATGTCATGTTGGAACTTTTTTCATGGAAAAAACTTTCATGGAATTTTAAAGGGGTCATACCGTTTTCCTTGATCTTTGTCTTTGATTGTCCCAAAAGTGCACATTAAAATATGTGGTTGGAAACCCAGATATTGTCAAGTCCATCTTCTTTCACACATGCCGGTACATTCAAAAATACTTCCAGCTTTGACCACTGGGGGCAGGGATGTACATTTCAGTCAGCACAGACCAATTTTAGCAAATTCATTTTCAGTGTTGTTATTCGGTGAAGTGTCTATGGGAGCTTCTCATTTCCTAAATTGTCCATTCGTGTTTCCTTGCTCCTCCATCCTTGAACCCATAACCCGGAAACCAGGACAGAGGATGGAGGAAGCTTACTGAGGACACTTGAGCGAGCAATCACAGCAGCTTCCTATATGGAAGACTTTTTGTTTGAAGCACCTGACACATGCAAAAATATCCTCCCCCTTCACATCTGACACAACAGTTTAATTCATCTTTCACCTTTGCCATTTAAATAAACCATAATTTTCACCCAGCAAACACAGAACG
This sequence comes from Moxostoma hubbsi, assembly GCA_032164185.1. NCBI lineage: Eukaryota > Metazoa > Chordata > Actinopteri > Cypriniformes > Catostomidae > Moxostoma > Moxostoma hubbsi. The sequence continues at coordinate 30,201,522 of JAVLUX010000016.1, read as the reverse complement.
TTCCCCTAACGTTCCCGTATGGTTCCCATTTGGTTATTTTTTTTGGGAACCAAACAGGAACGTTCTGGGAATGTTCCCTGTAGGTTATTTTAGGTTCTATTTTTCTTAAACAAATTAAAAGGTTGCAAATGTTTGCTTTAACAGCAGTGATCAAATGCTTAATTACATGACCATTATCAGGCAGTAGAGAGCGCTCATTGATTGGCAAAGTCTTTTTTTACATTCCCATAAAGTTTCTAGAACGTTCCCCTAACCTTAAGCAATACAAAAGCTTAACTTAATATTTACGTTAAGAAAACTTTCCTGGATCACCAATAGGGAACGTTCTTGGGAACGTTCTGGGAACCAAAAACTAACGTTCCCAGAACGTTCCCAGAACGTAAAATTGTTAGCTGGGCACATACTTCAACAGTGCATCTTGAATTATTTGTATGTACTATGAATATATTAATAAATAAAATATAATTTGAATTATTTGTATGTACTACAAATATATTAATAAATACATTTTCAATAACATAAAATGTGACAAAAAATGTGCTCTGAAGACAAGCTTGAGTGAGCAGGACATTTCATTTTACAAATCTGTCTTTCTTCAATTCCCCTGTCCTCGAATTGAAGCTTTTCTTGTTTCCTTGCCCCACCCTCCTAAGGAATGAGGAAAGTAAGCAAGGAAAGTAAAAAAGTACTCACAATTTACTCATGGTCATGTCTTGAAGGTTACCCCCAGTTTTGTGAGTGTCGCATGCAACATTTACACTGTGTTTACTGTGTGTATTTGCATCCCACAGAAACCCTACACCTACACCTACCCCTACCTGTAAATCTAAGTCTAACCTAACACAAAATCTTTCCCTAAACATAATCTTAGTAAGAGCGAATGAGACTCTTTAACTCCCGATGCTTCCTTCTTGAGCCAGCCATTACTCATATTTCCAAACTAGTCTTATTGAATGAATGTTACTATAACTACATTTTTGCAGTCTGACTTTAATATGTCTGTTCTACGTTTCATTGCAGTATCCTGGTGAACCTACAACAACTGTGCATTTTATTAACTTTCACACAAATCAAGAGTACAACGACTTTATAATCACTTATTTTTCCTATTATTACATACTAAGTTATGATATCGAAACACTTTCTCTAACACATTTAAAAAAATATATATTTAATGCTTGTATAACAGACTCACCTACGTGTTTAGCTTCTGTGGTAGCTCACCTCATTCGCTCAACTTTTGGACACTATTGTTTAGGTTCAGGGGTTGGTTTAGGTTTAGGATGCCTGTTTTGTTTACACTCATTTGCTATTTCAGAACACTATTGGTTAGGTTAAGGATAAGTTTTAGGTTAAGGAGGTACATTTTACTCAATAAAACCTCCATCTAATATTCATTTTAAAAACCTTGTCTGATTACAATACCATCGCTTTTGGCACCCCCACGTCCGCTCTACAATGGCGCATCCCTCCTCCTTCCCAGGTTTTGGAACCAGTGTAAAAGGATTAATGGAAAGGAGGCGGCGAGAACCGGCTTGACGATATAAATAATATTTGTTACGTTTTCCTGATTGGTCTAGGGGAGGAAAGCAACAGCAAAAAAAAGGATGGTGGTGAAATTAATGTGCAACAGCATGAAGCCACCCCGTCTCCAGACCCAGAATTGTTTCACAATAATCACATGATTATCTCATTAAAGAAAGTAGTTCAGATTCAGAAGGGGGTATTGCCAAAACAATAAACATAACCAGTCTAACTCCTTATTAACCAACCTACTTAAACTAAAAGAAAAGAAAACAAGAGTACAGCAAAATAAGCTAAATCCCTTGCTAACATAAACAGGAGAAAAAGTCAAAGTAAAAATAATGGCACCCACCTCCCTACTAACCCCAAAATGAATAAAGAAATTATTAACTTGCAAATTGCAAGTTAAGGAAAAACAGATTAATTAAACCATACAGTAAATCATGAAAATTAACACTCACTTTTGCCTTTATCAACAACAACAACAACAAAGGTTTGCAAACGGAGAGAATGTTTGGAGAAGTATCCAGATCCAGAGCAATAAAAAAATCTTGTTTAATGCTTTTATCATGGTGCATATTTTCTTGTTTTATAATATGAGGGGAATGATTATGTGATAGATGTGCACTAAGAGTTCTATATATACTGTATATTTTGTCATATATTCCTACCAAAAGAGTATATTTTCTATATTAGAGCAAACACATTGATGTCTTTTTAAAGATACCTTTCCATCTTTGTGTGATTCCTGAATGCATTATCTCTACGCCTAAGACAGCCAAAGGGCGCTGTCTCACATGTCAGGGCCGTGATCACACTGAGGAGTGGAACACTCCAGTCTCCCCTGAGCCCTCGCAGCTGGATGATTGGTCCACTCACAGCCGCATACCAAGTCCCCCGCCACACCATCGGTCCATTTCTTCCCGGAAGTGCAAGATGAACTGACGAGGCTATGGAGGACACCTTTTTCTTCCTGAACCACACTTTCCAGTTCGTCCACTCTCACTACCTTCGATGGCAGGGCGGATGGGTACACAGAGATCCCTCAGGTGGATAAGGCGATTGCTGTACACCTGTGCCCACAAAACGCCGCAACCAGGTGGGATCGCCCGGCACTCCCCACCAGGGCCTGTAGGATTACGTCGTCTCTGGCAACCCAAGCCTACAGTGCCGCTGGACAGGCCACCTCCACTCTGCATTCCATGGCCCTCCTGCACGTACACTAGGCCAAGGCACTGAAAGAGCTGCATGTGGATAGTCCTGATCCCAATGTGATGCTGGAGCTGTGCTTGGCGACCGCCCTTGCCCTCCGGGTAACGAGGGTCACTGCGCGAGCACAGGTGGTCCAGGAGTGCCACCTATGGCTGAATCTGATCGAGATGAGTTACGCCGACAAGGTTCGCTTTCTCAGCGTGCCCATCAACCAGATCGGCCTATTCGTCTTCACCGTCGAGGACTTTGCACAGCAGTTCTCGGTGGTGAAGAAGCAGACAGAGGTGATACAACACATCTCGCAGCTCAAGATCCCATACCCCGTCTACTCGCTGAGGGCGTCCCACTGTGGTGGTGAAAGCCCAGGCGGCTCTGCCACAGCGCGTGCCCAGTCCTCGGCCCCAGCATAGAGCCCGCCGCAGGAAGCGACTGCCCCCTTAGGACCCCGAGGATGGCTTCTAAGCGCCCCTTAGACAGACAATCCAGGGAGGGAGACATCCACCAGAACCCTGGAGCTGATATCCAGACCACTCCATCCCCCGGTGGAGGGCCAGGAGGTAAATATTGTGTTCCCTTTTGTTTTATGTTTGCCGCACCCAAACGGGCTGTGGTACCCACATTGTTTCCTCATACCTTGGGTCACACAGCCGGTGCTTACGACCGCCATTATCACAGCGACCGGACACCAAGCACCTGCGACATGGATGCTGCAAATGCGGGCCCCCCCACCTTCGTCTGCCCGACCACACCACACTCACACCCATGGCCAGGTGACTGTGACGAACAACGAGGACATTCAAAAAGTCCCTCCTCCCCTGAAGCCAGGTACATGGAGCGAGGTAAGTGCTTCGAGGGCCCCTCAGCACAGCCACCAGTTCGAGACAAAGCAAGCCTCCTCGATATGGTGTAGCCTGCTCCCCCCCCACCGCGAGGCCCCATCCACAGGTACATCATACGTGATTGTCCCCTCGTTGCAAATCGCATGGAGCTTGGACGCGTGGCTAGCATGTCGCGGTGTTGGGCCTCATGTATTCAGATACAAGACAAAGGCAGGCCTAATCGTAAAGCCTGACTGAGGCCAACAAACTCACAGTTATAAATCTTACTGATAAAAACCATGGCAAAATCAAAACAGACTACAAATCTCATTAAACCTTGCTCACTTTAAACCTATGTGTGAAATTCCAAAGGATCGAACTCTTAACTCCTATTGGATGAGGCGCTCAACAGAATGCCCCTCAACCATGATGTCATTGGGAGTAAAATTACCTCTGAGAACCTTCTGGGCATCGCTTCCAGTGACTTTGCTTGCCTTGCGTAGATGCAGCTCATTGCTGCTCTTAGGTGTAGACTCGTTGCACAAGTAAGTAACGTATGACTTGAAACCGTGGACTTACAATCTCTATCTCACTGGACGAGTTGAGATTACTCTGTGTTCCACTTAACACTTTAACCCTAAGGGGTCTGAGGGTGTTTTTGGCCCTGGAGAAGTTTTGACATGCCTTGACATTTGTGTTTTTTTCAGTTGCTTAAAAACACATTAATGGCTAATGTCTGATAACACTGTATTCAGCACAAACTGGGCTACAATAATATGTGAGCAACATGTGTGTACATGTTTGTATTTTTGAGAAATAACATTTATGCGTGGTTTTTGAAAAAAATATGTGTCCACAAGCCTTTTGAGAACTGGATCTTGTAGCCTCGATTTTTTTGCACAAAATGATGTGAAAACCATCCTGATTACTCATTCATACAAAACAATATAGTAATTTAACTTTTGTAAAACACTTTTAGTGTTAGAAAGGTCATATGCGAGGAGGTGTGAATTAACATGAATATTGATTGTAATTCATTGTAATTCTTAGGAGACAAAGACCAACAGAGTGTAAAAACAGTGATATTGTGAACTCTTTTTACAATTTAAAAAATAACAGTTTTCTATTTTTTAGCATCATTACTATAATATGCTGATTTTCTAATATGGGCATATATAAAATGCATTTTACTCATTTAGCCTGAACACATATTTTCACAATTTATCATCAAGCTTCATTGATGATGAGGCAGCATAAACACTAATTAAAATATAATATAAACATTCATATTATTTTTATACCACTACATATCATATTTATATCATACAGCATCCAATTTAAATGCCTGCTTTAGCCGAAACAGCATTTAAATGTAACTAAAACTTGCCTATTAGGAGTCATATTTCAAATTTCAATACTCTTAATACTGGCTGGCAAGTTTGGAAAGTCTGGAAAGTAAAATATGTACATGTTTATTTAAAATAGCATGTCAACTAATATGTAAATAAAACTAAATGACTTACTCAACCGAAATTGTATCCTCAGCTGGATCAAGTCTCTCTTCAAAATGCAAACGTTCATTGGAGTCCTGCTCTTCTAGATGTTTTTAAGGCACAGTCGGGGGCGTTTACCATTTGCATAGATTGCCTCAGCACATTACCATATGAATAGCGCCCTCTGCCCATGGGTGTGATCACATTAGGGATAATTAGCTGAGCCAGGTGAAACTGTAAATCGCTTTGTTTCGTACAGAATACATTGCAGGAGAATGTTTGTTTTAAATTTTAATTATTTTATTTAAAAGTAGACGGCGCGTCCAGACGGCGCGGATCCGAAGGAGACCGCCGAGCAATCCGCATCTTCATCCGTTTGCCTGCAGAAGTAAAGAAAGAAGATTTCTCTTCCCTGTTCAACCAAGTTGATGTCACTGATTTCTCCGCCAGCCCGCCGAGGATCAGCAGTCGTACCGCCTGCCGCCAGAGTGTGGAAACGGCCTCCCATCATCACCCGAGCCTCAAGGAACTGAGTCGGAGTTTAAGGACGGATGAACACACATTCTACCTGTGTCCTCACATGATCCAATATGAGGTTTACATCTGGGCAGAGATAGAATATTATTGTGTGTTATTCTTGTGTATCAAGGTTATTGCAGAGTCCGCTCATTGCTGCTAAATAATACTCAAGGTATTAATGTAATGTACTGTTACCACGAATGAGATTTGCTGTGTTGTATTCCAACCACAGGACTATTGTGTATTTATTGTGTAAGTTTTTACATTAAAGAACCAAAGACCTGGATGGTTTATGAGCCATTCACCACGTCTTTTAGTGATAAACTAACAGCTGTCTTCACTCCCACGATTGCGAAACCAGCTTCGGTGATGCTACATTATTTTATATCTTTGTCGTACTAACCGCACACACATGCGAACCCTCACAAACATTTGGCTAGTAGATAAAGCTCAGCTTTGTCCCCAAGTTATCATACAATGTAACAGAGGTATTTTTCACTATGAGAATTTTTATTTTGATGGGTTTCTTTTCTTTCTCTGGCGTGTTCGCGGGAGATGAAAAAACGTCTAGGAAGAAGAAGAGTGAGCAGTGTGACGAGAGACACGCCATGATCGCGGTGTGAGAGGTCGACAGTTTATTCGCTGAAACTGTAATGTAAGACAGTGGCGCACAGCAAGATTAAGTTAACTGGTTTGGTGTACATTGATATTGTTGTGTGAAACGGAAGACGAAGTTAAAGCAAAAGTTTGGTCGATTGCATCATTGAACAAAGGACGGTGTTGGAGACTGGACAAGAGCGAGAGAGAGAATCGCTGGAGCCGTGAGTTTCGTTCAGAATACTGAGCGTTTTTGCCGTAATTCTGACTGTAGGAACTTTTGAGAGTCATACCGTTGTCTGAGTCATCCATTAACCTTTGTCGGAGTGAGAGACATTGATTTTTGTCTGTGAATCATTTAAGTGCACTTGTTAGTGCGCGAGAATGAGTTCGTGAGCTGACCGATCGGTTTTTGAAGGAGTGATTCGTTTTGGGTTTTTTTGTTTTTTTTAAGAGACTGACGAACGTCCAGGATCAAGATTTGTTTTGAGACATTTTTCTTTTTTTTATTCAGATCGTTTGATCTATGCGTGCGAGCCACGCCATTTTGTTCCAGAAAAGTTTTTCTGGGCCGCGCTGAAACTTTTCTTCTGTTTTTTATTTTACCCTGCCATCCTTATGACATCTCATTGACCTGTCCCAGCAGCTGTTACTAAAGTCATCGGAAGTCATCGCAAGCCGACGCAAGCCATCATATCAAAGTTGTCCTTGCCACGGACTGGTACAACAGTTGTTACACACACATATGAACACTTTCCTGACATAAAGTGAACTGAGTGTTTGAACGAACTGAGGGTTTCAATTGTCGATGTGAACTGTGTTGATGATAATTGAGTCAATTGGAAACTGAAACATTTCTTAGGTGTTAAGAATGTTTTAGAGTGTTAACCATTTTATTTTGTTACGGTTTGTTATTTTCTTGTACTGAAATAAGTCCTTTTTGAAACATATAATTTACTATAAGAAGAAAATAAATTACTAATTGTTAAAGTTAAAACACTTTACAGTTATTTGTGAACTTACCTTGGGGTAGGGGCATCTCACTTACACTATTGAGGTTAGGTGGGTGGGGATGTGAATTTGAGTTTTTCACTAAATGCACATCAGGAAGCCACCGTATAGACATAGTCACCTGAAGCCTACACTACTTATTCCTCCAGTATATCTTAAAATAGTGTAAGTTAAAACATATATCCATAACGTGTATACAGAGACTCAAAGCACTGGAGTGGGGACTAGGATCCTTTCGCTCTTAAGTCTTCCAGGGTAACGTTTTAATTTTCCCCTACGAGGCAAGACTTACAGTCCTGTTACATACAAGTGGAGACACGTGGTAAATGGGCAGACGCAATTAACTGGCTTCTCTCCAGCCACATTCGCGGCCATATTCTCTGACTGGAAATCTTGCGTGACATACACTCCACAAGAGTCTTGTCCGCCATTTTGTGCGTGTCGCTCCTTACACACACACACACACACACACACACACACACACACACACACACTTTCCTCACATGTGTTATAGGCTTATTTTTGTTACCATATCTAATCATGTCACTGTTTAGTTTGTAGTTGTAAGTCTGACATTTATTGACTGCATTGTATTGATTAATAATTGATAGTACTGCAATAAATTTTGTTATATTTCAGAGAGAATTGTTTTTGTTTGTTTTGCATACACCTGTGTCAAAGATGAAACATCCAACTCGGCTACGCAATTCAGTTCACCAGGCGCCCACCCCTGTTCAGCGGTTTCCGCTTCACCTCGATGAAGGGCAAGAAAGCCATCACCCTGTGTGCAGAAATAGCAACCCTTCTGTGCAAGAGAACCATCCTTCCTATGGTTTGGTCAGTACAAGTTCCTCCCCTTTGGCTTGTCCCTGTCACCTCGCGACTTCAAGAAAATCGCAGAGGCAGCCCTTGACCTTCCGTATTATTTGAACTTTAATAAAGTTATAACGCATTAAATATATCGTATAGGTATATATAAATATACCTTCAGGCTGCACTCTGTGAGTGGGCTGCAAAAAAAATTATATATAAAAAGAGTTGGGCTGAGGTTAAATAAAAAAATAAATAAGAGTGGGCTGTTGTGAGTGCAGGCAGCCTAAGTATGGACAGTATCCATATTTCAACCCAGTGCCATGACAACACCAGCCCTCATGGCCAAAAAAAAGACCGACCCACCGGGAATTCTCCCGGTGCTCCTGATTAGCCAATCTGGAGCTGTTGTGAAATAAATTGTGTAAATTGTGTCAATTAAAATTAAGACAGGTTTTCCGCACACCCTGCTAATGAAAAATGGTCTTAAATGATAAAGATGTTAGCATACAGTACCTCACAGACATGCAGCAATAGATAACAATAGATATACTGTAGGATCTCACACTATTTCCTTTATCATGTTAGCACATTAAAATGCAGATTGCTGTGCTGTCAACAGTGATTTGAAGCACTAAAGGGTGTGAGAAATTAATGAAAGCTTATCTCAAATGAGCAACAGCTCACTAATAGATGTCTAGGTTAAATATGATAGATGGAGCATGCAGATACCAAATTACATATTCCATCTTGGGCACTTTGAGTGACAGACCTGCTTCTTGCCTGTTTAATTTTTCACTGTTTGTGTTTTGTAAAACACTGTCAACTCTTGATTTATTGTTTGGCAAATAGGATAGCTAAAATATCAATGCAAATGCAGAAAGACTTGAAATAATTCTTACATACAGTACAATATGTCTATGGATTTTCTGGGTCAAAACATGAAATATGCCACAAGTTATGCTACCCGTTGCGAGAAACAAGTGAGCAAGTGAAGTGCGTATTTCACTCATCTCAGCATTTCTGTGCGAGTAAATGAACTTTGTTGTTCTGATGCTGAACATTAAGATCTGCCAGTTGATGTAAATACACATTTACCTCTATTGAAAAAGAAAAACTACAGTGCATCCGGAATGTATTCACAGTGCTTCACTTTTTCCCACATTTTGTTATGTTACAGCCTTATTCCAAAATGGATTAAATTCATTATTTTCCGCAAAATTCTACAAACAATACCCCATAATGACAACGGGAAAGAAGTTTGTTTGAAATCTTTACAAATGTATTAAAAATAAAAAACAAAAAAGTATTCACAGCCTTTGCCATGACAATCAAAATGTAGCTCAGGTGCATCCTGTTTCCACTGATCATCCTTGAGAAGTTTCTACAACTTGATTGGAGTCTACCTGTGGTAAATTCAGTTGATTGGACATGATTTGGAAAGGCACACACCTGTCTATATAAGGTTACACAGTTAACAGTGCATGTCAGAGCATAAACCAAGCCATGAAGTCCAAGGAATTGTCTGTAGACCTCCAAGACAGGATTGTATCGAGGCACAGATCTGGGGAAGGATACAGAAGAATTTCTGCAGCATTGAAGGTCCCAATGAGCACAGTGGCCTCCATCAACTGGAAATGGAATAAGTTTGGAACCACCAGAACTCTTCCTAGAGCTGGCCGCCGGCCAAACTGAGCGATTGGGGCGAAAAGGGCCTTAGTCAGGGAGGTTACCAAGAACCCGATGGTCACTCTGACAGAGCTCCAGCATTTCTCTGTGGAGAGAGGAGAACCTTTCAGAAGAACAACCATCTCTGCAGCACTCCACCAAGCAGGCCTGTATGGTAGAGTAGCCAGACAGAAGCCACTCCGCAGTAAAAGGCACATGACAGCCTGCCTGGAGTTTGCCAAAAGGCACCTGAAGGACTCTCAGACCATGAGAAACAAAATTCTCTGGTCTGATGAAACAAATATTGAATCTTTTGGCCTGAATGGCAAGTGTCATGTCTGGAGGAAACAAGGCACCGCTCATCACCTGGCCAATACCATCCCTTCAGGAACTGGGAGACTACTCAGGATCGTGGGAAAGATGAATGCAGCAAAGTACAGAGACATCCTTAATGAAAACCTGCTCCAGAGCACTCTGGACCTCAGACTGGGGCGAAAGTTCATCTTCCAACAGGACAACGACCCTAAGCACACAGCCAAGATAACAAAGGAGTGGCTATGGGACAACTCTGTGAATGTCCTTGAGTGGCCCCGCCAGAGCCCAGACTTGAACCCGATTGAACATCTCTGGAGAGATCTGAAAATGGCTGTGGACTGATGCTCCCCATCCAACCTGATGGAGCTTGAGAGATCCTGCAAAGAAGAATGGGAGAAACTGCCCAAAAATAGGTGTGCCAAGCTTGTAGAATCATACTCAAAAAGACTTGAGGATGTAATTGGTGTCAAAGGTGGTTCAACAAAGTATTGAGCAAAGGCTGTGAATACTTATGTACATGTTATTTATTTTAATTTTTTTATTTGTAATAAATTTGCAAAGATTTCAAACAAACTTCTTTCACGTTGTCATTTTGGGGTATTTGTAGAATTTTGCAGAAAATAATTAATTTAATCCATTTTGGAATAAGGCTGTAACATAACAAAATGTGGAAAGTGAAGCACTGTGAATACTTTCCGGATGCACTAACTCAGCATTGGTATGTGACAGTATTTAATGTGAAATTTATATGTACTTCTATAGCCATACACTGTAATATGAAAAGATACCATGGTGGTTCTAGGGTGTGGTGTCACAGATCTACTGGACTCCCTCTCTTACTCCACACTCTGCTCACTCTCCCCTGAGTTGATCACACGCACTTACACATCATCAGTGACTAATCGAGGACTTCATTTGTACCCCACTAACACACGATCAATGTCTGTTCTTGTCAGCTGTAAATTAATTGCAAATTTGTATTGAATTATATGATATTAATGATATGTCGATTAAATAATCACATTTCAGTCATGACAGCTCTCTGAAAGATTTAGCATGTAAATCTTGGTATGACATATTTGTAAGATTTTGGTCTTGGCAGACTAGATCTAATGTTGCTGCTGCTTTTGAAGAGCAATACAGAGATTTGCTACTGCTAGAAAATACACATACATACAGAGTTAGCATGTGGACATGCTTCAACTGCTGCATCAAGATTGTACGTGACATGCTGCTGCACTATTGATTGGCTACCTGATTGCAAGTCAAAAGACAAATCAGCTTACACTATACGAGCCAAATGGCTTAAAATATCATATGTGAGTGAGCCGATTGGCTAACAGAAATCAAGTCAAAGAAAGACACATGCATATAGAGTTAGCATGTGGACATGCTGCTGCACAATTAGACAAAATGCAAGACATGCTGCATCAAGCAAGTATGACATTCTGCTACACTATTTTACATTAAAAACAATCCCCCAACAAAGCAGGGAAGCTGCACAAAATGCAACAAAACACAACCCCCCTAACAAAGCAGATCTATCATCAAGTGTACTGCTGCTGGTCTGAAGAGCCATGTGCACTGAATGTATGCTAGCTTGGTATGCCTTGGCCACAGGCCAGATGCATAATGATAATGAACTACATTTAAATGTGTGCCTCGGCCTGCCTAGCAGTGTGGCCATTCTCTGTTGACCATTCTCTCTCTCATCAACAAGGCATTTCCGTCCACAGAATTTCAGCTCTCTAGAGGCTTTTTTTTTCTTGCACCATTCTGAGTAAATTCTAGAGACTGTTGTGTGTGAAAATCCCAGGAGATCAGCAGTTACAGAAATACTCAAACCAGCCCATCTGGCACCAACTGTCATCCATGTGATAATCTAAATAGCAAATAATGTGGCAGCAGTGTATAAAATCATGAAGGTACAGGTCAGGAGCTTCAGTGAATGTTCACATCAAACATCGGATTGGGGAAACAAAATGTGATCTCAGTGATTTGGACCATGGCATGATTGTTGGTGCCAGTATTTTACTCTGTACAATTGTGGTGAGAAGCATTCTGAGAAGCGGGTTGGTGCTGTTTTTGTGGCACAAGGGGGACCTACACAATATTAGGCAGTTAGTTTTAAGGTTGTGGCCGATCAGTATATATATGTATATCAAAGGTCTGTTGAATGCTTGATTCTAGTTGACAGACGTTCTAAAGTGTGCAATCACTTTCCAGTAAATGCACGGCTATGAAGTAGTTTCTGGTCTTGACCGCATAACGGTTCCATATCACTTTGCCAAATTATTTCAAGTAATTCAAATAGCTGTACAGGCTATTATAGCAAAATAACCAACTAAAACAAAGACATTGGTTAAAGATGCTGTAAGCATATTTTTCATGGAAAATTATGCAAAAAATGTTCTTATTTCCTTATAGATATTAAAAAAATAAGTGTCCTGAGATATCTCACTGTCTCTGTGACAGCTGTAAATTTGTAAACAGCAAGCAAATATGTGTCCGCGGACTGCAGACAGTGACTCTTTTCACCTGTACATCATTTTGCTTATTCACACAGTGTCCTTATTTGAAGTGGATCACTGAGGCTATGATTCATACTTTTTGTCAGTTGAGGGCACTATTGATCATTACTGCTCTTTTGGACAGTTTTTGTCTCAAAATTATCTTTGGATGGCGGGTTTTGGAATAAGAGGGTGTGGGAAATTCAAGTGAACCCCATTTAAGTAAATCGGATAAGACCGTCAAACAATGTCTATAATATCGCAAATATAGCAAAATGAATAGGATATATAGTCATTGAAAACGTTAGAAATAATGATTTTTAATTGAAATAATAATTGAGTCCATCAAACTTTGCTTTTGTCAAAGAATTCTCCATTTGCAGCAATTACAGCCTTGCTGACCTTTGGCATTCTAGTTTCAATTTGTTGAGGTAATCTGAAGAGATTTCACCCCATGCTTCCTGAAGTACCTCCCACAAGTTGGATTGGCTTAATGGGCACTTCTTACATACCATATGGTCAAGCTGCTCTCACAACAGCTCAATATGGTTGAGATCCGGTGACTGTGCTAGCCACTCCATTACAGACAGAATATCAGCTGACGTCTTCTTTCCTAAATAGTTCTTGCATAGTTTGTAGCTGTGCTTTGGGTCGTTGTCCTACTAGCAGGAAAACCACAGAGTATGGCATGGCATTGCAAAATGGAGTGATAGCCTTCCTTCTTCAAGATCCCTTTTACCCTGTACAAATCTCCCACTTTACCACCACCAAAGCACCCCAAGACCATCACATTGCCTCCTCCATGCTCGACAGATGGTGTCAAGCACTCCTGCAGCATCTTTTCATTTGGTCTGCATCTCACAAATGTTCTTCTTTGTGATCTGAACACCTCAAACTTAGATTCATCTGTCCATAACACTTTTTCCAATCTTCCTCTGTCCAGTGTCTGTGTTCTTTTCTTTTATTGGCCAGTCTGAGATATGGCTTTTTCTTTTCAACTCTGCCTAGAAGGCCAACATCCTGGAGTTGCCTCTTCATGGTTGATGTTGAAATTGTTGTTTTATGGGTACTATTTGATGAAGCTGCCAGTTGAGGACCTGTGAGGCAACTGTTTCTCAAACTAGGCACTAATGTATTTGTCATCCTGCTCAGTTGTGCTCTGGGGCCTTCCACTCCTCTTTCTATTCTGGTTAGTGCCAGTTTGCGCTGTTCTGTGAAGGGAGTAGTACACAGCGTTGTACGAGACACAGGCAATTTCTCACATGGAATAGCCTTTATTTCTCAGAACAAGAATAGACTGACTTGTTTCAGAAGAGAGTTCTTTGTTCCCCGTCTGTAGCTTCAACATTGTGTCGAATTCCCCTGACACTAGGAGTCTCTCTTGAGAGCCTCGCGCATCGTCCTATTGTCCTGCTCCTTTTAGTATGTTATTTATGTCTGTGTAGTCTAATGTGATTCTGTGTTTGTCTTATGTTGTTTTTATGTAGCACCATGGTCCTGGAGGAATGTTGTTTCATTTCGCTGTGTACTGTACTAAATGTATATGATTGAAAGACAATAAAAACCACTTGACTTGATAAAGGGAGGGAAATACGTCTGTCCATTCAGAATTTTCCTTCAGAGCTGAGCGGTTGTGTGATCAGCTGTATTCACTGACTGTTCACTTCATCTCAACAGAGTGTATGTGGTTGGATCTACGGTCTTTCTCCTTCTCTGCACAACAGAACAGCTTTGCCCCTGGCCGCATCAACAGTGCTTCTAAAAAAGATTATTTTCCCTAAAAATAGTTTATTTTCTCTAAAAGAGCAATACACAGCTGGCGTTGAACGTCCTTTTCAGGACGCGTCTTTTTAAAGATGTCTTTCTGCCCCTGTGTAGTTCCTGGATGCGGTTGAATTTCTCTCCACTTCTGACGGTTATAAAAGCTGCCTCGATTGCCTGGGCTGCGATCACATGCATGCAGCATTTTATTTATGGTTTATGCTCTCAGTGCGAGAACATAGCCATGGCAACGTTGCGGTCGCGGTTTTCTTTCCTCATGAGAGAAAGCGACTTCAGCCGATTTAGGGCGTATAGTGGGCTTGGTTTTGCCAGGTAAATCTGGAACCCCCCCTCACCCCTCACGGCTAGACATTTGGTTCCCAGGTCAGGGTTCCGCTCACAGCCACGTGCATCCCCCCATCTCTGGACCCACGACTGCTGCCCCCTGGCCAGCCAGTTCTGACGAGTCCAGAGGACGCCTACATAGGACCTCCTCCTCAGTCACTAACCCGCGCTCTGCTGGGTATGAGGAGCAAGGTAAGTGCTTTGAGTCTTCGCTCAGCACCAGAGCCTCGGGACACACTTTTGCCTCCCGACTCCACATTGCCTGCTCCGCCCTGCTGCGAAGCCCCACCGGGTACGTAAAAAACATTCGTCCCCTTTGTGCCCCTTGCACAGAGGTCGGACGCATGGCTTTCAGTTCCCAACCTGCTGCGCTGGTTGGCCAGGACCATCCAACTTGGTTATGTGATTTAGTTGGCCCAGCTCCCAACTCATTTTGGCACTATTCGCTCCACCTCGGTGCACAGCGAAGATGCCAACACGCTGTGTGCGGAGATCGCGACCCTTCTACTCAAAGACGCTATAGAGCCTGTCCCTCCAGCCAAGATAAAGAAGAGTTTCTACAGCCTTTATTTCATTGTACCCAAGAAAGAGGGCGTCTTACGACCGATCTTGGACTTGCGAGTTGTCAATGGGCTCTGACAAACTCCCGTTCATACTCAACAACCTCGACGACTGGCTCATCCTGGCCCACTCCTGAGCATTACTATGTGCCCACAGGGACCAGGTGCTCAGGCGCATCAGCTGCCTAGGTCTTTCAGGTCAACTGGGAAAAGACAACTGGGTTAGACTCAGTCTCAATGATAGCACGCCTCACCAACGAAAACACACAGTCAGTGCTGAAATGCCTCACCTTATTCAAGCCAGGCACGGCGGTTCCTATGAAACATTTCCAAAGGCTCCTGGGGCATAAATCGTCCTCTGCGGTGGTTGCGCTGCTGGGGTTGATGCATATGAGACTGCTTCAGCAGTGATGGCCGAGATGGGCATGGCACCGCGGCACGCATCGTGTTCATCACCCCTGCATGCCACCAGACTTTCAAACCCTGGACAGACATCTGTTTTCTGCAGACAGGAGTCTCCTTACAGCAGGTGTCCTGCCGCATTCTGGTCACTACAGATGCCTCCAATCATTGGCACATTAACTGCCTAGAGTTGCT
The DNA here is from genome assembly GCA_032164185.1 of Moxostoma hubbsi. Classification (NCBI taxonomy): domain Eukaryota; kingdom Metazoa; phylum Chordata; class Actinopteri; order Cypriniformes; family Catostomidae; genus Moxostoma; species Moxostoma hubbsi. The sequence goes on along the minus strand of JAVLUX010000016.1, from coordinate 30,185,782 downwards.
GGCTGTATTGCTTGCCCTATGGAGGTTTCTCCCACTAATTCAGAGAAAGCACGTCTTGATCCGTTCAGACAGCACCGCGACGGTTGCATACATAAATCGCCAAGGCAGCGTGCACTCCCGTCACATGTCACAACTCGCCCGCCATCTCCTCCTTTGGAGCCAGCAGAGAGCCAGCATGCCACTCACATCCCGGGCAACCTCAATGCAGCAGCGGATGCACTGTCGTGACAAGGTATGCTCAGCGGAGAGTGGAGGCTTCACCCCCAGTTTGTCCAACTGGTTTGGGAACGGTTTGGCAAAGCACAGGTAGACCTGTTCGCTTCCCAAGAGACCTCCCACTGCCCGCTCTCGTACTCCCTATAGGGCGCCCCCCACGGGACAGACACAGCTGGCCCAGGGGGCTGCGCAAGTATGCATTTCCCCAGTGAGCCTAGTTGTGCGGGTGCTGTGCAAGGTCAGGGGGGATAATGAACAAATCATTCTGGTGGCCCCCTACTGGCCCACTCGGACTTGGTTGTCGGATCTCGTGCTCCTCACGACAGCCCCTCCCTGAAGAATTCCCCTGAGGAAAGGACCTTCTTTCTCAGGGACGTGGCCCCCTCTGGTATCCACTGGGGGTGCCCTCAGACCTCTGGAAACTCCACGTCTGGATGGGACGCGGAAGATCTGAGTGACTTACCACCTGCAGTCGTAGACACGCTCAACCAAGCCAGAGCTCCCTCTACCAGGCAACTTTACGCCCCAAAGTGGCGCTTGTTTGCAAATTGGTGTTCTTCCCGGTCTGAAGACCCTCAGAGAGGTGCAGTTCAATCAGTGCTTTCATCCCTGCAAGAGAGGTTGTAGGGGAGGCTGTCCCCCTCCACCTTGAAGGTGTATGTAGCCGCTATCGCGGCCCACCATAATGGAGTGGACGGCAAGTCCTTGGGTAAGCACGACTTGATTATCAGGTTCCTTAGAGGCACCCGGATTTTGAATCCTCCCCGGCCAAGCCTGTTCCCTTCCTGGGATCTCTCAGTGGTCCTCTCAGGCCTTCAGAGACCCCCCTTCGAGCCGCTTGACTCAGTTGAGCTTGAGGCCCTCTCCTTGAAGATGGCCCTCCTGATCACGCTCGCCTTCATCAAGAGGGTTGGGGACCTGCAAGTGACACATGCCTGGAGTTCGGTCCGGCAGACACCCATTTCATCCTAAGAACATGACCGGGCTACATGCCCAAGGTTCCTTCGACCTGCTTCAGGGACCAAGTAGTGAACCTGCAAGCGAAGCTTCCCCGGGAGGAGGCAGACTCAGTCTTTTTCGCCGCTGTGTCCGGTGTATGCTTTGCCTACTTATGTGGACTGCACGCAGAGCTTTAAATGTTCTGAGCAGCTCTTTGTCTGCTTTGGTGGACAGCGGAAAGGGAATGCTGTCTCCAAACAGAGGCTTTCTCACTGGGTGGTTGAGCCATAGCATTGGCATATCACACCCAGGCCATGCCCGCCCCCTTGCGGGTTCAAGCACGCTCTACGAGAAGTGCGGCATCCTCGTGGGCACAGGCCAATGGGACCTCCCTAGCAGACATATGCAGAGCAGCGGGCTGGGCAACACCAAATACCTTTACGAGATTATACAATCTCAAGGCTGAGTCGGTAGAGGGAGAAAAGGTGCGGCCTGCTCCCATGCTTGACACATTGGCTTGTTCGCCATGTGGCCTTGGAACCTAAAAGGTTTATGACAATTTTATGGGCAGTTGGTGAAGGGTACGTGCAGTCTGATGTGACCTGTTGCTTTGGAATGCAACTGCCTGCCCACACCCGCGTCAGCAGCGCATGTACATGGTTCAGCGCATGCCATGATTAAATATGGACCCCTAGTGTCGCTTCTTCGACACAACGTCGAAGTGAATGACAGACGGGGAATGTCTAGATTACTATTGTAACCTCCATTCCCTGATGGAGGGAACGAGACATTGTGTCCTCCCGGCCACGACACTGAACCCAGCCACTGTTATGGCTGAACCTCATTCTCGGCTCCTCAGGGCAAAATCCTGAATGGACAGACACATTTCCATCTCTTTAAACTCATATGTCCGGGGGCGGAACATGCAAATTCTGTCTGCCAATTTCTCATTGGCCTTTTATCAAGTTCAGAGATGCGCGAGGCTCTCAAGAGAGACCCCTAGTGTCGCTTTGTTACAATAGTAACCTAGAAGGAAGAACCTGGCCATTTTGAGCATGTAATCGAACCCACAATTGCTGATGCTCCAGATACACAACTAGTCTAATGAAGTCCAGTTTTATTGCTTCTTAAATCAGCACAACAGTTTTAAGCTGTGCTAACATAATTGAAAAAAGGTTTTCTAATGATCAATTAGCCTTTTAAAATTATAAACTTGGATTAGCAAACACAACGTGCCATTGGAACACAGGACTGACGGTTGCTGAGAATGGGCCTCTGTAAACCTATGTAGATATTCCATTAAAAATCTGGCATTTCCCGCTACTGTAGTCATTTAAAACATTAACAATATCTACACTGTATTTCTGATACATTTTGAGATTATTTTAATGAACAAAAATTAGTAAGTGTCCCAAAACTTTTTTATGGTACAGGTACAAATATAGAGGAAACTACAGTAGGACAATAATGTTGTTCAAATAAGTTATATACAGATATTCAGTTATGTGCAAGGTGATTTAATGTATTGGGCAGAAGAGGTAGAAGAGGTATGTCAAATAAAATTAAATGAAATATAAATATGAAGGAATAGTTGAAAATGTACAGGATTGTATTGCCGCAATGGAGAGTATTGTGTCAATTTTAACTGTTAATAAGTTTAATGGTCTGAGGGAAGAAACTGTTCTTGTGCCAGACTGTTCTGGTTCTTAGTGTTCTGTTACGCCGGCCAGAGGGCAACAGTTCAAAAAGGTCGTGTGCTGATTATACAAGATTTTATCCCCACTTCTGTAAGCATCCTCTTTGGCCCGACGAAGCTGACTGAGTTTTGCTGTAAACCATGGTTTGTCATTGCTGTATGTTAAATAAGTCCTAGTAGGAATGCACATGTCCTCACAGAAACTGATATATAATGTTTGAAGCTGCAGCTTCAAAAATACTCCAATCAGTGCAGTCAAAACAGGGATGTAGTGCTAGCTCTGCTTCGTTGGTCCATCTCTTTATAATCTTAACTACATGTTTAGCTGATTTTAGTCTCTGCCAGTAGGTTGGAAGAAGATGAAGCAGACAGTGATCAGAGAGTCCCAAAGCTGTTCCAGGGACAGAGCAATATGCATCCTTTAATGTAGTGTAACAGTGATCTAGTATATTTCTGTCTCTGATTAGGCACATAATGTGCTGTTTGTATTTGGGCAGTTCACTTGTGTGGTTTGATTTGTTAAAATCTCCAAGATTAATTATAAGTGTGTCTGGATGTTGTTGCTCCATGTCTGTGATGTGATCAGCCAGCTGTTGCAGTGCTGCATTCACACATGCTTGTGGAGAAAGGTAAACACTCACCAGAATAAACGAGGAAAACTCCTGTGGCGAGTAGAAAGGCTTACAATTGAGAAAGAGCTCTTCTAAATTAGGGCAGCACATCTTGCTGTTACATCCATACACCAACTTGCACTGAAGTAAAAGTATGTTCCACCACCTCTCATTTTATCCCGATAACTCCCCGATGCGATCTGCTCTGAACAGCTGAAAGCCCGGCAGATGTAACGCGCTTGGCATGAAGCAGACTCAGGCATGGCTGTGACATGGCATGAAGCAGACTCGGGATCTGGGGCAGAAGGTGGCAAAAGCTCTGCGATCATGACGTGGGACCCTGGCTCGGCAGCCTTGACAGAGAATTGTGGTGTGGCATCCTTGATGGTGGACTCTGACATGGTGGTCATGATGGTGAACTCTGACGTGACTTTGGGCTGTGGTGTGGTGATCATGACAGAGGGTTCTGGCATGATGGGTGCTGTGGAATTGCTGAGTTCCTCATCCGAAATTCCAACAGTGAACGAAGAACCGCTCAGCATAAGAGCATAGTCAATGTAGTCTATTAGAGTCCCTGGAACACTGCCTTCAGGCATCAGGTAATTCAAAAAGTCATTAAGTCCATTTCGAAAAATGTCCGTGAGTTCCACCTCATTAAAATCCATATGGTAGCAAAGTCCACAAAACTATTTGACATAATCCTCCAAGGGATGATTCCCCTGGCACAAACAAAGAATACTAACGTTGTTAGCAGTAAAAGGCAGAAGAAGACGATGAAGTGTGAAGAACCCAAGTGCAGTTTATTTACAAAGGGAATATCCAACATAAACTAGAGCAAATGACTTATCTTGACTTCAAACAATGTTACATAAACATAATATCTGACATTTGACAAGGGCAAATATGAGAGCTTAAATACATGAACATGTATGCCAATGACAACCAATCAATAGACAGAACTGTAAACAAGATATCAAGACTAATAAACTGTAACCAATGAAAAGACAAGACCGCTAACAAGATACTCAAACAATAAACTAATGAAAACAAGACACATGAACAGGGGAAACACATGACAGGATCACATGACAAGATCACATGAGGCATAAGGATATCACATGACATGAACACATGACTATAAAACAGGAACTAAACTATTAAAATAAAAGACATGAAATCAAAACACATTTTAACATGACACATGCGATAGGAGAAAGGTGTCCTGAGTTTTTCCTGGCAGGTTACTCAGCATTACAGGTTCCAATTAGGGTGGGGGCAGGGGTCAGGGCATCTGCTGCCTTCCAGGAAAAAAGGCATGAATAGAATCTGCCCATTTAATCCTATTATTAAAAAAAAGTACACTGGAATACACCATAAGATTTTTCCCAAATTGTTATTACCGCGTGTTCACTGATTTTATGGAATGTATGCATATACTTATATCAAAGATTAATATCTGTAAAAATTTGTCATATTAACTCATGTTAACAAATAATCAGGGGGAAAAAAAAGAAAGAATATTGAAAACTGCGCGAATAACTAATTAACATTTTTTTAATGATTTACAGCCCTAGTTCTCACAATTTGTCTCTTAGTTTTAGTTGAAAACATTTTTGTTTTCTCAGTGTTTTCTAGTTTCAGTTTAGTTAGTTATTATTTTAGCTTTAGTAATTTATGGCTGCCAAAGCTAACAGGTTTACTGGTATCATTAAACTGCTCAGGACAGTCTTGAATTCTATTCTATCTAGTGACATGTTCATGCTTAATTAGGGTAGATTGCAAATGTTTTGAATATTTAAATATAGGATGAAGATGGGTAAAGTGGGACAGTTAAGCTTGTCCCCTATTGTATCCATATGTATTTCCTTAAATGGTAAAAAATAATGACTAAACTAATCTTTGAGAAGTGAACAGTTAACTTAGTGAGGCTTTAAATTGATGATTTTACATCGCAATGTGTGACAGAGCTCATGTTATTGCCATCAGTGGGAAAAGCAATGGTAAAAAATGACCAGTGAGGCAAATTATAAAAAAAAGTAAAAGTTGACTTAATGTTTGTAAATGTTACATGTGATGATTTATGATGTGAAAGTGTGTTAGAAAATATTTAAAATAAAAATGTAATATATATATATATATATATATATATATATATATATATATAAAATTTTTATTTTAAATATTTTCCCTAGAATAGATTGCCTCTGCTCCACTTTACGAACACTGTTTGAAAAAAATCTGGGATTTGGTCAAATGAGGTTCACCAAGGTTCTTCCAGTTATAGGGTATTGCAAATGTTTTACTTTTGTGTAATGTTGGAGGTCTCATAAGCTTTTTTTGTTATAATGGTATAGTGTCAGATTATGTAATTTCAAAAAGTTTCCCAATTTGCCTATATTTAGCCTCAAAAATAAAGTATAAACAAAAATAAAACTAAAATTAACTCAAGGTCATTTTTATTTTATTTTAGTTAGTTTTGGAGTTCTAATAAATATATATATATATATATATATATATATATATATATATATATATATATATATATATATATATATATATATATATATATATATATATATATATTTAAGTTTAGTTTCAGTTTTTGTTAAAAACTATTTTTTTTGGTTTTTGTTAATGATAATAACACTGATGTGCACAAAGACTTCCCCTTAGATGCACAAAGAAAATTATTAAGTTAACAACAGAAATCAAGTGAAGTAATTTTATAAGTATAGAGCTTTTCAAGATATACTGACCAAAAACACAAACCAGCCCATCTGGCACCTGCAACACACCAAATCACAGAGATAAAAATTTTTCCCTCCATTCTAATGGTTGATGTAAACTGAAGCTCCTGACCCGTATCTTTTTAGGCACTGCTGCCACATGATTGGCTAATTAGATAATTGCACGGATGATTGTTGGTGCCAGACAGGCTTGTTTAGTATTTCTGTAACTGCTGATCTCCTGGCATTTTGACACACAACAGTTTCTAGAATTTACTCAGAATGGTGCCACAAAAAAAAAAAAAACATCCAGGGAGCAGCAGTTCTGTGGACAGAAATGCCTTGTTGATGAGAGAGGTCAACAGAGAATGGCCAAACTTGTTCAAACTGGTACACCTTAGCCAAATACATTTACATTAAATTTTTCACAATTCCTGGCATTTAAACTTAGAAAGCATTCCCTGTCTTAGGTCAGTTTGGATCTCTACTTTATTTCAAGAATGTGAAATGTCAGAATAAAAGTAAAGAGAATGTTTTATTTCATCTTTTATTTCTTTCATCACATTCCCAAGATTACATACACTATGTTAACAGAATGTTAGTATTTGGTAGCATTGCCTTTAAATTGTTTAACTAATTTAATATATATATATATGTAAATGTATATGTAAAACATTTTGAGTAGCCTTCTACAAGCTTCTCACAAGAAGTTGCTGGAATTATGTCCCATTCCTCTAGACAGAACTGGTGTTACTGTGTCAGGTTTGTATGCCTCCTTGCTCGCACACGCTTTTTCAGTTCTGCCCACAAATTTTCTATCGGATTGAGTTCAGGGCTTTGTGATGGCCACTGAAATACCTTGACTTTTTGTCCTTAAACCATTTTGCCACAACTTTGGAGGTATGCTTGGAGTCATTGTCCATTTGGAAGACCCATTTGCGACCGAGCTTCAACTTCCTGGCTAATGTCTTGAGATTTTGCTTCAATATATCCACATAATTTTCCTTCCTTATGATGCCATCTATTTTGTGAAGTGCACCAGTCTCTCTTGCAGCAAAGCACCCCCAAAACATAATGCTGCCACCCCCATGCTTCACAGTTAGGATGGTGTTGCCAGCCTCACCCTTTTTCCTCCAAATGTAATGGTAATTACATTTATGGCCAAACATTTACATTTTTGTTTCATCAGACCAGAGGAAATTTTCCAAAAAGTAAGATCTTTGTCTGAATGTGCACTTGCAAACTGTAGTCTCGCTTTTTTATTGTGCTTTTGGAGCAGTGGCTTATTCCTTGCTGAGCAGACTTTCAGTTTATGTCAATATAAGACACGTTTTACTGTGGATATAGATACTTGTCTACCTGTTTCCTCCAGCATCTTCACAAGGTACTTTACATACTGCCTTTATGTCCGTATCTGGAGGCGGGGTATGCAAATACTGTTCGCCAACTTTCATTGGCCTTTTTTCATAGATCAGAGGCATCTTTCGGTGCTCAAGAGAGACCCCTAGTGTCGCTTCTTCGACACGACGTCGAAGTGAGCGACAGACGGGGAACCACACTTATTGACAGCAGACAGCACAAGATGAGAATTTGTTCTTGCATTTAAACAGCTTGATGGAGAGCAAATCCAAATGCAGGTATCTCAAAGCGTGTTTTTTCTAAGTTTCAAACTATGTTTAACTTGACACAGTGACCTAAAAATTTTATGTTTATGATGCAACGCAACCAATGTGAGATGCTCCAAAAGACTCGTCTGATGCAAGTGTACGAAAAGCCTAAAAATATCCTAAACTATGCACCAAAGCACAACATTTCCATTCTTTAATTCATGAAATTTTAATTGTATGGCCATCAGTCATTTTTACACATTCATAAATAGGGGATTATTGTTTGTGCAATACAAAATTGTATTGCTGCATTTTAACCCTTTTTCCCTTTGTTGAACATGATTGACCCACATGATGAACTGATAGACAGACATGACATACTCTTCAGTCAGTCAGCAGATTTTCGTTAATGAACGAGATGCAGGTCAACGAGAACGTTTCGTTCCCCTTCAAGTTGGTCACTTCATGCTTTGTCAATTTAGTTGATGCTATGGGGAGCTCCTCACAGGAGCAGCGATATTTTTAGGTTATATGCTCACTGTAATTTCTCCCCGTGGGCAGTAAAGAAGGACAAAGTGGCATTTGAGACTGCTTTGCTTGAAGATTCTTGTTAGAACCTAGAAAAAAAGAGAGAGGATGAACAGTATTCAACGTGTTGGTATGCCACCAAGTTTTGGTTATGTTCTTTCCAAGGCTGCACGAGTGGCTTATGATGACTTGGCATACTGTTGTTGACACAATGCCAGAAGAATGCAATGTCACAACACAGAGATTTTTGGCATTTCCATGTTGCCCCTCTTGCTTTCCATGCTGTTACGAGCCAGGAACGAGTTTGTGGCATGACAGAAGTTACTCTGATGCTTGTTTTTACTGATGTTGATGCTATGTTGCAATATATACATTTTAGGTACCTCCATGTCACCTAGTAGCCCTCTCGCTTTCCCCACTGTTTTGAAACGGGAACAAGTTTTTGGCATGATACAGGCGACTTCGATATCTGTTTTTATTGCTATTGACGACATGCCAGAAGACTATCACAATGCAGAAATCTTAGGTGGAAAAGGCATGGAACTTGTATCTACTCTGCCCTGTGAGGGAACTGTGTTTGTATGTTGAGCGTATTATTCAGTTTCAGCTGATAGAGCAGCTCTTTGTCTGGTTTGGGAACTGCATTAATACAGTAGATCCGCCATTCTAAAAAGAGGCTTGCTCATTGGGCTGTTGATGTCATTGCAATCCCTTACGATACACATGGCATATAATGCCTCATTGGGGTACGAGCCCATTATACCAGGGACATGGCTTCCTACTAGGCTTGAGTTAACAGTGTATCCCTGTGGGACATTTGCCTGGCTGAGGAAAAAACACTTTTGCCAGTTTCTATAACTTGAATGTCATCTCTCTCACTTCCAAGGTTCTGGTTGTTAAGGAGAGTTTACTTCATTGTGCTATGGGCTCTTTGTCATGCTTTTGTTTCACTGCTCGGTTGGCTAGTGGGATTTGTCTTCCTTTGTGGTTTCTTACCGCCTTATGTTTTCCCCATGATAGTGGGGGTGCTATCCACATATGTAGTACTTTTGTACAAAATTTTGCTACCCATTGGCAGGCCTTGTTGTGTATACCTAACCATTATTAAAAAGGGTCACTGTTTCTCAATCCTTTCTATTAAGTGTATGTAGTGGAGTTTTGTTTGCACTTTTCTACACTTTTTGTGTTAAGTGGCACAGTTCATACATGCAAATAAATAGCGCAAGTTATGGTGTAGGTTCCCCTTAGCATCAGCTAAACTGACACTGCTTGAAGTGACCAACTTGAAAGGGAACGCTCAGGTTACAACTGTAACCTCGGTTTCATGTATGGAAGGTACGAGATGCTGCGCTGCTTGCCACTTTGCTCATTTCTCATTGTTAAGGGACAGGGAGATGTGCTCTCCTCCCTTCAGAAGAATTCCTGAAGAGATGGCGACGTCTTCCCGATTTTATTATCGTAATGTTGTGCACGCCGATGGTGGGATGCTGAGCGCCATCTACCAATAAAATTAGCATGATGATAAAGGGCTTCAGAGATTGCGGCTCTTGCAAGGAGCTCCCCATAGTGTCAGCTAAACTGAGGCAGTGTCTCTTTCTGTCCTTTCAGGGAGCCGAGGTTACAGCTGTAAGCTGAGCATTCACTTAAAAGATTCATAAAAAATAAAATAAAAAATGGATTAGTTCACGAATGACACATCACTGAGTGGTGTAAAAACGGGGTATACAAGATATGCACAGAGGTGCCACACAAAAAGTGGTGCATTTAATTCCCAAATGGGTATGCTTATATGGTGAAATGTTCAAGGGAAACTACTAAAACCCATATAGGTTTGAGTAAGCATGAGGTTGAGTAAACAAAGACACAGACTTTTTTGGGCAAACTATCCCTTTAAAAAATGAACACAAGATGCCCCCGTTCTCTATCATTCTTCTCAAAACTCTATGCTGCAATAAAGCTCTCTCTTGGGCAGAGCTATTTCTAGTCAACGCTGTTTACTCTGGATCAGTGGGAACATTCAGCTATTTGGTTGCTTTACTGTTTCTCTTCATTTTGTTCTTAAAACAACGTGGGCCATTCTTGACAATTGAGTTGTTGTCCTGGAGGACAGACCAGTAGGTTGTCTTTATGTGATGTCCGGTTTTTATGTGGACACTCAAAAAACTCTTGAGAGAGCTGCACGGTTAGTGTCTGCAGACTTGGAAATTGATTAGACTGCACTGCAAAGTGAAAATGTTATTGGCACCTTAAAAGCAACATGCATGCACATAAAAGCAGAGGGGATTTTTTTGTTTTTGTTTGTTTGATTGAAATATTGACCGAGCAGCCTGGCCTTCGACACTGACTTCAGGTGCTTTTATTTAGAGACACTTTGAATTTTCACTGTAGATGAAAGAAATGTTTGAAATGGTAGAAGTGAGATAGCATGTGTGTTTATATCTTAAAGAAATAGTTCACCCAAAAATATATTTTTAGTCATCAATTGCTCACGCTCATGTTATTCCAAACCTGCAAGTGAATTGGGACTTGACTTTTTAGCTCCAAAATTCCCAAAATTATACATATATGTTGCTACATCAATGCTCAATAAAACTGAATTAATTTTTTCAGGGTGCCTTTATCCCCATTTTATCCTACTGTTAAACCTCTGTAACAGATAAACACTGAAAATAATAATAAATAAATAAATGTATCATGTAAATATTTCATGTAATCATGTAAATGTACTTCATGTGGCAACATCTAAATTAATTTTGTATTTTTTTTTAACTCAAAAATTACTATTTTATGTGACCGAATCAACTTGACTACATTAGGTTACACTAATGAAAATATTTTTTTAACCTTTTAATGACGATTGGTTAAAAAATGAGCCACTTGCATATTTATTTACATTTAATTTATGTTTAATGCATGTTTAAACGTGTCAAGAGTGAAAATCAAAACATGGAAAATTAAACCGGAAGTTTTGACTTTTACTGTATTTTACAATCCTCCAAACTTCAGTATGCATTTCATTGCAAGTGTCCAATAAATAAATCCATTAAGAGATTTTAGTCCAAAAATGTACAAGTTTGAAGAAATATTGATCAATCTGTCTTTGTTCAGGTTTTACCAACATATTCTCACACCCAACTCGTCACATATGGATGCTTTTGCCAGGACCCCTTGGCATCACATTTTAACGCCCTGGGTATACCTTTGGCGTCATTTTTCAACGCGTTGGGTAGTCTTAACCAAAACGGCATTCAAAGGTGAGTTTAACAACGCTCCACGGCATGTGCAAGTAAGCAGTTTAAGCGTTTTCTTAGGTACTGGTAACTAGAGCATGCTGGATAATGTATTTTTATCTGAGGTTTGTTGATGTTAATAAATATATATAATATGCTACGATTGTGTTCAATTAATCAAAGTTTTTTATATTTTTATTTTTAAAATCCTCTATAGAAGTCTATCGGACTACCCAACGCGTTGAAAAATGACGCCAAAGGTATGCCCAGGGCGTTAAAAAGTGACACCAAGGGGTCCTGGCAAAAGCGTCCATATGTGACGAGTTGGGTGTGAGAATGTGTTGGGTTTTACATATTCAACACATTATCCTTCATGTCCATTCTCTGCAAAATCTTGCACTCTGTGTAGTGTTTCAGTAGCCAAACATCAAACATGATATCAAACATGATATTTAGGAGGGAAATTTTCTGAGCAGCTGTGATTGGGTAGTCACTCAAAATAGACAAACAGGCCAGTCGACACAAGTGATGTAAAGATTTGCATCATCCATGTTTTTCTCTGGATAAAGCCGGCCACGAAAAGCTAGATAATTTTTGACTGATGGGTCATGTAGCTAATGAAAAGATGAAAACAATGCTATAAGGGCTGTATATAACCCTGATGCCGATTTGCGAAGGTTCGGTGTGGAAAACCGTAGACTGTGGTTGTTTGTGTTTGCGTATTTTTGCATGGTGTGCAGTTATATCATGTTACAGCTGTACTGTTGACAAAGAAGCTTTTGGAACCGTGATCTAATCCACCCTCCTCGGCTTCAGTCACCATCACCAAGGGTATGGAGAACACATGCTCCTGACTGCATTTTTTCATCAAACCCCGTTAAACTGCACATCCAGAGGGCTCGGACACGTCATTCAAGCCGAGATGAGCCACCCTGCCGCCTTGTGCCTTTGACGATTATGACAATGTGGTAAGAGTGGTTCCATTCTTGACTTTTAGGAGCTGCTCCTTTAGGAGTATGTTCATTTTGAGAGCCCACATAATGCAATAACACTGGGAAATGAAACACAAAAAACCGGTTGTTAATAGCATTTCAATATTTCCATAAAAATATTTTATTTGGAGAGTAAAATTTTATTGGAATTTGAACTTCACAATAATCGTGATTATCTCAAAAAATCCAGTTAGATCAAATATCCATGTTCAGACAAAAATAAACATTACAGGCCTACTCTGTATAAATGAGTAAACACATTTACTTTTGTTTTTAAACAAAAAGGATATTTCAGATGCAGTGCAACATGTAACAATGGGTATGTCAAGCCAATTCTCACTTTGTGCGGCTACTTGTACAAGGTGCTCTATAAATGAAAGTTGTTAATAAACTATTTTCATAGTTTATAACTAATGTATTAGGAGATTATACACAGCTTTCATAAGCTTGAATCAGTGGAAAACCATGGCCTCTGAGATGTGACATTTCATTATTGGGTTGTTTGAGAGCTCACAGCTCTGGGCAAGAGTCAGGCAACCTGACTGTGACATTTGTCAACATATCAGCAGTGTCTTCACCTCAGAAGCACCAGCTGCCTCTAAAATCACACTTGAGACTTCCCTTTCAATCACCAGTAGAGCTGAAAAATTCAGCCAGAGAGCTCCATGAGAAGCCGCTTGTCTCCATTTACACCTGCTATTAAGAAACATTTCAATCATAAGTGGACAGACCTGAATACAGGTGCAAAATAGCACAAAAACTTTTTGTGATCGGCTTACAAAGACCATATTCAGTGAAGGCCAAAAATGTTTGTGACCACATTGCATTTGAGATGTTAACCCTAAACTTTCCTGATGAGTACAAATAGCAGACACATTGACACACAAGACCATTATGATTTTCCATCTTTAAATTTCTAAATACACAGTATAAAGGCTCCTCTCTCTCTCTCTCTCTCTCTCTCTCTCTCTCTCTCTCTCTCTCTCTCCCCTCAGCTGTAAGCATTATCCTTAATTAATGTATTATTCTGCAACCCTGAGCTGTCAGTGCACACTACCAATAAAGCTGCACTAGTTGTCAACAAAGGGATTCCCACTATTAGAGCCTTCACACTCTACATTTATATCGAAGTCTCTGCCAAGTACTTTACTCAATGGAGCCAACAAACCAGAGCTTACTTCACTTTGTACAGGATTGCAGCAGGCTGTGGAGTGGCCCTCCATCAAACAGTATTCATGCAAGGATCCATCGCTGATGGGGATGGATGTGCAGGAACTGCTGAAAATGTTTAATTTGATTCAAATATGAGAGGTATTCAGGTACTGCTATTCCTGAGACTGCTTTTCTTATGACCTTATGTGACCATTTGCAGCTGAGCTAACAACAGTGAAACACAGGCATAATTTGATGCAAACACCCTGGATCAGCAAGTAATTCAGAAAGCATGCAAAACAAAATTCTGCTTGTGTTTTTAAATGCAGATTTGGTGACTTTGTAAATAGTAAAATGTCCTGTGCTTTTGGAAGTAAACTTTCTAGATTTCTCAATCAATAATGTAAAAGGACAATGTTTTTGTTATGAGTCTGCAGTACATACCTGTGCTCCATGTTTGGATTGAGTAAATTGTCCCAGCATTTTGTGGCATATGTGGTTTTAAGTATAAGGGAAGCTACTTTGAAACTCCAGATTTTCAAGCTACAAGATAGGAACATTCCTTTAATTTAGGGGTCTCCAAACTACAGCTCAGGCCGTATATGGCCCTCTAAAATGTTTTGACCGGCCTGTCACCCATTTTCGGCCCGCACTGGAAGCGCAAGACTGCTTCGGTGGCTTTTCATGCCTGTAAGACTGATTATACACTAGTGTGAGCCAATAGCATTCGAGTGCGGCTGTAAAGGAGCATATTATTGGTTTCACCAGCTGAACAAATACACCCTTCTCTTAAGTTCATGACGGTCATTTCATTCCAAATAAAAAAAGATGTCTCATTCATGAAGGAACTGATTGTACTGGAACACTTGTTCGTGAATGACATGAATGATTTGAGGGCTAGAGAAAGCTATTATAGGTACCTTTACATATACCACATCTAAACCATTCTTTTTTTATTATTTATTTCATTTTTGAAATATGACAATATTTCATGATGTTAAAATCAGCCTCCAAAAACAATTTTTGTCTCCATGCATACAAATTACACTGATGGCTGGCCATACAGATTATGTTGATAGCATACTGTACTGCCTGTATCTTACAATGTTACATTTAATAGTTATAAGTACTAAATAAGTACTTATTTGTAAGTAAATGCTATAATTGAAATAATATATACGTATACTATGCATTTGAACATGTAACATACAGTATTATCACATAGTTTTGTATTTTTGTAAACAAGAAAAATTAAATTAGTAGAAACTTACGTAGTTAGAATTGACTCTTCATCGTCCACTCAATCATCGCTCAGTTCAGAATGTCCACAAGGAAAAAAACTTTTTTGGCTTAAGAGGGTACATACAGAATGACAAATAAAGCAACACTGTGAGATAAAGAAGAAACTTCCGTGTTGAAAGGCAGGTGTGTAGTAAAATGCATCACAGGATAGCTTGCTGGTTAATGGTGGAACTCTGTGTATGTGTGTACTCCTGACACACATAACTATATAAAAGTTGCTTGAGCATTTCTATCGTGAAACAGAGACTGGATATCGATGTTGAACCCTTAGACCTTTCAAACGATGCATAATTTGTCAACTTTAATAACATTTATGGATAGTAAATTGTAATCTAAATGTAAGCAGAGTGATGTTAAGCCCGTGGGAGGGTACAGTGCATATCAACAGGAGTAGTTAACCCTCTGTCATATCATTTATAAGCAGGTATTCACCTCTACAGTTTCGACTATGGTCCAACAGTGCAGTGTTACATGGCCTTCATGGCGGCAGCAGCACGTAACACGCTGCATTTCTCAAGCCTCATGCAGTCATCATTTTTGCTATTTTCTCCTTATTTTCCCACCACCTTGCCTCATTTCGAGCTTCAGACCCAGAGAGTACCTTTTACCTAGAGCTGATTGAGAATCGCACGAGATCCTGGAATCCCTATCCTCAAACTCCCCGAAGGATACGTCATCTTCCAGGCATGCCCAAGCCTACTAGACTGAGTGTTAACATCTCAATGGTGACGCCAATTTACCCACACTGCCACTAAACGCAACAGCTAAACTGCAGCTGACTAAGCGATTATGTTACCGAAAGACCTCATATTCGAGCAAGACAGCGATATATTAGAGCATTATTTTAGAATGTTATGACAGGCAGCCAGGGTTGGGGAGTAACGGAATACATATAACGGGATTACATATTTAACAAAAAAAATAAAATAGAATGAACTATATTCCACTACAGTTACAATTTAAATCATTGGTAATTAGAATACAGTTACATTCAAAAGTATTTTGATTACCGAAGAGATTACTTTGCATTTTATTGTCATTTGTTCCATTTCATATTTAGTCCTTTCAGATGGAAACATTTATACACATAAATGATGCGATCCAAAGTGCATTTGAACAGTGGTGAAACACTTTCTTATGATGTGTTACATTCATATGAGCAGACAGAGAAGTAAGTTTGAAGTAAGTTTGGAGCAGAAGAATTAAAAATAAACCTTTTGCCGCATTGAGACTAGACTAGGGCTGGGTTCGGAATTGCATGCTACCCTTCTTCTCATGCTAGTTCT
The DNA here is from genome assembly GCA_032164185.1 of Moxostoma hubbsi. NCBI lineage: Eukaryota > Metazoa > Chordata > Actinopteri > Cypriniformes > Catostomidae > Moxostoma > Moxostoma hubbsi. The sequence continues at coordinate 30,169,497 of JAVLUX010000016.1, read as the reverse complement.
GCATTGACACACACAGCGGAGGTGGTGGGGGTGGTGTGCTATTCCAAACTCTGCATAAATCCACCGACTCTTCAAACTTAGCCTCGGTGTAAGTTTGTACGCTGGTATTGTATAAACAATGACAGCTTCAGAGCAGCTTTAAACTTGTCATATAAGCGTTTGATTTTATATTTTAAAGCATAATGGCCATCTCAGTTGTTTCAATGTAAATTATGTATAAATGCTTGCATGCCTACTGGATATCATTAATATGTTTGAAAATGTACCTGAATGTATTTTGATCAGTGGGTCTCCACCCTTGACTCAAGGCCCCCTACTGTCAGAGAAAATATTCAAAGACCTTCCATGTAGGGTATCATAATAATCTTCCTATCTAAACAATTTTAAAGATCTTGAGGCCCTTGGAAGTGTACCGATGCCCCTTAGTGGGTCCCCACACCTGGTTGAGAACCACTGTTATAGATGTAGCTTCTATTCCACCTTTTTTGTCAGTATAGAGTCTTCCCTTGCAGAAACCCTTGCTGCTTGCTTGGCATCTTCCAGAGACCATACTTCTCCTCTCACGGTAATATCAGACCGACTTTTATGGAAGCTTCCTTCCACAAATGTTTTATTTCTATCATTAAAATGAAATAACGTCTTTGCACTTTAAACAATCAGTTATGTCAATAGATTTGTTGATATGATGAATTTATTTGCACGGTCAATATTATCCTGTCCGTCATTTTAGTTAGGCATACATTTGATTGAATTGGGTACACATTTTTTAGTGCACACAATAGAGCTACACTGCTAGTTTCACACATCTAATATCCACCTCTCTGTTGGGGGGGGTGGGGGGCATCATCTTCTCAGCCACATCTATTTTCAAGAACGCTATTTTGGGGGTTCACTGTCGTGTTCAACTGTAGCAGCATATATCAACAGCAGCAGTGTATTGACTATGTTTAGCAGCAGCTGTATGCGTAAGCAGATCTTGTCTACCAAGACCAAACCTACTCTCAATACCATTTACACAATAAACAATTTTGTCAAAACTACTCGAGAGTTGTCCTAACTGATATATACTATTAATTCAGATAGGAAAAATCAAATCAAATAAAAAATAAATGTTTTATTTTTTTAAATACATTTACCGTAAACATACAAATGTGCATATCCTTTTTCTGTGTACTACAGTATATTACAGTATTGACTTTTAACAGTAAACTTTTACCTACTGTTGAAATCTGTATTTAAAAAGATCAGTGTGATACACAATAGCATTTAAATAGACAAAACTGATGTCCTTGTATAATACAGAAAGCAGTCAGTGTCAAGAAAAATGTGGAACAAATATTTAATTTGTATATAATAAACATTTCCAGGGTCGACTGCCATGGTGAAAAAAAACATCGAAACATTTTGACCAGTATGGCTCACACAATGACAATTAATTTTTTTATTTTTTTCATTTTGGTGGCATTGGCCAATTTACTGACACAATAACTATGTTTTGAAGCATGAATTAAATGTTTTGGGTGAGTTACTACATTTTGCAGACATGCAATAGAGTTGTCATGATTCACTGTTGTCTGCCCTGTGTTTTACCTCTGTCATCTGTTCCCCATGGACTGCACTTCCCATCATCCCCTGCTCTGATCACCTCCAGCTGTTCCTTATTGTTTCTCACCTGTGTTTAATGTTCTCATTTGTCTTTTTGTATTTAATGCACTGATTTCTGTTCAATATATATATATAATTATAATATATAATAACGTAAACAAGCGAAAACATCCATGAAGGGCACAGGCTGTATTGTGAGTTGTTGAATGTATTCGAAACTGTTTTGACCTACCGTGTTCTGCCTGTGCCCTTTGTGGATGTTTTCTCTTGTTTACGTTATTGTTTCCCATCGTGGATGTTTGATTTGTTCCTGTGTCTACCCGTTATTTGTATTTTGTTTATCTTTTCATTAAAATCCTTCGCCGCAAATAGATCCTGCTCTTTTGATTTCTTCCCAAACGTTACAAGAGTTGTGATGTCCCATAAAACAGTTGTGACAATTGAGAAGGTTTAAAAAAAACTTTCAAAGCGATTGAGGAAAAACTGTAAGTGAAACAATACATATAAGTTAGGTATGAACCCATGAGCAATGCATTTTCCTGTGGGAGCATGAGACTCTGGCCGGAGCCTGAGACTCTGACCCACTCAATGTGACTCATACTAACAGTCTACGATACCTGCTAACATCACACACATACATGCCAGTGCATTAGTACACCATTAGTCTCTGACTAACCTTTTTTTCCTCAAGTCTGACACATAGACTATAAGTGCCTTTGAAGACAGAATGTGTTTAATACAAAGCAGAGGAAGTTTGATTGCACCTGTCTAAGATTTACAATAAATTTGCTGTTTGTGTGTGTGTGTGTGTGCTTCACGCTCACTCACATCCCTCAGCAGACTGGTTCACACACTGATGCAATGCACTGTGGTCAACTTGGCAGCCCTGCATGTGCTGCTCTCACATGCTCTCCTGCTATATTTTGCAAAGTGCCCTTGGTAATCACATTTCTAGTTTTTCTATTCTCTCTCGTAAAATGAATCATTAGAGGGAGAAAACAATTCTAAGTGCAAAGCACAAGTGGGAGTGGGTGGGAGTGATTGCTCTACCTGTGGGTGTAGGCACGCAAACTTTGGGTGTATTGTATGTAAATGAAGTACACTTTTAATTGATAACTAGCCTTGATTTGTGTGTCAGTAGATCAATATGATTCTTAAAATTAGTAATAATAACTTTAATTTTCATGTCACCTTTCCAAAGCTCAAGGACACTGTAAATAATTTAAACATAAAACATGAAACAAAGAAACTTATTGCAAATAGAAAACAATGAACAATGATAGCAGGTTAGACACAGGTGAGCAAGATGTGAGCCAACAGCATACATCACGGTCTGGAGCAGAGCAGACAGCAATACAGTCACTGAGAAGGGGATCCATTGTATGCACTTACACTTCCAAATTCTTATGAATGGGCAAACTTCTTTTAGATTTATGTTGCTTGACAGGAAATTTAATATATAGTAGGTCGAAGATGGACCAACCCACCTAACAGGGAACGTTCCAACAACTTTGGCTAACATTATTTAAAGGTTTGGGGGGAAAAAAATTATATAAAACGTTAATGGAACATCCTTATAACGTTATTAACCTTAAAAAACGTTCTACTAATGTTAAGAAAACTGGACATTTTCATGTTCCCACAACCAAATACTAACGTTAGGAAAACGTTCTTAGAACATAAAATTGTTAGCTGGGAAAGAACCAAAGAAGAACCTCAACTTAGTTGATAAAATTTGCACTACAACTAATGCCCACTATATCAATATATAGTCAGGTCCATAAATATTGGGACATCGACACAATTCTAATCTTTTTGGCTCTACACACCACCACAATGAGTTGAAATGAAACGAACAAGATGTGCTTTAACTGCAGACTTTCAGCTTTAATTTGAGGGTATTTACATCCAAATCAGGTGAACGGTGTAGGAATTACAACAGTTTGTATATGTGCCTCCCATGTTCTGATGTACACCATTTTCTTCTTCTACCTTAGATATTTGCTTCAAATAAATACAGTATTATTCTACAGCTAAAATAATTAGTATCATATAAAGGCTTACTATTCGGTAATATTAATCATTATTATAGAATTTATTTCATACTTTAAAGTGTGCTCTACATTTGAGATACTGAACAAATGTTTCCATCATTGTGGCATGCATTGTGTAGCCCAACCCTCAGATAAATCTCATTGGTCCAAAATCCTGCTCCTCTTTACTGTAAATTAAACTACAAATATCCTTTGATTGGCTCTGATTATTTATAATTATACTGCCTATTCACATTTAGTATGAACTAGCACAATGCCCTTTGCTAGAAACAAAGTGGCTTGTTAGGACACAATGTCACTTGGGCAATTGTAACACTCTGCAATCTTGTGTAAATTAAACATTATGATTCAGTCTTTCTCAAACATTAAAATTGTACTTTTGTGTGCCTCATATCAATAGGTTGCAGATAGATTTGTTGTGCCTTGTGGAATAAAAAAAAATATGTTACAATTAACACTGTTCACCATTTAGTGTATTTGTATTAATATAGGCTATGCCAAGCTAGAGAGGAAGACAAAACCCTTCACACATTTACATATGTGCAATTGTTAAAGTCTGATTTATTGCGTATTTTCTTCTTGATTTGTCATTTTGACAGCCCTGTTGACAGAACAGGCAGTATCTGTGTAAATGAAAACAGAGACACAGGGATCATGTTATCACCATCTCATCTGTCATCTAATAGATTATGGGAGGTCATGCTTTCAGAGGGAGAAGGTCACTCTGTCATCCATATTTCCCTTTATTTCCTTCATTTTTCCTCTCATTCCATCATTTTCTCACTCTTTCCTTCATTCTCATCCCATTGTCTGCCTGGCACACAGCCTTGGCAGACAAGCTGAAAGGTAAAGTCTCATCAATGTTATCAGCAGGGGACAGAAAACACAGACAAATATATAACTGCCTATGCTGGACTGTCGCCGTCTAATCACACAAATACACACACACACACACACACACACACACACACACACATACTGAAAAATGCAGGAGACCAAGAGGGGTCAAGATCATGTTGGTATATTTTTGTTCTTTGCCAATATAAAAGAGTGCATGTAGTACTAACAAACATTCTGTTTTAGGAGAACAAATTAATTCATAATCTGTTAATGAAATTAATTCACAATCCGAGAACACTGCTAAACCTGTTATAATATTGTAGGCTTCTGTGTCAAAGTCATTTAAGGATAGTTCGTTCACTTTGCTGCCACCTTGGCCCCCTGGCAGCATTTTCTACAGTATGTAGGAAACAGACATGCATGTGCAGCTTCTTTGAATGGGGAAAAATCTCCAAAACTCTTTGTCAAGATTGTTTCAATAACAGTAAAACAATCTGACAACTATGTTATCAAACATTTTGCGTTCTTATCTCACATTAAGCAAAATAAAGTGATTTTTCAGACTGGTTCATGCAAAATCTATAGTAAATAAACTAAATCAAAAAGGCATTTTGCTAATCTGAAATACTGCACTTCCATTCTTACAACTGTTTTTCTTACAACAATTTCTCACATTTATTTTTCTACAAGTGCTTGTCCCAGTTGGCCAACAAAGATGTGCTGAGATCAGTAATTGCCATCATATTTCTACATTTAAATGCGCTATATAGCAAAAAGCCTTCCGGATACCCACTTATAAGATGTCAGGACTGGGCATTAAAAACAAAGCTGTTACCTCTTTTTAAATCTAACAACTTGTGGGACTCATTTTGCTAATCTACTAAATATATATATATATATATATATATATATATATATATATATATATATATATATATGTATATATATATTTAATCAATATTTAACTACTTTTTAACTCTAAATCATCACTTCTGGTAAGCTTCACGAGAGGGTGGAGATCCCGTCTCTCATGTGATGTATTACAGTAGCCATGATATGGACATAATCTCACATTCTCCTCTTTGTTGAGACATCCAGCATAAGCACACAAACGCACCATTGTGAGTAAAGATATATATATCTACACCAAAACCGAAGTTTCCGAACAGCGTTCCTCCTACTCACTTGTAAACAGCTCTGCTCTTCCGGCTGTGATGCACATGCGTCAGTTCTCACGTGTTTCAAATGCCAATGCGATTACACCACACACGCGTAACGCTCCTGACCAGAAGCAAGATTCAGAGTTAAAAAAAAGTACTTTATATATTTATCTTTTTTTCATCAAATGTGTTCTGGTGAAGAAAAAAAATTCATACACACCTGGGATATCATGGAGCTGAGTAAATAATTATAGAATTTTCATTTTTGGGTGAACTATCCCTTTAAGCACTGACTTGAGTTACAAACTAACAAGTAGTTAGTAAACCCTTTACGTGAGACCTTATGCACAGCTGGTGCAACACTACCCTGGTGATTGGTACATGTCAGGATCCTGGCATATCTGTTGGTCTTGTTTATAGATTTTTGTGTCTGGATCTTGACCCCCATATTGTGTCTCTTGTTGTTAGGGGGACCACTTGTCCTGCATTTTGCATGAGCAGGAAAAACACTGGAGAAAAAAAAAAAAAAAACTGCAACATTAAATGGATCTATCCGGAGCTCCTGAGAAGAAAAAGTGTCTTTGTTCGTATAATAAAGAATGGGAGAAAATATATACATGGTTAAAACCAGTTACAGGTGACCCTAAAAAAGGAGAGTGCAGGGTATGCCACCAAAGTTTCACGGACAGTTCTGCTGAAGCATTTCAGTGCCCAGCTCATGGTCATGACAGCTCTGGTATCTTTGGCTTTGAACATTCCTGTCACCAACGCGGAGAGGGTGTTTTCTCTGATGACCGCTGCGTGGACAGAGACAAGGAACTGAGCATCTGTGGACCTCATAAAAAGTGATATACAGACATGTAATTAATGAGAAGGCCCTACTCGAAACTGCCAAATCAGACAAAAAAAATTTAATTCAAGATGCACTAAATCCAGTAAGAATGCATTTAATCTTTATAGTCTTTCCTAATGGAATTGATGTGTTTATTTGGAAATGTGCTTTTTAACGATTAGATTATTATTTTCACTTCGTTATATTTAGATTGAGTATGTCCGTGCTGTTAAAATTAGTTTGTATCATAGACCTTATGCCAAACGGTGTGAAGTTCACAGCGTCGGTCAGCACCGACATTTAACATCACAGCAAAAATACATCTAATATAAAATCAATATTTATTCACCTAGTACAATAATAGTAAGTTACTGTATCTCTCACTCATGTCCCGCATTGTCCCGCAAAATCAGGTCTGCTGACCTGCAACAGAGCAATAGCCAGGTGGTCACCCTACTCGTTGTGAGTGTTTGTGTGTGTGTGTGAGAGAGAGAGAGAGAGAGAGAGAGTGTGCAGAGTGCATAGTTACCTTTCTTGTTACATTGCCATGTGCTCTTCCGTCATATCCTTTATTTTGTTTTTAGTTCCTTTGTTATGTTTGATTTGTTATAAGTAGAAACCCCGCCCTCTTGCTTGCCTGATTATGAGTTCATATGTTTCTCCTGTCTATCTCATTACTCTCCTATTTAACATACCTTTATGCCTGTTTTGGAAGGTTTTCATGTCAAGGTGTCCTGGTAGTTCTTTTTACAAGCCTCATTTCTTTTCACTGCTTGCTTCAGTTTTGGTTCGGCACAGAACCACACATCCATTAGCCCCTTTCCTGCCAACAGAGGCTTTTCCTCTCTTGCATTAACACTCACAAAAGTAACTCCTGTAGTGACGTCATTTAATATCGAGTATTCTTCTGACGTTAATGCACGTGCGATTAAATAGTAACATCAAAATCAACAACACTGGTGGAGGCACCAGGATCGGAGCTACACTTTTGTTATGGTTGTCTGACACAAACTGTGGCTGCATCCGAAAACATCCACAGCTGCCTAATCAGTTAATGGTATAAATGACCAGGTTCGTAGATTAGCTCTGGGCTTCCGGAGCAATAGCCCCAAATCTTTTTCTCTAGTCCCGAACTCTTTCTCCCTCATTCCCGTACCATGCATCTATATTTTACCCTATGGTTGCAAGGTGCTGTGGCATCGTCCATCACCCACTTTAACATGAGCAGAATGTTACCGGCTCTCTGGCACCGAACTCACAATAGCATAAAACCATACTACTCTTACTGTTTCTGCAATATACAGATACGCCAAATCTAGTGAGAGTACTATGCAAGTATGCTATTTCAGCGAAAGAGACTGTAACGATCCACACCGTCTTTGGTTTGTGTACCTTTTATTTTAAGTTTTGGCACCTTTTATGTTCCATATTGTTCTTTGCTTATGCACTCTTATTTTGAAAGTCTTGTCATGTCCTGTTTTCCCTCCTTGTCTATGTGTCCGGTTTTCATTGGTTTATTGTTTGATGTTAGGAGAATGTTTCATGTCAATCCTGCCCTCGTCTGTGTTTCTGCCTGAGCCCTCCTTGGAAGATTCCCAGTGTTTATCTTGTGTTTATACCTTTGTTTTCCCCTTGTGGATGTTTCATTTGTTCCTGTGTTTATACTTACCTTTACTTTATGGTATTCAAATAAAGCTGTACCTGGATCCTCACTCCCTCGTCTGCCCACTTCGTTACAGAACGACCAACCACTATGGATCCAACGGCTTTTTTCCTGGAGCTTGCTAAGGCGAACCTAACCATCCGCGAGTTCACCTACTTCTTTTCCAACGTGGCTAGCTACTCCGGTTGGAATGACCATGTGCTGAAGGAAGTGTATAGGGTCGGTGTACCCATCCGCCCATGGAGAAACTTGCCGGAGACCGGGGATTGCACCTGGCAGGAGTATGTGGACCTAATCCTGGAGATTTACGCTGCAGGGGAGCCGCCTCTCTCGATTCCGGGCAGGGCTCCAGGGTGTCCCACGCCTGCCACGGCCAACGAGCCAACGCCCACGCCTGCCACGGCCAACGAGCCAACGCCCACGCCTGCCACGGCGAACAAGCCAACGCCCACGCCTGCCACGGCCAATGCGTTGCCAGCCTCGTCCGTCCCAGCGCCAGCGTTGCCAGCCTCGTCCGTCCCAGCGCCAGCGTTGCCAGCCTCGTCCATCCCAGCGCCAGCGTTGCCAGCCTCGTCCGTCCCAGCACCAGGGTTGCCAGCCTTGTCCGTCCCAGCGCCAGCATTGCCAGCCTCTTCCGCCAGGAGGAGGAGGAGAAGAGGAAGGTCTTCCGCTCACCAGTCTCCGCCTTCCACGGCTTCGTCCCAAGAGCCAGAGCCAGAGCCAGCGCCTGTAGCCTCGACCGTCCAAGAGCCAGAGCCAGCGCCTGTAGCCTCGACCGTCCAAGAGCCAGAGCCAGCGCCTGTAGCCTCGACCGTCCAAGAGCCAGCCCCCCTTGAGCCTCCCACGGCTCCGCCCCTTGAGCCTCCCACGGCTCCGCCTCCCGAGCTTCCCAGAGCTCCGCCTCCCGAGCTTCCCAGAGCTCGCCTTCCGAGCTTCCCAGAGCTCAGCCTCCCAAGCTTCCCAGAGCTCCGCCTTCCGAGCTTACCAGAGCTCCGCCTTCCGAGCTTCCCAGAGCTCTGCCTCCCGAGCTTCCCAGAGCTCCACCTCCAGAGCCTCCCAGAGCTCCGCCTCCAGAGCCACCCAGAGCTCCGCCTCCACAGCCTCCCAGCGCTCCGCCTCCAGAGCCTCCCAGTGCTCCGCCTCCCGAGCCACCCAGCGCTCCGCCTCTCGAGCCACCCAGCGCTCCGCCTCTCGAGCCTTCGAGACCACAGTCACCAAAGCCTTCCACGCCTCTGTCACCAAAGCCTTCCACGCCTCTGTCACCAGAGCCTTCCACGCCTCTGTCACCAGACCCTTCCACGCCTCTGTCACCTGAGCCTTCCACGTCTCTGTCACCAGAGCCTTCCACGCCTCTGTCACCAGAGCCTCCCAGGTCTCCGCCTCTGAAGACTGCCTCGGCTCTGCCTGCGCCTGCTCCGCCACCAGAGCCTTCCACGGCTCCACCTCCAAACCCTTCCACAGTTCTGCCTTCCACGGCTCTGCCTGCTCCGCCTTCTATGGCTCTGCCCCAGAGGGCCTACATGGTTCCGCCTTCCACGGCTCTGCCTGCGCCGCCTCCTACGGCTCTGCCCCAGAGGGCCTACATGGTTCCGCCTTCCACGGCTCCGCCTGCGCCTTCTCCGCCACCCACGGCTCTGCCTGCGCCTGCTCCGCCCCCTGACCCTTCCACAGCTCCGCCTTCCATGGCTCTGCCTCCTCCGCCTTCTACGGCTCTGCCCCAAAGGGCCTTCATGGTTCCGCCTTTCACGGCACTGCCTGCTCCGCCTTCTACGGCTCCGCCCCAAAGGGCCTTCATGGTTCCGCCCTCCACGGTTCTGCCTGCGCCTGCTCAGCCTTCCAAGCCTCCAGAGACTTCCAAGCCTCCAGAGCCAACCTGGTCTCCGCCTACCATGGCACCGCCCCTGGAGTCCTCCTCGGCTCCCCCTACAGAGCCTACCGCGGCTCTGCCCGCTTCCCCTGAGACTCCTCCTAGGCCTTCTGACCCTGTCTTGTGGCCTCCTCCCAGGCCTTCTGACCCTGTCTTGTGGCCTCCTCCCAGGCCTTCTGACCCTGTCTTGTGGCCTCCTCCCAGGCCTTCTGACCCTGTCCCGTGGCCTCCTCTCAGGCCTTCTGACCCTGTCCCGTGGCCTTCCTCTAGGCCTCCTGACCCTGTCCCAGTCCTGTGGCCTTCTCCTTGGCCTCCTGACCCTGTCCCAGTCCTGTGGCCCTCTCCTTGGCCTCCTGACCCTGTCCCAGTCCTGAGGCCATCTCCTAAGCCTCCTGACCCTGTCCTAGCCCTGTGGCCATCCCCTAGACCTCCAGATCCTGTCCTAGCCCTGTGGCCATCCCCTAGACCTCCTGACCCTGTCCTAGCCCTGTGACCATCCCCTAGACCTCCTGACCCTGTCCTAGCCCTGTGGCCATCCCCTAGACCTCCTGACCCTGTCCTAGCCCTGTGGCCATCCCCTAGACCCCCTGACCCGGTCCCTGCCCTATGGCTGCCTCCCTGGCCACCTGACCCGGTCCCTGCCCTACGGCCATCTCCCTGGCCCCCTGACCTGGTCCCTGCCCTATGGATGCCTCCCTGGCCCCCTGACCTAGTCTCGACCCCGCAGCTGCCTCCCAGACTTCCCGACCCGGTCCCCTCCTACAAGTCGTCCCCTCGGTCCCCTGGGCATCTGCCTGGCCTCCTTGGTCTCCTGGCCGCCCACCTGTTTTGTCATGGTCTCTCTGTCCTAGTCTTGTCCCTCTGTGCCCCTCGTGTCCCCTTGATCTGCCTGTTCATCCCTGTTTTCCGTTGTCGTTTTGCCCTTCCTTTGGTTAGGAGCGTCTGGGATCCGCTCCTTAAAGGGGGGGCTCTGTAACGATCCACACTGTCTTTGGTTTGTGTACCTTTTATTTTAAGTTTTGGCACCTTTTATGTTCCATATTGTTCTTTGCTTATGCACTCTTATTTTGAAAGTCTTGTCATGTCCTGTTTTCCCTCCTTGTCTATGTCAAGTCAAGTCAAGTCAATTTTATTTGTATAGCGCCTTTCACAACACACATCGTTTCAAAGCAGCTTTACAGAAGTTCAGCATTAACAGACGATAAAAATGTAATGTCTATAAAGTCGATAAATCATCATCCTTGTGCAGGGCTCCAAACTGCGACTAAAAATGGTCGCATTTGTGACCAAATAAATTTATTTGTGAGTGTAATTTCTGTCAAGGTCGCCATTGGCGACATTAAAAGTTTACTCCCTTTTGATTTTAAAATTTGCATTACATTTCCCGAGATACATAACAAAAGTTTATATCAAAGAAATAGCGGGGAAAACGGAGTTCATTGCGGGAACTAACCAATGTGTCCGGTTTTCATTGGTTTATTGTTTGATGTTAGGAGAATGTTTCATGTCAATCCTGCCCTCATCCGTGTTTCTGCCTGAGCCCTCCTTGGAAGATTCCCAGTGTTTATCTTGTGTTTATACCTTTGTTTTCCCCTTGTGGATGTTTCATTTGTTCCTGTGTTTATACTTCCCTTTACTTTATGGTATTCAAATAAAGCTGTACCTGGATCCTCACTCCCTCGTCTGCCCACTTCGTTACAGAGACACTGCTGTGCGCATCCATCGCTCATGCATATTTGAATGAGAGACAGAAAGCAGGAGTGCAATGGAGAAAAAAAGATGTTCAGAAATGGATATCCAACAGTGTTACGTAAAAACAAACACACCACATAATTCGTCTAATTAGAAAAAGGATAAAGCAGTAATAACCTCATGGTTTGGGCAGCTTCCGCCCCAGCCCAAAGATGCATCTGACCGATGTACACTGTTTGTGCTTGGGCAGGTTAATTTTGCACCTTTAGGCTGGAGACAGTAAACCAGAGGCATTTACATTTACATTTACATTTATTCATTTGGCAGACGCTTTTATCCAAAGCGACTTACAAAAGAGGAAAAACATAAGCGAATCATCTGAAGGAGACAGTGGTACGAAAAGTGCCATACTACAAAGTCAAACAAGAATTGTTAATTTTTTTTTTTTTTTAGCGACTGGTTAATAAGCATAGGCATAAACAGTATACAAACTTCAGCTAACTACCTCAAAGCTTGTGAATGAAGTTGTATTTATTTAGTTTCTGTTAAAGCAGCTGTTTTAACATACAGTAAGCTGTTATTATCAACAATTACTCTGGTCAGTTTAAAATATTTAAATATATAAAAAGTTAGAAATACTCAGAACTCTTTTTTGTTTTGAAATTTTAATAAAATAACAATGTTAGAATAAAATATACACAAATTTAAGAAAAGTCATGGTCCTATGGTTATATGGGTTTTATTTCAACAAAGTTATTACATTGCAAAATTTAAAAACAGTCAAAATGACAGCCGTGGTAGTTCTAGTGTTAAGACACGATGACATGAACCTTGCAAAATCAAGCAAATATTTTGTTTCTTATAAATAATAATGACATAAATGACACCTCACAGATGTAACATTTTAAACTTTTATTACAAAGTGTTTTATATTTCTATATTTCTTCAAAAGTATCTTAAGTATCTACAGCGGTCTGGGCAGAGCCCCAAATATCCACTGACATTAGAAACGCCCCTGTAAATGACAGTGCTTTTGGATGGATGGAACTATTAACAAAACTGGTCTCTGGACAGGTAAAAAGCACATTATTTAATTCTACTTCCTTATGCTGCTTTCAAAATGCAGTAGTTTCCAGTTTTCAGATGCAGCCTGTGTCTTCAGGTTACAGTTTATTGGGCATGTGAGACGCGCTGAAGCTTGAGTGAGAGAAGAGAGGAGGCGGTCTGCCAACCACACAGCACAACTCTGAAGATAACTTGTATAATAATTTTCAAGATGTTGAAAATGCACTATAAACCTATCTATCAACACACACACACACACACACACACACACAAAAGGTTGGGTTTCCATGTTTTATGGGTACTTTCCATAGACATAATGATTTTTATTGTACAAACTATATATTCTATCCCCTAACCCTAACCCTACCCCTAAACCTAACCCTCCGTCAGCATGTTACCGAGTTACCTGAGATTGTAAAATCACGCAAATTTAAAAATAAAAATACATAAATAAAACAATTTAGAGAGGTGTATTTAGCACACTTCAAAATGTTCTTATACTTCACTGCTCTTGTGTTTCAAGCAGACTCTTATCAAATTTAGAGACTGATAGATTGAGAGAAACTTTTTCACTCTCTCACTCTGTTCCTAATCTATGATAGATTGAAGATTTTAAAGCCTCAATTACAGTGTTCCTTCTTTTTATTTTAGAATCTCACAAACCATTAAAGTTATTCATAAACAGTGTGAATAGTGATTCATTATAAATAATTTGTTATATTTCTAAACAGTTTTTTTTTTTTCCACAAAGCAATACCAAGGGCTTCCTTCAAAGCCTGTTCCATCTACAGAACTGCCGCTCACTGGATGTTTTTGTTTTTGGAACCATTCAGAGTAAATTCTACAGACTGTTGTCATGTCTAGATGTGTTTTTGTTCATGTTTTGTTTTTGTGTCTTTTGTTTTGAAATTCTAGTTCCTGTTTCATGTCATATGGTTCCCTTGTCATGTGATTTCATGTTTCCCTCCATGTTCATTTGTCTTGTTTTCGTTGGTTTATTGTCTTTATCAGTTCTAGTTTGCCATTGGTTTAAGGTTATTAGTCGTTATCTTGTTTATAGTTCTGTCTTTTTCTTGGTGTTCTTGTCATTGTTTTAACCAATGACTGTGTATTTTATCCCTCATGTTTGCCATTGTCTCTTGTCAAGTATTGATGATGTAACCTTGTTTGCTAAGTCTAGTTTAGTCAAGTTGTGTTCATGTTCATGTTAATTGTTCATGTTTATTTTTAGTTTAGTTTATGTCTATAATTAGGGTATTTCAATAAACTGTACTTGGGTTCCTCATCTTTACGTCATCGTCTTCATCATTGCCAGTGCCAGCACATCATTACAGAATACTTGACCCACCAAAATGAACCCAGCAGATCTACTAATATGTCTAAGTTAGGGAAAACGCTCCATAGAGGACTACGTTGAGGACTTCTGCATCCTGGCAGATGAAGTGGGCTTCGATGAGATCTCCCTCAAACACTTTTTTTTGTGCATGCTTGAATGAGCCAGTGCACACCTGGATGCCTGGCAGTGGGAGTACCTTCAATCTGGCTCAATATATCGACTTTGCCCTGTGGATATGTGGTTCAACTTTCACTGTGGGGGAGGCGGAAAACAAGCCAGGGTCCCCCATCATGGTCAGCGAGCCAGAGTCCCACGTCATGGTCGATGAGCCAGCGTCCCATGCCATGGTCGTTGAGCCAGGGTCCATCATGGTTGACGAGCCAGCGTCCCACATCATGGTCGATGAGCCAGCGTCCCACGTCATGGTTGACTAGCTAACGTGCACGCCTGCTATGGCCGACAAGTCAATGCCCATGCCTGCCATGGCCAACGAGTCAACACCCACGCCTGCCATGGCCAACGAGTCAATTCCCACGCCACCATTATTCATTTAGTCCGTCCCAGAGCCAGAATTGCCAGCCTCGTCCGTCCCAGACCAGCGTTGCCAGCCTCGTCCTTCTTGGAGGCTGCACTGCCAACTTTGGCCTCCCGGAGGAGTAGGAGGAGGAGAAAAGCTTTCGTTTCTAAGTCTCTGCCCATGTATACGACCACGGAGGTCTTTTCCTAGTCTCTGCCCATGTACACGACCACAGAGGTCGCTCCCAAGACTCTGCTCATGTTCACGACCACTGAGCTCTTTTCCCATTCATCTAGGACACTTAGTTCCACGACTTGGACCCACGTCATGGCCCCCAAGCCCGAGTTCCATGTCATGGTTGCCAAGCCCGAGTTCCATGTCATGGCTGCAAAGCCCGAGTTCCAGGTCATGTCACAGCCAAGCCAGAGTCAGCTCCAGGCCATGTCACAGCCACGCCAGAGTCAGCTCCAGGCCATGTCACAGCCACGCCAGTGTCAGCTCCAGGTCATGTCACAGCCACGCCAGAGTCAGCTCCAGGTCATGTCACAGCCATACAGAGTCAGCTGTTACAGTTGTATGTGAAAATCCCAGGAGATCAGTAGTTACAGAAAATACTCAAACCAGTCCATCTGGCAGCAACAATCATACAACACTCCAAATTACTGAGATACATTTTTCCCCCATTCTGATGGTTGATGTGGACATTAACTGAAGCTCCTGACTCGTATCTGCATGATTTTTTGCACGGCTCTGCTGCCACACGATTGGCTGATTAGATAATTGCATGGATTATTGTTGTTGCCAGACGGACTGGTTTGAGTAATACTGTAACTGCTGATCTCCTGGGATTTTCACACACAACAGTACCTACAATTTACTCTGAATGGTGACAAAAACAAAAAAACATCCAGTGAGCGGCAGTTCTGCGGATGGAAATGCCTTGTTGATGAGAGAGGTCAACAGAGAATGGCCAGACTGGTTCAAACTGATAAAGCCTTTGGTGAGAAAAATTAAATCTCAGAGTCCTATTCTGAGATGCGCATTGGTGCTGTTTTGGTGGTACGAGGGGGACTTACACAATATTAGGCAGGTGGTTTTAATGTTGTGGCTGATCGGTGTTAAATGAAAGTAGATTTTAACCAAAGGTTGACATGCATTTTCAGTTTTTTTATTTGAATATTTTTATTTTATGTCAGGATGTTGCTAAAATGGACTGTATTTTTGTTTCTGTGCAATAACTGTAAAAATATTTAATATATTATTTTTTTTTGTAGGCAAGACATCAAGGTATGTGTCTATGTAGCGATAGCCAGCTGGTAAGAGATAGCTGTGCAGTATGTGTAAACCTCACTCCCCTGGTCTCAAGGCACACTAGCGACTGACACAAGAGGCTGAAGCCTTTAACACGTCTCACATGCCAGCTGACATCAGTTTGAATCCCGCTTGGAGCAGGTCGAGCTGGACCGGTTACATCTATACATAAATTGACTGTTAAAATAATCCTGCCCTGACAAAAATTCACTGGATTAAAACATGTGGTTCTGTACCTTCAGAGTTATACTTACATATACAGACCAAAAGTTCTGACACTTCTTTGAGCACCACCAATGGAAATGCTTTATGGTCAACAGTCATTTCCCTTTCAATGTCACTTCGCTTGTCGCTGAAGGCTTCAGTTCTCTCACAGCTCAATGCCATCTGGAGTCACAATATCCGGATGGAATTTCAAGTCGGATCTTATGATTTCATGACCACAAAACATTCCCTTCAACCTTGTGATTTTTTGTACATTTATCATGCAAAACAATCAAAGTGGTGAACTTGCTGTTGCTCAGCAACTGTCTAACTCTGAGAAAAAGGGGGTTGATGGGGGACTAGTTAACCATTTCATGTCAAAAAAAGTATAAACAGACAACACTTTGTTGTTTTAAAGGGGTGGCTGGAGGCAAAGAGTGGTGCCTTTTAAGATTTAGAACATGTTGTAAACATTGGTATTTGGTATTTTGGTATTTGTTTCTGTTGTTTCAGAATGTGGTTCTGTGAGTGGGCTTAAACTGAGTCACCAGTGGTCAGCACTAATGGCCGATTATAGCAACGGGGCTGGAGGCGACTGATGTAAGGGCTTTGTGTTCAGAGCTGTTGCCACAGAGCATTGAGTTTTATCTCACTCTAAGATTGACAGAGGGATTACAATGACACAGGGGTGACTTACAGCACTTCCTTTCTGCCAGCATTAATTTGCTGTTCTGAATTGATAGCTTTTGTCACTAACCAGGCACATTTCTTACATACAGTAGGTGTCAAGTTTTTAACAAAAGTAACCAATATTAAATAACCAATCCGTTCTGACTTCCGAGAGCCATGTGCCTCACTATGCAGACACCAAAAGGTGCCCCTTAGCATCTTTATAGCAAAACTGCTGGAACCCATATTGGTTTCAGTGAGAAGCCTTAAATGTCAATACACCACCATATCAGAATGTTTGTCATAATGCCTCATAGGGCTCAGTATATCCTGATAGTTTTGCAGGCTCTGTCCACACTTGAATTTATTTAGTATATGTACATATTACACAATGGTGTAATATATTTTTTGTAGACTTAATTCTACTAATTGTATCAACAAATCTAAAAAAAGGAGAAACAATTTTATGTTGAGAAATTTATTTTGATCTCCAAGATATGGATTCTGGTCCGTGGGAAACAGAAAGTTATTGTATTCATATAAACAATGATAAGCACCATATGGAGGTTGCTTTTTTTTGCTTTTTTCATTTAGACTTTCAGTATTGTTGGGGTTTGGATTAGAGGGTAGAGTTGATAAAATATGCATTTCTGTTCATTGTATTACGTCATCTAAAAATACAACTAGCTTTTGGCGCTTCTCTGTGGAAATTTCACATGGAAACTGGAGCTCACATGTCCCCAGAAGTTCAACAACAGCTTGGCCACTGTGGGGGGCAGTTATTCAAATTTCTAAATTATTCTAAATTATTTTAATTTTATGTCCAGATCTGGTCCTAGGATGTAATCTTTGGGGAGACATTTTGGCCAGTATGGTGTAGCAATAGGTTCTCTCTTCATCTGAGAGGACCAAAGAAGACCCAGAGTAAATCATGTCAAAGAGAACCCAGAGAATAAAAGATAATTTTCTGTGCTTTATTGAAATCCCCAAAAATTACAATATAGTCAAGCACTGTGAAGAGCAGAGCATGCAGCAGCTGAAGCATGGGGCTGAGGGGAATGGATCCACCATTAAGTCACCAGCGAGCATCGACAGGGGAGAGATGGAATCAAACAGAGTGAACTCGGGTCACGGCTCCGTTCTCAGCCACCCCCTGTACCTTTCTTCCAGGAGGTGAAAGGCACCTCTTACTACCTGGACACGACCTCCTCGCTCGTCTGCTCTCACTACCCTTGATGGTGGGGTGGCCCACGGGTACATGGAGGTCCCCATATGGATAGAGCGGTTGCGATCCACCTGTGCCCCGAGAATGACGGCAACTGTCGCGATCGTCTGGTACTCCCCTCCAAGGTCTGTACGATAACGTCATCGCTGACCTCAAAAGCCTACACCACCACTGGTCAGGCCGCCTCCACCCTGCATGCCATGGCTCTCCTGCAAGTCCACCAAGCCAAGGCACTTAAAGATCTGCACTTGGGTAGTCCTAACCCCGACGTGCTGCAGGAACTGCTCTCTTCTACCGACCTCGCTCTCAGAGCCACGAAGGTCATAGCGAGGGCACTCGGGCAGGCGATGGCCACCCTTGTGGTCCAGGAACATCACCTGTGGATAAACCTGGTCAAGATGCGTGACGTTGACAAAGTCCGCCTCCTCAATGCCCCCATCTCCCAGCTTGGTCTCTTCGCCGATATGTCGACGACTTCGCCCAGCAGTTTTCAGTGGTAAAGAGGCAGACGGAGGCTATCTCTCACATCATTCCGCGGATCCACCCCAGCGCAACCCATGCCCCGTCTGCCTGCCGAGGGAATCCCCCTGCCGCTTCATCAAGCAGACAACAGGCAGCTCTGCCTCAACCCGGGCCCAGCTCTCAGCCCTTCGGGCTGCGGTAACCACATTGTCAATAAAAAAGCTATTTCCTCACTTCCAGGGTCATCTAGCCGATGCATGCCATTCTCACGGCACCCCGGCACCAAAAAAAACACAGCCCCGGTTCCCCGGACACAGTTACTTTGCCACCAGACCCACAACTGCCCATCCCCAGCAGGCCAGTGCTGATGAGTTCCGACGACGTCTTGCACATTCCTTCTTTTCTCAGCACCCAAGCCTTGGGACGCGCTTTTGCCTCCTGACGCATTATTACCTGCTCCTCCCCCCACTGCGAAGCCCCACCCGGTGCGTCACAAATTATCTTGGCCTATAACTGTCCCCTTGTGTCTTCACCAAGGTCTCCGGGAAGTGCGCAATTACCTGGACAACTGGCTCATTCTAGCTCACTCTCAAGAGTCACTATGCACTCACAGGGACCAGGTGCTCAGGCACCTCAGCCATCTAGGGCTTCAGGTCAACTGGGAAAAGAGCAAGCTCTCCCCGGTTCAGAGCATCTCTTTTCTCGGCATGGAGTTAGTCTCAATGACAGCTTTGCCTCATGAATGAGTACGCGCAGTCGATGCTCGCTCTCTTCGAGCCCGGCATAGCGGTTCCTCTAAAACAGTTCCAGAGGATCCTGGGGAGTGTCGTGGTCACCACAGATACCTCTCAACTGGGTTGGAGCACCGTGTGCAATGGGGACCCAGCCGCTGGCTCCTGGAGAGGGCACCCGCTGCATTGGCACAGCAACTGCCTAGAGTTGCTGGTTGTACTCCTTGCCCTGCTGATGTTTCTCTCACGGATTCGGGGCAAGCACATTCAGACAGCACCACGATGGTAGCGTACATAAATCAGCATGGTGCCGTGCGCTCTCGTCATATGTCACAACCCACCCGCCATCTCCACCTTTGGAGTCCCATATCCCAGGCAACCTCAACGCGGCAGCGGATGCGCTGTTGCGTCAGGTCTCACTCAGCGGTGAGTGGAGGCTCCACCCCCAGGCGGTCCATCTGATTTGGGACCGGTTCGGCATGGCACAGATAGACCTCTTTGCCTCCCAGACAATTCCCACTGCCCGCTCTGGTACTTCCCAATGGAGGCCCCTCTGGGGACAGACCTGCTGCCACGCAGCTGGCCCCTTGGGCTGTGCAAGTACTCATTTCCCCTGGTGAGCCTTTTCTTTTCTGTCTGGACCTATCTATTTGGACCTGAAGACAGATCTTCAGATGTTCTGAGCAGCTCTTTGTCTGCTTTGTCAGTCAGCGGAAAGGGAATGCTGTCTCCAAACAGAGGTTAGCCCACTGGGTCGTCGACACCATTTCCCTGGCCTATCAGACCCAGGCCGTGCCTGCCCCATTGCGGGTCCGAGCACACTCAACGAAAAGTGTGGCATCCTTGTGGGCATTGGCCAACGGCACCTCCCTAGCAGACATTAGCAGAGCAGCAGGCTGGGCAACACCCAATACCTTTGTGAGATTCTATAATCTCAGGGTTGAGTAGGTCTCATCCCGTGTTTTATCAGGTCCGAGCCGGTAGAACTCGGTAGCACGGAAGAACTGACTGGGTGTACCGCTTGCACTCAGCGCCTTTCCCCACCACTGAGGTGAACATGTGCGCTCTTATCCCAGGAGATCCCACAAACTATGCTCCCTGGATGACTCCTCCATAGCCCTCTGGCCTGCGAATTCAGCTGAGGAATTTGTGACCAGACCCACTACAAGCTTCAAGTGCTCTGTACTGGGGTAGGGCTCCACAGGCCTAATTCCCTCTTCAGGCAACTCCCTGTGATGTATTTTCTACAGTACGGTCCCCCTGTCAGCAGACCTGCGTCTCCCTTGGGCAGTCTCTCTGTCCCGGTCGCTCCTTACTAGTTAGGACCTACCACCGTGCCACTTCCACATTCGGCTTGACAACCCATGTGACGTATTGGCCACATGATACCTTCCCCCAGCCTGGGCAGGATGTGGTCATGGTCATGTGCTCCCATGATAGTCATGCCGCTTGTTCCCCCCTCAGGGGTGCTGGGAACCTCAGAACTGTATATTACACTTTTCTTGGGCATTGGGGAGGGTTACTTGCAGCCGATACAGTTTCTTCTAGCATGCAGTAGTTTGCTTGCACCTGTATCAGCAGTTCACGTAACATGGTCTAGTGCATGCCATTTTTAATTGGGACCCCTTGTGTCACTATATTCGATAAAACGTTGAGTGAGTGACAGAAGGGGAATGTCATGGTTACTGATGTAACCTCCATTCCCTGATGGAGGGAACGAGACTTTGTGTCCCCCTTGCCATAACACTAGACCTACCACTGTAAATGGCCAAACCTTACTCTCGGCTCCTCAGTGAAAAACCAGACAGACAGACGCACATCCGCTTCCCTTTATACCTGTATGTCCGGGGGTGAATGAAATTCTGTCTGCCAATTTCTCATTGGCCTTTTTTTCTCAAATCCAGAGGTATGCGAGGCTCTCAAGAAAGACCCCTTGTGTCATTACATTCGACACAACGTCTCGTCCCTCCATCAGGGAACGGAGGTTACAACAATAACCATGATGTTAAGGACTCAACATTAGCATTATTCACTATAATTAGTATTTTGCTAGAGACCACGCATTAATAAACCATATAGGTCTGATACATTCTGTAGGTGTATTCAGTTATACTTATCCATGGACACAACAGTTCATAATCTTTTTGCCAATAGTCTTTTTGTTTGTGTGGCTTCTTTTGTATTTTGTTTCTGAATTGAATGTGTGACATGCAGCAATAACGAATTCCCAACTCAGATGTAGGAGCTTCCCATGTGCACTTTAAGGCAACAGTAATAACAAGCATGGACACATTTTAGAAAGCAAATTATGGGGATATTTTGTGAAGATAATGTTAATCATGAGAGTAAGACATGCTTTTTGTAAAAATATTTTGCAAGTGTCTCCAAGTAGCACTTTACAATAAGGTTCCAATTGTTAACATTACTTAAAAACATTAGTTAACATGAACTAACAATGAACAATACCTTTACAGCATTTATTAATCTAGGTTAATGTTAATTTCAACATATTCTAACAAATTTTTAAATAATAAGTTATAAGCCTATATTTATCTTTAGTTAATGCACTGTGAACTAACATGAACTAACAATGAACAATTATATTTTTATTAACTAACATTAACAAAGATTAATGAACGATATATATATATATATATATATATATATATATATATATATATATATATATATATATCTTGTTCATTAATCTTTGTTAATGATAGTTAATAAAAATAAAATTGTTCATATATATATAATATAATTATATATAATATATATATATATATATATATATATATATATATATATATATATATATATATATATATATATATATTGTTCATTGTTAAATTATCCAAACATCCAGACATTAAATCCACATGAAAAAGAAGGCCTTTGATTGTAGACTACTTACTGTTAAATGAACTAAGCATGGTCTAGTCAAGTGCACCTGCAATTGCAGTGTGAGAGGCAGAGGCCATTGGCACCTGCTCAAAAATTTTCATTTCATGCACGTCTCATACTCATTACACAAGAAGATTGCAATTCCTACACATCGGGTGAATTAAACTTCAGTGTGAAATAATCTCAGCACATGAAGTGTGCATGATGCCATTAGATGTAGCCTACATTATTATCATGTATCAGCATTTAGAAATGTCTCCCCATTAAACTGAACCTCTTGAACATCCTATGAATATCGCAACACTAGAGTCTGGTGGGTAGAATGAACAAACTGCTCAGGGCCAATGGGACGTAACCATCTTATGGGTGTTAATATCTAGAGCATGGCTTTACTGTGAATGTTGAATCTCCTGCAGTAAAGCCTGGGAGGACTATAGATTCTGAAGTGTGTCAGTTCTGGAGCTGCTTTCCTTTAAACAGGATTATGGAGTGATTTTTAACTTGAGGCCATAATGTGTAGGACCCTAAGGGGTTCACTGAATATATTTGAAGATGATCCAAAGAAAGAAGAACTAAATCCTGCTAAAGAATTGTTTCTGTTTTATCTATTTACAGCCTTATTTGTTTATTTATTTATTCTGTCATGCCCAGCATGAAGCAGAGGAGTTGTTGAGACTTTATTGATATTCTAGAGGTGTGTTCCAATCCACAGGGTCCCCACGTAGTGTTCACTGCTCCTTACTCACTGAGCACGGGATAGGTCAGTTGTGCTTAATTAAAATGACATCATCTCAGACTCCTTTCATTTATTTGATTTTAGTGTTTATTTTACACAAACTATGTCAGTACTCTGCTGGTTCGCAAAGACTAGTTGGTAAATTTCTCTCTCCACTTCCTGTAAAGTGATATATCGGTGTACTCTTATTCACTATGCCGTTTGAAGTGCCCTTCCAATTTAACATAAATGTTAGCTTTGGATTGGAATCTCCCTTAAGATAGCTGAATATTGTGTGTCCAATTCAGAGAACCCTAATGGTCAATTAGAATGCACCTTAGATTTTACTGTATTGGATTTTTGTAAAATGCATGTGTCTACTTACAGTGGGCAGTGAATTAAAAAATTGGAGCAGCTCAAGTCAAATAATCTCCTGAAGTTTACAGATGACACCACAGTCTTCAGCCTCATCCAAGATGACAATGAGTCTGCATAGGTGGAGATGATTGTGAACTTTAGGAGGAACACCCCAATACTGACCCTCCTCACCATTTTAAACAGCACTATCACACTCAGTCATTGAGTTTGTCCTCTGCACTTCAATAACTGTCTGGTTTGGTGCAGCTACAAAATCAGACATCAGAAGACTTCAAAGGACAGTTCGGTCTGCTTAGAGGACTATTGGTTGCCCCCACCACCAGAACCGTCAGGCACAAGAATTTTTTTTTCCCTCAGGCTATCCATCTTTGCCCCATTGAGAATAATTATGTGCAATACACAGTTTAGTCTTTTTTATATTTATCCAACACATCTACCTCTTCTCTTCTGCCATTTCTGACATTTCATTCCTCTGAAGAAAAAATAAATAAATTAAAAAATAATAATAATTTGCACTGTACTTAACAGATTTGTATTTTGCACTGTACATAATAGATAACAGATTTGTATTTTGCACTGTACACAACAGATAACAGATTTGTATTTTGCACTGTACATAACCGATAACAGATTTGTATTACAATTGCACTACATATGTATCTATGCATTTGTGTTTATGTTCGTATGCGTATAATTTTTTTTTTTTTTTTTTTTTTATCTATGTCTTCTGCTGTTTTTTGTTTTGTTTTTTGTATTGTTGTGCACTGAAGCTCCTGACACCGAGACAAATTCCTTGTATGTGTAAGCATACTTGGCAAAAAAGCTGATTCTGATTCTGAAATATACTAAGTGATTGAGTGAAGAGGCTTGGATGTGTACAACCACGCAATGAAGGAACAACAAAGGCAGTGGATCAAGTGATGGAGCGCTGAGAGAGGAGGAGGATGTACAAGTGTGGGTGTGGGATGGTAAAGTGATGGAACACAAAGCAAACAGATATAAGGATTTCTACAGATGAATATGGAATTTTTATGCGTTGTAAGAGAGACATCACTTTTAATGTCCTGGAAAATAATTTTTTAAGCAAAGGCATTTGCTGGTTTGTGGATCATGTATTAAAACATAAATTAAATAAATAAAATGTGGAGTGGAATTGATAGTATCTGGTTTCATTACTTAAAATTTGTGGGTTTTTTATAGTGCATTTTTAGCTGTATTTGATGAATAATTGGATTTGATTGGGGGTGTGATATTGCTTTATAACAATGATTCTATAAACAAGAATTTATAGAATAACGAACATTTTAAACATAATTTTGTCAGGTATTTTGTCTGTTTTTGCTCCAATTACAAAATGCATTCCACACAAAGCCAAAGCAGGTTCAGACAAGTAAAAAATAGATGAATGAAAACAAACAAACATTACCAGTAATGTCATCACTCTTGTAATGCATTTGTCCAATCATATTAGAGGACTGGAACTAAATGTTGTTTAAACTGTTTTGAATGAGTGCCATGAGTTCTGTGGGCATGAAATTAAAGAATATGATATTTCTTAATACAGTTGCTAAAATAAATATTGTAAACAATAATAACTATCAGAACTAAAAACACTGAAATCACTTCAATCATGTCAGTATCTCATAGCATCTGGTATCAGCCAAACATTACGTGCATCGTGAATCTTAAGCCTGTGACCTCTGATATTTCATCTGGCGCCACTGCTCTGTTTTTTTTTTTTTTTTTTTGCCTTTGCCTTTGCCTGAGTTGAACCCACAGTGCTCCTCCAGGACTCATTACATGTCCTGTCTCCTAGGTTACACCTGCATATTTGCTGCTGTTGACTGCAATTCTGTCTCTTGGTAATAATTTTTACTTTGGTGACTTATTGTCCCTAAAGTGGTAAGAAACAGGGGACATCATGTCACTTCATGTTAAACCTGTTATGTTTCTCAGATTAGATGGGAGGGAAAAGTGGCAAACCTGTAAAGTGACAGGCAGATACATTTAGAAGCATCACTTCAAGGATACACACTGCAAAAAAACAGAAAAAATTTACTGTAACTGGCAAACTGCACTGCCATGCAGAGAAGGAGAAAGCTGCTGATGTGCGCCGTAGATCCAACAGCAGATCGACCAGAGGTAAGAGGATCAGGTGTGTGTGACTTGCAGCTCGCTGCATGCACGACCATCGGCTCTGAAGAAAATTTCTGAATGAAACAGAGGCATTTCCCCGCCTTTATACCCGTATGTCTGGTGGCGGGACATGCAAATTCTGTCCGCCAACTTCTCATTGGCCTTTTTCCATAGATCAGAGGCAAATTCGGCACTCAAGAGAGACCCCTAGTGTCGCTTCTTCGACACAACGTCAAAGTGAGCGACAGACGTGGAACCTGTATTACTCTTCCATCGTGTCATTCCAAACACTGATGTTTTTTTTTGTTCTATGTTACTCAAAAGTTATTAACCTATTAAAATAATAGTTAACTTAAGATTTGGGAATGTGTTTAGACTTCATGGCTAGGCTTTGTTTTGGGACAGGGGTTAAAATTTGTAAGAACACTCATTCAAAACCCAGATTTTTCTCTCCCATGGTAAACAACAGATATTTCACTATAAAAATCATGGTTAGATTCAGGGTTTGGTTAAGGTGTTACACTTTATGGTTAGTCTCAGGCTGAAGTTAAACTTGCTTCAACTAGTTATAACCGTGTTTGTTGGTTCGTTTATTTTTCACTATGGAATAAAAGTCATATGCTTTTGCACGAGTCAATTAATATGATATCTTACGATTTCGTCATCTTGTAATTATTTAATGGAGTTTTTACAGACTGTTTTGAATTGTTGTTCTTCCTTCCCAGTAACCTTTATTTCATAACAACACACACACACACACACACACACACACACATTTATATATATATAAATTGTAATTTTTACAAATTGCAAGGTACGAAACAACCACTGTGTGTGTGTGTGTGTGTGTGCGTGCGTGCGTGCATGTATGTGTGTGTGTGAAAGCTCCATATTGTCCTGCTTTTGATTGAGACCATGCAATTAGCTTCCTACATAGTGTGGGTGGTTAAATACCACCACAGCACCCCTCCTCTTTATGCATCACTGTGATTTTGTGAGCGCTTCGGTCAACTTTTTGTGTGAGTATTTGCTCATCCTATCAGCTTCAGCCATATGGGTTCTGGCTTTGTAGCTCTCTCCTTGTTAGTTTTACTGTAGGAGTTTTTTAAGACAGCTAAGTGGGTCTCTGTAGTGAAAACAGTTTTTGCATATGGGGATGCTCTCTCTCTCTCTCTCTTCCACTCTCAGTGGGGGTTCTTGGTGCTCTTCCAAAGTCAGTCAGCTGATTTGGCTCTCTCCACTTCAGAAATGTTGTGCTCAAAATTCTACAAACATTGTCTGTTTAGGTTGCTTTTGCTGTATCGGTATCTCTATTGTCTCATTATGATGAGTAATAGTTCCTTTGGAGCTCAACTGATAGCATTGTCTGGCACCAATGGATAATCCCCCCAAAAATTATTTCCATTTGCTGCTCCAAACAGGAGATTTGAATGGTATGTACAGTGTAGTGGCTGGGATGGCTAAAGCATTCATGGCAATATTTTAGTCTAACAGAACAATCTAGAAAGACCATCCTGTTGAGAAAAGCAATTCTAGTTGTTGTAGTTAGACAACATGTCAGTATAGAAAAAGAAGAAACATCTGTTCACATAATTTCTTTGTATATCTCTACACGGTACAATTCTGTTAAACCCGTTTTGCACAGACAACAATTAAATCTCTGTGAGTCTCCATGCTATTGGTTGCTAGTAGGTGTTTTTACTCAGCTGCAATATCACATGTATTAGGAAACGCGTCACTATCTGCACACTGTTGTTGTTTTTTGTTACAGTGCATTTGCACAAAGTTGGACACTACTCAACTTTGTCATGTATTCTAGGGTCAATGCTGCTCATATTGACAAAAATCTGAAAATCTTATTGAAAAATATTTTGAAAATACTGCTTGCATTTTCACTGCAATTTGCTGTAGCGTATATGTGAGTGCCCCTTTATTGTTAATGCATCAGGGAATATATCTTCTAACAGAAGCATTTTGAATTTGCTTCAAGGATTAGTTCACCCTAAAACGATAATTCTTTTCTCATTTACACACCCTTATGCCGTCTCAAACTCAAAGATATTTTGATGGAGATAAGTGAATAAAATAAAAAAGCAGTTACAATTTAGTCTGTTCTCACTCAAAAAATAATAATTTTTGCTTCGAAAGACGGATTAAACTGGAGTGATATGGATTACTTCTGTGCTGCCTTTACGTCCTTTTTTTGTGCTTGGAAGCATTGGTAACCATTGACTAGCATTCAGTGGATACATTCTCATCATATCTCTATCAAAATATCGATGTTTGTGTTCCACAGATGAAATAAAGTCTGAGAAAGCAGAAGGATGAATAAATGATGAGAGAATGATCATTTTGGGTGAACTAATCCATAAAAAAAACAATGTTTATGAATATGTGTGTC
Source organism: Moxostoma hubbsi (assembly GCA_032164185.1). NCBI lineage: Eukaryota > Metazoa > Chordata > Actinopteri > Cypriniformes > Catostomidae > Moxostoma > Moxostoma hubbsi. The sequence goes on along the minus strand of JAVLUX010000016.1, from coordinate 30,141,730 downwards.
CTTAATATTCACTTTTTATTTTACATATATATATATATATATATATATATAATTTTTTTTTTTTTTTTTAACAATAAGGCACAAAAGGCTATTCCATATAGTCATGGGTAAACAGGTTGCATAAATACATATCACTTCAAAGCTATGTATAAAAACCCTACTTTTACCTATACTGTAGCTTTACCCCAACTACACCAAAGCATTCAGTAAACTAAAATTACTCTTCAGTGATAGTATTTTCTGTTGTCTTTGCTCTATATAGCCCCTCTGAGACACAACATTTTTGGCACCGTGATGAACTGACAAGTGTGAAAATCAGAGAAATACTTGAAACTGATATGAGGGCCTCTGTGCAGATGTGCCTCCAGAACATGGGTGGAATCCTGATTGAAAACTATGCTGGTTATCCAGTCTATAGGCCTAAATGAATTTGCCAATCAAAATGACAGTGGAGCCATGTGGAAAGGAAAATTAATGGCAAACATCATATTTAATCAGAAAAAAAAACTGTTAATGATCATTGTTGAAGAAAGAGTAAGAAAGCTATAGGAACTGGTATAGACCATATCAAAGATGTAAACAATAACCAAGCGATTAGAATGCTACTGATCCTGAAAGATTTCCTATCATTACCGGATCCTTTACATAAGGCTCTGCATTAATAGATTTTCTCATAGAACATTAAACATTTACCTGAAGTTACTTGTGTTGTTGATACTGAGCATATCAACATGAGAAAGGAGATGAAATTGTGACGTAGTTTAGATGCTCACAATTATTTCCTCAGAGGAGAGAGCAAATATAATGGATTGCTCCAAGTATTATCAATGAAGCCATTCAATAAAGCTGTCTGTGTGACCTGCGGAAATGGTAAGGATTTTGTTTTTGTTTGTGCTCCTAATTTGTAAGTTGTTTTGGATAAAAATGTCTACTTAATGACTTAATGGAATAGTAAATTACTTGCGCAGCTTCATTCGTTATTATGGGAGTGATCTATAGTCACTTTTAGAGGCCTTTTATCAAACTTACAATTAGTTGGCAAACATGTAGTTTGCCAACCAGAGATTAGATGTGTGCTGCTACAAAACCTACAGTTGTTAAAGCACGTTGTAACGTTTGGGTGTGCTGGGATTCAAGGAGGATAGGAGATGCAGGAGTAGGAAATTTAAATCCTTTAATGTTAAACACTGGAGAAGTACACACGCTGGAGTAAACATAAAACATCCCAACCTAACAAACCACATTCAACAAGGACTGACCCAGACAGACAAAAATAAAGGATATTTATACACATTGAACTAAACGAGGGAATGACATGCAGGTGGGAATAATGAAGGAGTGATTGAAACAGTGACTTATGGGAAATGTAGTGAGGGAGAGAACTTCAAAATAAGAGTCCATGAAACAGGCGAAGACAAAACGTGACAAGAGTGATCGGGGTCTGGGTGGTGGCTTCAGGACAGGGACTACGTCTGGAGGCCTGGGAGGCGGCCACATGACAGGGACAGGTTTTGGAGGCGACCGCTGGACAGGGACAGGGTTTGGAGTCCTGGGAGGTGGCCACAGGACAGGGCCTGGGTTTGGAGGCCTGGGAGGCGGCCACAGGACAGGGCCTGGTTCTGGATGCCAGGGAGAAGGCCACAGGACAGGGATCGGATCAGGAGGCCTGGGAGGAGTCCACAGGACAGGGACCGGGTCAGGAGGCAGAGCCAGGGATGACTCTGGGGGCGGAGCCGTGGAAGGCGGAGCCAAGGATGACTCTGGGGCGGAGCCGTGGAAGGCGGAGCCAAGGATGACTCTGGGGGCGGAGCCGTGGAAGGTGGAACTGTGGAGGTCTCTTGGGGCAGAGCCATGTAAGGAGGAGGCGTGGAGGGCACAGGCAGAGACTGGGGATAAGGTGCCCGCTTCCTTCGCTTTCTCCTTTTGCCAACAGGGAGCGAGGTTACGGGGACGGTCGAGGCTACAGGCGCTGGCTCTGGGATGGTCGAGGCTACAGGCACTGGCTCGCTGACCGTGGCAGGCATGGGCTCTGGCTCGCTAACCGTGGCTGCTACTGTAGACAGGATAGGGTGAGGCCCTCCCCCCAAAAAAAATATTTTGGAACTTTGGACGGAGTGGAGTTACCCTGGAGACAGGGGCCGTGGAAGGCTTGGAGTTCCTGCCATAACCCTCTAGGAGAGGTGAGTAAACTCATAATTGAGTAAGGTCGGAGAAGGGTAGCGAGGGTAAATGGAGGACCAGGGTGGCTGCAACATAATCAACCAGGGGGAGATTCCCCACCTCAGGAAGCACAGTTGAACGATGGTAATTTAACCCCATACCATAGATGGGCTTGAGGTATAGGTCAGGTAAGCCTGTAGTTGCTGCGAGGTGAAGGAATCTGGTTGAGTACTCCAGTAGGGGGAGATCCTGCCTGAAAAGCTCCAGGAATAAGGCTGTTGGCTCCATGTTCTTTGTGGTTTTTGGTCAGTCCTTCTGTAACGCTTGGGTGTGCTGGGATTCAAGGAGGATAGGAGATGCAGGAGTAGGAACTTTAAATCCTTTAATGTTAAACTCTGGTGAAGTACACACGCTGGAGAAGTACACATGCTAGAGAAGTACACACGCTGGCGTAAACATAAAATTTAACAATCCCAACCTAACAAACCACATTCAACATAACAATTCAACAAGGCCTGACCCAGACAGACAGAATTAAAGGATATTTATACACAGGGAACTAAATGAGGGAATGACATGCAGGTGGGAATAATGAAGGAGTGATTGAAACAGTGACTTATGGGAAATGTATTGAGGGAGAGAACTTCAAATAAGAGTCCATGAAACAGGTGAAGACAAAACGTGACACACGTATCCTGTTGTCTTGCTTCACTGCAGCGTTTCATACCTATATTTGTGATAGCATTTTCTGAAAACTAAACACTTTAATTTCAGTCAGTTCCAGTCATCCAGGGAGCAACCAACTACTGAAACACATAGTCCAAATTTCAATAATGACATTTTATGACAACAAGTTAATATTACTAACATTAGTCATGTTAAAGTCACTATGAATGAATAGCATCATGCTGTTGTTTTGAATAAGTTTGACAATTAGCAGGGAATGTTCAAAAAGAGGCGTCACTTCCTTGAACCATCAAATGGTTCTTAAAATGGTCTATGGCAGTGAAAAGGACTAACCAGAGTAAATTATATACACAACACCAGCTTTTAGTTTTTTAATACTACTAATACTACTACTAATAAAAATAAACAAGGAAAAGTCATAATATGAGATTAAGTTAGATCTGCATTATTTATAGGTTTGTAAGCAGTTTTGTGACATTGACCATGCAATTTCTTTGAACAAAAGTTTAGATTTCCTTGCTTCCACAAAAGGTGCTCTTTGGAACATTTTCAAATAATACTGGAATAACATGGATCATTGTGTTTTGCACAAATTTGTGAACTCCATACCAACTTGAGTGTATTTAGTCGATAAAGCAAAAGGTGGCATTCAAATTGTAGGGTACAATGGGGCTAAATGCAGCCCTTAAGGAAATGTAGCTTTTGTCTGGTCACAAAATGTATCAAAAATAAATAAATACATATATTTTTTAATATTTTTATGCAGTACTGTGCAAAAGTCTTAACATAAGATGTTTCACAAAAACATTTGACTTAAGATGGTTAATTATATATTCAGTTTTAGTGTGTCAATAGGAAATATAAATATTAGTCTTCTAAACATTAATTTTGCAAATAGAAAATATTAGAATAGAAGAACAGGGAGCCCTGTAACAGATGTCATTGCCCCCACAAATCCCCCCACTGAACATCGAGTCAATCTGAGTTTACATAAAGAGACAGATGCAATTGATACAGTCTAAATCGATAGAAGAACTGTGGTGAATTATCCAAGAAGCTTGGAACATTCTATCTGCCAACAACCAAGAAAACTGTGTCCATGTGTACCTAGGAGAATTGGTGCTGTTTTAAAGTCAAAGGTGGACACTGAATATTTTTTTATCGCCTTTTATTTACTGGACTTTGTATGACATTAAATTGATAAATGAGAACTATTTATGTTATTATTTTTTAAGACATTCTCACTATACAACATTTTTCACAAGTGTCTACAACTTTTTCACAGTTCTGTTTATATATATATATATATATATATATATATATATATATATATATATATATATATATATATATATATATAAATAATTTTATTTATTTATTTATTTATTTATTGAAAATTGTTGGAGCAACATAATTCATGTGAAAAGAAATAACAAAAGAAGGTTATTTTTATTAAAATAAAAATAAAAAAAGGTGGTGAGGAATAAAAGGCTCCCTCACTTGGGGTAAAAAAAAAGATGCTTTTTTGTGTAATAAATTAAGATGATGCTTACTCAAAATAACTACTTCAGAAAAAGTAAACAATTTCCTGTTAATTTCAAACACATTTGGCATTGTATTACATCTCAAGCACTCTATAATCAAACTAATATCTATTATGATTGGATGAGTCATTGTGAGCCCACTTTGAACATTTTCCATATCAAATTAATCGCCCCAAAAACAATGTGTTTAATAAAGGCCTTTAGCTCTTACAACATGAGGGCTTTTTTTCCCCTGAATGCTATCCTTTCACTTATGGATTTTCAAAACTGAAAATGATAAATAAGTATTTTGTCTCAGGATTTTTCATTAGCTAAATTAGCAATATATATATAAGGACAATTATATATATATATATATAACCAAATTGCCTCAAAATCAACCTATAAACATTACACGCAATGATCTCATGGATCAGGAATAAAATTACCAGTACAAAGTGACAAACAGGTGTTTAGGAAAGTTGGTCTCAGACTTTTGGACCCCATTACTGGAAGAAAAAAAAAAAATCAGGTAACCTATTTATTTGTACTTTTTGCTAATTAGCACAGCATAAATGCATAAATATACACAAGTGCCTGCATAAACACGATGCAGAAGACAGGACACTGCACGCAAACTATGTTCATCTTTGTAAAATACAATTCATTTAAACGATCACCGACAAGTCGGCTGGCCGTATCCACTCGTCGTTTCCTCCAGTGGGGTTTCTGATTGGCTGATTGTATTATTGTATGTAAATCCGACCGGGTTTGCAGCCAGTGGGTGCAAGGCTCGCACTCGAGACCCGTAGCGCGAGGTGAAACTGCTTTGTGCGGAGCTGTCCACTCCAGTGGAGGTGCTGAAACGAGGATTCCACGTCAACAGACAGCTGAAATATTCAGAAAGGAATGCACAAACTGGGCTGCTAACTTCGTCAAAGGATTGCCACTCCGAGGACGCTGGTTTACCAAAAACGGGATTGGATTTACTTCGTATTATCAGTAAACATCTTTGCTCTAAAAGTAAAGCTCGTATTTTAAAACCACACTCGGGGAATACCTTTCTGGATCACTTGTAGTTGGACACGCAGGTAATTTTTTTATCGTGTACCTATGATCTACATAGCTTGTTGTGATTTAATATCAAGCCTCAGGTCCATGGTGCAGCACGGATCAATTTCAGTGTTATTTTAAGCGCATGTACCATATAATTCTTGTGGACGTTTGTATTGATATGCATTTCGTCAAAGAGAGATGCACAGTGCCACAGCAGTGCATTTCGAGTGTGCACTTTTATTCTCCAAATGAATAATTTAGCAAATTGTGCAGTGACATTCAGCATAACGGGCGCACGGTGGCAACTGACAAAAGACCAGTAGCTATGCTTGATCGAGGGTGATGAAGTTAGCCGAGCTTTTTAGACTCTGCGTTTTCGGGGACAAGTTCACTCCTCGGTCGAACAGATGTCACGTTAAAGGTGCAGCCATATTCCGAATGAACAAAGTAAACGTAATGCGAATGTAAGGGACTTTGGGCAAAGCCGCTTAATTTAGCCGTAGGGTATTTAGCAAGTTTATTTTCTTTTTTCTTTTTTCTTTTTTTTTGCACGCTAATCCTTGAGTGATATCGTGCGCGCGCGGGGATTATGCACTTGTTTTCCTCGTGCATATTAAATCTGGTGCGTGTGAATGGCGGGAGTGATCGCTGGTAATTGACGTGGTTGGCTGGAGACAGTTGACAAATTGGTGTCTGTAGTGCAATTATAAGGAACATTGTAAGGGGTCCGCTCACACGGGACGCGTTCTTGTGTTCAAAAACAGCTAGACGGAGCGGAAAAAAATCGATAGGACGCAGCTAGGGCTCATATAAAAGCTGAAAACAGCAAGACGCAACGCAATGGCCAAAGTGTAGCTGGATATTAAGCAACAATTAAAAGGGCGCGTCCTGTGTTAACGATCGTTACGCTGTAAACGTCTCGCGCGCATCATCGTATGATTTCTCATCCATGTTCACGAGGACTGGCGTTTTACGGATTTATTTTCGAAAGTTATGATTTCCAAAGCGAAACTTCATATTGTTGTGACCTTCAACCAATTAGGGACGTAGCAGTCATTTTAAAAGTGTGTGTGTGTGTGTGTGTGTGTGTGTGTGTGTATGTGTGTGCGCGCGCGTGCGTTGTATTGACCCAACACTTACAGTGCAGTATTAATATGTTAAAGTATATATTAATATATACAATAAGTATGATATAAGTATTATATTAATATATACATATTATTTACTTTTAACATTTGTAGTATTTTAAAAATTCAAGTATTGTAAAAAAATACTTGTAAAATTTTGCTAAATTAGCTGCAAAATTAAAGAGCATCTTGTGGAGCACTTGCTTCTGTTTCATACATGAAAATAAAAAAACTGAGCATGAGCTGGTCATTAATTAATTATTCAATCAATAAAGTGCACAATTTTATTTTTTACTCTGTGCTTGAGTGTTTTGACTATGTTCACCAAAATTCGTTCAGATCCATTTAATGATTCAGTGACCATTTCTGGTGATGCCATAAGGTGGTGACAAATGAGTGTCTTGTGTGAAATTATCAAGTCACTGAATCAACAATCACAAATTTTAATGCTTAAAAATGTGTATGTCTACAGACCTACAAAGAGACTTTAGTAGAGGGTTTAAGCATTATAAGAACTAATCAAATCTTTAATTCCCTACTGTTTGTAAGCTGCTGAGCATGACTTGACAACAATAATAGTCTTAGAATAAGAGTACATTTTCATGTATATAAAAGTGTGTCTACATATCTATTCTCTTCAGTAAAATGTGAAGAACACAGCAGATCGATCTTTTTCCCACAGTTTGTCGACTGCACACCAATATAGAGGTAAACAAAGGAGGTGCTATTAAAAATAGTTTTATATATTTAACACAGATCTAGTAATCTGCTTAAATTGGCAAAAACAATCGATCAAACTATTATCCCACAAACATAATGTAAAAACTTAATGAAGACTCATGCGCTGATATAAAGTCCACTTACAACGTGTGCTTAAAAGAAGGATTGTCCTTTGTTTTTTTTTTTCACGTAATCCTGCCAATCAAGAACAATATGCCGATAAATAACTCTCATTTGTGTGTCCCTCGTCTGTAGATTATTAATTTTGATCAACATCAATGCAATTAAAAGACATGAATAAATGAACATTGTTGAAATCAACTTTGTAGAAATTAAAGTAGCAAAGTTGATCAGACTGTCTGACTGATGGCCTGTTAGTAAAGGTTGTTTCAGCTCATGAAACTCACCTGTGATTGGATGGATGGTCGCTCAATCTGCACAAAGTATCAAAACGCAAAGAATACTGTTTAAAAATTCAACATATGGACTTGAAAGGGTTTAGCTTGGAAAAGTGCAGGGGACAAAAATCACCTTTTGAAAGTGTGCAGGGGACGTGTCCCCCGCGTCTCCCATGGCTGCTATGCCCTTGCAACAACAATAGTTCTATCACTTCTCTTCATCACACCGTTTTCTTTATCCTTTTGATATTTTAATATTATTATTATTATTTTCAGCAAATTTATCACATCAATATTAGACAACAAAACAATTGCCTCAAGAGATAGTGCTTCAAAGTTGGTGCTGTGTTTGTTATTTTATTGAGAATGAATCCTAGTTTTCACACTTTTGTGTATGTGCAACATTCTCAAGCTATTCTGTGGCAGGTTAGAAATCTTTTTCATGTTTAAATATTATATGGGAATATAAATTTGTAGGATACATGTTAGTTTGGCTTTGTGAAGAATGATAATATTTTTCCTTTAAACTTTGCTTTTAAACACTGACATAGAACTTGCTCTTGTAAGCTTAGTTATTTTCAAGCACTTGTTTAAAGTGTGGCTCAAGTTTATTCAAATAGAAGATAAAGGTTAAATGCAAAACATGACTCAAACCAGTAAAAGTACAAAATAAAAAAAAAAAAAAAAAAAATATATATATATATATATATATATATATATATATATATATACACACACACACACACACACACACACACACACACACACACAAAAGAGTAAATGCACAGTGAATCGAAAGATGGGTGGAAAACACATTACACTCTGCCGAGTGTATGACTGATGAGGCTCATAGTTAATGTATGAGAACTCAGTGAGGGTCAGCTACTGTATCGATTTGCTCTGATGCACACCGAATTCTATATCAAATGTAAATAAGTATAATCCTGGCACTTTATCTATATTGCCTAGTGACAAAGGATGCATTGAAGGCAAAGGCTCAACGGGGAACTCACGCATAGCAGCAATTGAGAGAAACAAGCAATTGCATCCCCCACACAAAGACAGTCAATCACACACAATGCACATACTGATGAAACAATGAAGCCTTGGATCTGAAAATGCACATTCAAAATACTGTCTAGAGAAAAGGCCATTAAAGATGCGCCCAGAGCACATGGCCCTCAAAAAGCTGCAAAACACTTAGTCAGAGACTAAGAGATAGAAAATTCTTTGAGCAGATGGGAAAATGTAACAACATCCTTAGCACTACAAATACAAATAATAATAAAAAATAGATACAAAATCTATCTAATGTTCTAAAAGAGACAGCATCACACTTCCTCACTGTGCAGTACAACCTCACCCTTTCACTCCATTTTTAGACTTTCACCCAATAATTGTAAATATTTCAGCAGCAAGTGGAAGAGCTGGTGTAATGGTTTGGTGTGCATTGATGTGAGCAGCGCTGCTCACTGTGGAAATAAATGTAGGCACTCTTATGCAGGAGACTGGTTTAGCATACATGGTGGAAGAGGATCTGATCTGTCATGATAACAGGAAACTACTTAACAGGGTTGCCAGTAGAACTGATCAACATGTGAAGGATTAATCATTTCTGTTGATTAGAAATCAAAGCCATCTTTGTCATATTCATCATCAATGTCCACTTCATCATCAGCAACATTGTCAGCAACAGCCGTTGCATCTTCATCATCATTATTGTTGTGTATACACAATAGCACTTGGAGATTTGCAGTTGTTTACTTTGCTGTAATGCACTGAACACTAACAATACACAAAAATATGAGGGGCAATACAAACACCCTAATTGCATTCAATGTTTAATCTCCTTAAATGACTGTCTTGCCTGTGCAGCCTTGCAGTGAACAAAATCACCCTGAGATGCACATTCAAATAAATGAGCATCAGAATACATTTATTTACAAACAAAGGTGCTGAGACGGATGTGCCAAGCATATGCTCATTCAGAACTTTATTCCTAGTCTCTGAGGATTTACTACAGTATATATAGATATGTTCATCACAGACTTGAGTGAGTCCTACTGTTGCACTAATGAATCCTAACACAGCCCACAGATTGGACAGGTCAGTGCAATCCTCCGTGACCAGCAAATAACACAGTTCAGCGGACATAGAGCTATCTCATAGACTCAGCTCACAAAAGGTTTCTCTGACTTCTCTGTCAGTATCCAACTACCTGGGTAGATATTTGGAGCAGTGTTGTGATGTATCTTACTTCAATTAGAGTTTGAATTTGAATAGGAACTTCAAAAAAGTTTAACTAAGTGTAACATCCGATGGATTATTTAACATCAGGGAGATTGTGGTTGCTTTTACTTTATAATGAGCATCAGTTAAAGCCAATGTGAAACACGGTTCACAACCCATTTTACTTTTGTAATCAAAGTCTCAACAATAAAAAAAATGTAGGGCAAAACATGATTTTATCCATAAATAATTAATTAGATCATGAAAAGTATGTTCTGCATAACAGAATGAAGGTGGTTGGAGGGGAGGGGTTGAAAAAGTACGAGAGATTTTGTTTTTTGTCAGTTGATGTCAGTTGAAAAGGCAAGAGATTTTAGAGAAGAGCAAATTATTGCATTTTGATAGAAGATTACGAAAACAAACATTAAACTTTACTTGGAATAACATGCTGGAAAATGACATGACACACATTTTTGTTTATTTATTTATTTTGTCCGAATCTAATAAGTTATTCAAATATACATTAAATTCATACAAAACAATTACTTGAATACTTGAATGATGAACATAAGTTCAATATCTGCGTTCAAAGTCATTTTGATATTTGTATTAAACTTAAGTAAAATAAAAAAAATTGTTGCAGTCCAGAGAAGGTAAAATAAACATACTACTAATAATAAATTAATGAATTAATGAATTAATGAATAAATTAAAGTCTTATTTAAAGCTAGGTTTTCTAAAAAAAAGTAAAGGTTTGCATAATTAGTTTGGATTTGTATTAATTATTTCTTTAAAATAAGAAGACCCCTTTAGACTGTGTGTGAAGTTTTTCAAATATATATGGAAATTACATTTTGTTCTGGGCAAATTAAGTACCTAAGAAAAATATTGGATATTCGTGAGAACAATGAATATTTGTAAAAAAATTCAAATGTATTTAATACCCTTTACTTGATGGTTATACCACTTGACACTTTTAAGGCATTAAATCATGCATGTATATACAGTATATACTGTATATATTAGAGCTGTGAATCGATTACAAAATGGGGAAACCAATGCTAGACCAGCAGTTAGTTGAAGCATCATCAAGTGGTAATCGGAATTCTCTATCAATATCTGTATTAATTAATACACACTTCTTACCCGTGGCCATCTTCCCCAAGCCTTACACACACTCACCCTTTGCCCAAAAGTAAAATAAAAGTAGTCACCCATAATTAGACTCATTTTTACAGGTATTAATCTGCCAATTTCTAGTGAACCTTTTTAACTGTTGGATAAAATGGGCAGATTCAATTCAAGTGTACACTGCTAATGCATTATTAGACACTATACATACAGATATAAAATTTAATGAACGCTGAAGTCTAAAATCTAAAAAACATGATTTACTATTATTTTTCAGTCTATACAAGTATACCTGGCTGCAGCTTGCTGATTGGCCAGGCCTTTCTCAGTCTCTATCGCGCACATGCAGGGTCTCACTTGGGCAGTTTAACTTTTGATTGTGATTCAGATGAAAGTGAGTGAGGGTTTTCGGGCAATGCAAAGAGATATGGTAGCTTACCCGTATTGCTTGCACGCCTGGTTCTCCGCTTGCAGGTGGTCTTCAATCTTCGTACAGTAAATCCACGCACAGCCCCAAGTCAGGGGGGGTCAAAGGGTACAGATGACCTCGGGCCCAAAGCCTAGGGGGGCTCATGCAAAGGTCTATAGTTGACCCTTAATGGGATCAAGTACAACAGTTTACTTACTGACTTATATCACATAAAATAGATACATGATAAATACATACATTTTAATTGGGGAGGCCCAATTTGGAAAATGTTGTCCCCCTGTCCATAAATCCTGATGGTGGCCCTGTCCACTCACATGTTTATTATGCCAGGACAAGCATTGCATGTAACAAAAAAGCGCACTGCTTCACACAATCAGTTTCTGTGCTTGGATGTGTAGTTGAGTCGAGCATATATATATATATATATATATATAATTATTATTTTTTTTTAGTAGAAATTGCTATATTGCTATATAGACACAAAGATTATATTTCTAAGAACAAATTTTTTTTTATATATTTCTTATTTGTATCATCTCGGACAGCCTAATTTTTTAACCCATGCACTGATGAATGCATTTAGTAAATAGGATACATTTTTATTTCATGTTGACATTAAACTTCGACAAATCATTTGCAGACTTTTTAATCAAGACATTTTTTCATGATCTGCTGAAATTCTTTTGTTAATTTCCATTGTCAGATCTACTTTTGTTTGGACTACAAGCTCTTTATATACTCACTTAGGGAAACATTCCCTTCATATCCATTGAAGATTGCAATTCTGTATTTGTGTATTGATTACTACTTGAAAGACCAGATTTTTGTTTGACACTGAGTATTTACTGCAAGCAGGATTTAGCATTGGAAGAAATTAATTTACCCTTATAACAACCGTTTTCATGTTGAATAGATTAAAGAACAAAGCTAAGCTTGGAAATGTGAGTTGAAATCTCATAGGGAAATTGTCAGGGTATTTTTCAGAATGTCCAATGGTGTCCACAGGACAGACAATCCAAATTGGTGACCTGACTGTCTGATTCTGCTGATGCACTGGGTGTGTTATCAGGGTGTGTTTGTGCCCACATTACTGAATGTGTGAGTTCTGGACCATGTCTGCACACAGACAAAAGACCAGCCTTTATGAAGTGGCATTGCCTGATTAGAGCTCTGGGTAATGAGGGTTCTGCTCTCTTGGACTTCTTCTGCATATTATATGTGCATGTGTGTTTGACTATATTTCTCACTGTGTATGTTTTTGGGAGACACAGAGCCTCAGCATGACCACACAAGCTACCAGAGTGTTGCATTTTAATGGATACAGGTGCCAGCTTCTCATCATAGCATCTGTCCTGAGCCACAGACACAGCTCTAGAAACCATTGTATCTGTTGCATAACCAAACAGATGCCGGGGCCTGTCTATCCACTCTAATCTCACCTCTGCTGGCTGATATGGTTGTGTGTGCTTGCTACATTTGTATTCCAGATTACCAATGGAAAAAACCTAAGCAGCACAACATGGCATGACAAATTAAACAAAAAGCTCAGGAGGCTTCTTTGAGAATCATATTTTTTTAATTACTCCAACAAATTGCACAGTTACTGTAATTACATCTGCTAAATCATAAGGCATGCATGGAATGTGAATGCTATATTTTGTTGAGATCTCCCATTTCTCATAAGGCTTTGCCCTCTATGGGCTAAGATAATTTGTTTCAGTGCAGGCTAAAGGCATACTTACAAGTGAAAATCCTGACATTATTTACTCATCCTAATGTTACTCCAAACCCCTATTACTTTATTTACTAATTTATTAATTTAGCCATATTATGAAAGTGAATAGTGACTCTGGACTGTCAACCTCCAAAAAATACAAACATATTTTATTGGGCACCACTCAGCCACTCAATTTTCACCAAATCAGAAAATTGATTCACTCTTAAATATAATCATTGATGAATGATAATATTTGAGAGTGAATCAATTTTCAAATTAAATTTTTGTGATTTAAATTTCACAGTTGATTGCATGGCTCCCTCTATATATATTTATTCAATTAATTGTGCAGCCCTTATGACTTCAGAATACTTGGAATATAGTGCAGTACTTCTTATTGTGTTATTTGTCCTTTTTTTGGAACTTGACAGCCTGGAGTCAATGTTCATTTTCACTATATGTCAAAAAGCCATGTGAAGACTTTTCAAAAATGTTTCCTTTTGTGTTCTTCTGAAGAAAGAAAGTCATACAGGTTTAAAGTGACATTAGTGTGAGTAAATAATATAAGATAATTAAGATAATTCTCAATTTTGGGTAGCCAAATTTATTCCTTTAAGGTACAACCTCAGTTAAATGAAATAGCATTTGAGGTGTGAATTCAAGCTAGAGAGCTCCCTCAGGCACAACTACTTTACGACTGTTTGGTCCTGTTGTTTGGACCTGTATCTTATTCGATTTTAAAGAGCCCGACCACACATGCTGGCAAAAACAACTACAGAACCATTAAGAGAAATCCTTATGCTCTTGCCCAGGGGACTACCTTCCATTCTAGGTTGATTAGCATATTACTTTGCATGTTCGGCAAACCCATTTTAGTAGGTTGGGGAGACTGGTGAATGAGTCACTCAAGATAGTAGGAGAACACCTCTGGAGTATCCAAAGAGTTATTCCAAAATGCCCATGGGCATGCTTGCACATTAATCTGCTTTAAGTCCAGCCGAATGCTAACTCCGAAAGGAACACCATTTTTTAAATAAAAATGAGATGTGAGCCATGTGCTCTCTCCCTTCAACAATTCAGCACAGTTGTGATGACACAGTAAAGTCATTCGACTGAGGTTGATGGTTGAATTGCATCAATTCCAAATTTTATTTGAAGCTTGTTTATCCTCTTGGATATGTACTCCTTTGCTGGATTTTGAGGAAGATTACCTCTAAAGAGTGATTTAGCCCTGAGCTCAATTTTCATGCAAAATGAAGAGATTTAAGCATTCATTGCCTCCGCTCGGTGTTAGACTTTTCTGAGCAGAAAGAGATAGGAAACAGGAAAGGTATTTAAAATTATAGTGCAAGTCCAGACTTGAAAATGTTGGCACCTTTTTTTTATTATCATGTAATGTTAATCTCTTGTTGTGCACATACACATGACAAAATTACTTAAATATTTGCTTTAAAACTTGGGTAAATGGTAAATTGGTGAAGTATCCTTAATTAATATTTCCAAATGCACAGTATATGTAACCCACCATAGATAAAGATGCATGCAAGCATAAATAGTTAAACATTCTCAACTTTTGGCATTTCTTTATCTATGAAACTACAAATTACACAAAGTAGTTACAAAGAGACATGCAGTACAAAGTCCCACAGCAATTCCACTTTTATGCTAACACTGCATAGGGAGAAATATCTGACTAGAAAAGATAACAACCACATGTTCAGAACAGCATTTATACAAGGCCTGTGTGATTGCAGCTCCTGTCAACTTGATTTTTATCTGACTGGAATTTGAAAAAATGCTTTGGTTTTAATGAGTAAAGGATATTCATGATCCCTGGATAAAGCTTACCCTCCTCAAGCTAATCTGGTTAAAGAACTAGAGCATGTGGTCAGTCCAACCCGGCTAGACCCAAGTCATGTGATCTTGAGATTCTCTGATAACATGATGACCTCTAGGTGTGACTGTCGGGTGTTTGCTACACCTTATATACATATACATCAGATACAATTTGTGATCATATATTGTAAGTGTACAGTCTGTTGAATGAGAACAGAATATCAAAATGTAATATCAAAGACTCCAAAGGGAATATGTCAGCTATATATGAAACCCAAAATAACCACTTTGTCTCACCACCACAGAAGTGTTTTTTTAAAGTCACAGAGATAGAGAGACATGCTTTGCTGCTTCATGTTTCGCATCATGCACATCACATTTTCTAGTTGTGGTGCCACGTCAAAGTAGTTGTATCTCTGCTTGCAGCTTGTTTAAAAAGAAAAGAGTATGAGTACTGTTGGTACACATTCATAAACACAATGCTATTAGAGTTTTAGGAGCTTCCATCTCTAAGTTACTCACTTGGAGGCCTTAAGTTGAAGAACCCTTGTTATTTTTGACTCATGACCGAGAGCATGCCTTGCACTTCAGCCTACTTTCTCTGGGTCTGTCTTTAATAATGTAAAGCCTCTTTTAATATGTGCAAAACAGTGCAATAGCCACAAGGGCTTAATAACAAAATATAGAATTGATAACATGCCAGCTTCTTCATGGATTTCCACAAATTGTCATAATGATTTGAGACTCTTACACTATATACTATAAATCTCTTAAAGCACGATATCTGTGTGAAGATCAGATGGAAAATCATTTAACAATTAATGGAAAGGAGGATGCTGGGGCCGGCTTGACAAAACACATTTATTGTAGCACTTTTCAGTCGCACACAATAAGGCTGCTTTTCAGCAGTACACAAAAGGTTTTCTTTTCAGCAACACCACACTGACATGCAGACAAACACAGACAGCTTCTTGCGTCTCTCTCTTCTGTCTGCCACTGTCTCTTCTCCTTAAATACTCCCGCTGCCCCTCACTAGAATGCGAGACTGGTATGGCACCCAGGTGGACCTCATGCAACACTTATCTTCCCAGCCTCGCTCTGCCCAGATTCTGCTCGTCCCCGCCCTGCTTGGCACAGTTGTTAAGTAAGAGATAATGTACAATCAGTCAGTTATCGCAAAATAAACCCAGACAGATTTGTCAGGACTTGTCTTGTATCACCCTAAAGAGGTATATTTTATATATTGACTGGCTGACTGTACTTTATCCCACTTAGTACATGGTTACTTACAGTACAAAATAAACAATTCAATCAACATTAATATACATTTTTGTTGAAATTGCATCATAATGTGAGAAGAAAGAGACTGTAGAGTCTCCAGAAACACTGAATTCCACCTCTGGTTTGTGTCAGAGTTTTGTAAGGTGTAAGTTTGCGAAAATGAATATCCTGACTGCAAATGATCTCACTTATTACACGACTACTCGCATTAGAAAAGATTGCAATACCTGAATGACCAGTGAAATATCTCTTTATCCCCAGATGTCCATCAATGTTCAGAAATATCAGACCTGTCGATGCCGCAATTGACCAATCATAATCAAGTGTTCCAGAGAGCCGTGTAATAATCACAGATAATCTTACCCTTCAAAAAAGCTCTTACATCTCATTGGCGCTCACATTCAGATTACATCGTTTATGACAGCAAATGGCATTGGTTCTTGCACGTGTCATAACTGAATGTGTTGTGCCATTTTAAATATGCAGAATTGAGAAGGAGATTTGAGCATAACTGCAGCATAAGGGAAGATTTTCAGTGAATAATAATCAAGATTTTGGTCTGATCCTATTGTCATATTTGGCAGCACGTTTCAATCTAAAACAACAACAACAAAAAATCTTATTTTGTTATGTGAATGCCCATATACTACTGTAACTACTGGTTCAGGGTATTGCACCTTGTTTCATTTTGTGATGTGACATTTAAACTCCTGACAGTGATTAAATGATATTGAAACAAAGCTGCAAAAGTATCATTTGTATGACCTTTAGGACACACGTGAGTTATACCAATATTGCAGGAAAACATGGCCCGTATTCAAACACAGTGATGTCTCTTCAAATTGTGAAATATAATTCAAAATTCCACTGACAGTTTACACAATGCCAGCACGCGTCACATCAACACAAATGGCCAACATCTGTCACTGCCCACAGCCCAACAGTTTGACAGACAGCAAAATAAAGGCGTTTCACAGTGACAATAAAATTCTGGAAATTGTCCACTAACAAATCTGTCTCTCAAACCATTCTCTACACATGGCATAAACAGTTGCATCTCAGATTCTCAGGATAAGACAAGTGATCAGGAAAATCTGGAACTGAAATTGGCTCAGAAAACTTCTACTACCAGGCACTATGGCCAGGCAAATTCCATGAGAAATTAATTATAAGTCCTTTGTAGGTTAAAAACCAGAAGAAAAACTGTTCTGAAACCCCTCTTTTGCAATATTTTTTTTTTATTAGGTGATCGAATTCACCCCAGCTGGTCAGTTTGATGTTCCAAAGACCATTTCAAGATTTGCACAAAGGAAACCCACACACAAATATTTTCCCCATTCCCAAACTGAGCAATTGTATTGTATATACAGTAAGAGCTAATAGAAAGTAACATTATTGCTGTTGCTGTCAGCCATGAATCCAGTAACCAGACCTTTGGGACTGCTACACAGACCTAAGCAAACAATGAAAATAGGTATATAATTGATGTCTTGACTCTGACCTTTTCATGCACTTTCATTTAAAAATTTTCATCCAAATATTCATAACCCAAACTTACATTTTGGAGGTTCTATCACAAATCACAGTCAGAGCTGTTAAGTAAATAAAAGCATGAAGAAAATGTGTTATTGCATGAATGTATAAATAAATAAATGTAAGAAACTATCTGCAAATCTAATGAACTTGGCTCAGGTAGTCCTTACTAACATAAGATGAACTAGGATGAGCTAGGAAAACGTTGTGTTGCCACCAGGACATGTGTAGTAGAGG
The DNA here is from genome assembly GCA_032164185.1 of Moxostoma hubbsi. NCBI lineage: Eukaryota > Metazoa > Chordata > Actinopteri > Cypriniformes > Catostomidae > Moxostoma > Moxostoma hubbsi. The sequence goes on along the minus strand of JAVLUX010000016.1, from coordinate 30,123,665 downwards.
CGGTTCTAGAGGGGGGGCCCGGGGGCCCCTGACAGAAGCCTGCCCCCATCTTGTCTCTCTGCAAGAATGACATAAGAGCAATGTACTCATGCCAGTAACCAACAAGACAAGAGAATTCATGACAGTGCCAAAAAGGGTGAGCCATGCATTCTCACATAAACAAGGCAAGAATAATAAACAAGGATATCAGAGCTAAGCCACAAAGAACACAAAACACAATCAACATAACTGTCTGAACACACACAGCTAAAACTGATAATTATTTACAAAATATTGCATAAGTTTTATATGAAAATAGTATATGAAATATTGATATATTTTGTGTTTAAATGAAATGAGCTAGTAATCTACTTTCCTGATGGAAAAAGGCATGTCAAAAAAGAAATGTAATCTACAATGCTAGTTAAAGGATCATAATAAAATCTTGAAGATACACTAAATGAGTCGCCACGTACTAAAATTACTAGCCATTCTACTAGCATGGTTGAGTATGGTTAGCTAACCAAGCAGATAATGGTTTATAATCATGCCATGCCAAACCGTGCACAAGTGGAAATGCTACTGTAACCATTCCATACCATGCTCAGAACCTTTCGGCCCGATGGTGGAAAAGCAGCTACTGACGGATGATAATACGTCTTTTGAGTGGATAATCTCTTTGCTCAAAAATAGCAAGCACAATATATATATATATTATATAATTTTTTATCAGAATTTATGTTCATCCAAAGATTTTATGGCACTAATCTAGCAAACTTTAGTCAATCCATTTGGTAAAAAGTGTTTATTGTATTAACCCAGAACTTTAGAATCAGACTGGTTCACCCTAGCTGTAGAAAATTGCATAGAAACCAGCTAATTACATTGGAACTGCTGATTTTCAAGTTTTGTGTGCAATATACATCAGATGGTTAGTGAACAGACTGTGGATGGTCTGTGGTCATGCCACCTAGTAGGAGACTAAGCAATTGCTTTCTCTCAATTCCCCTCTTTATGATCACACTGTTGTTGCTAATGAGCCTTACTACTGTGGCAGCCTTAACAATATGAGTTTGGCATGGTCAGTGTTATGTTTTAAACATCACAAAAGAGAGCTTCAGTACCTTTTCAACTGCCTTTATTCAACATACACCTTACACCCCTTGAACAGCTGGTGCACACTTACAATCTGTCCATCCAGCAACACCCTGAACTGGAACCAAAGTTGCTTGTTATCAGACATATCATCACAGTCAGTAATGTATGTTGTGGGTTACCAAGGGTTAAGAACACTCTATTGTGGGGACTGGCATAAATTGTAACTTAATAAACTGTAGATGTCTGCCCTGTGAACAGAAGTATTGTTCTAGTAGTCTACCAGAGTATGGGGGTGTTCTCTTTGTGTACGTACATAGAGAGAGAAGCAAATTCTGGGAACTGTTCAGATCATAGTACTCTGAATTTACTTGTAAACACTGATTAGTAAGCAATCAGTGCTGCAATGACTATGGGTAAGAACTGTTGAAATGCAATAGGATATGCTTGTATTGCATACTTGCATTTTTTCTGCCTTCTGGGAGACTGTCACACAATGATCTAGTGTGAAAATTGTGAGTGATCCCCCATTTGGAAATCAATGGCAAAACACTTGGCATAGATGTGGCATGGACGATTTATGGCCACCTGATCAAGTTATTGTGACTATTCCTATTGGTGAGCATACAGCTTTCAATCTTCTCTTCTCCATGCATTCTCTCTTCCTGTCTCTGATTTTGAATTTTATGCTTGGAGAGACTGAAGAGATAGTACAAAGGGGTTTGCATCTAGAATGCTTATTTTGAGCCAATTTCAAACTAATGATATGGAATAAGGATTGTGCTTTGAGAGTTCAATAAAACAAATTACTTTTGTCTATTGCCATTTGACCTACAGACTGAAAACAGCCAAACATTCCTGTCATATTAAACGTACAATGCAATCCATAAGTGGCTTTGGGAATGTCAGTGTTTGACAGCTTAGACTGAATTATCTCTGTCACGTAGGCCAAAGTGTTTACAGTGCCTCTGTTTAAACAGTCTCTGGGGTGATGGAGTCCTGTCAATAAATACATTCCCTAACTGCTTCAGACAATTTTATTATGTCAGAAGATATTCTCTCTTAGAGTCATCAATAACTGTAGATGTATATTATAATCCTGTAAAACTTACTGTTAAAATAAATTATTTAGCTGTTTTGACTTGCAAATTTGTTATAAACAACATAGGTCATTGTGTTTCTCACAGCATCATTCACTTTGCACTTCTTACAAAAACATTATGAAAACCCATTTCATAATGATTTGTCACTCTCATTTTGCTCTTCTGGTGAGGAATATTACACATACAATTTGACACATGGGGGGGAAAAAAAAGTTTAAATGAGGATAACAGTTTTAAAAGACCTGAGAGTTGTGACAGATGTTTTTGTTTATTAGATGCTTTGATGTTTCACTCACATTATTAACATCAGTTAATGTAACTTTCAGAATTCAATGCAAATTATGTATTATTTTGCATTTTCTACCTGCCGCCTGGCAAGTAATTCTGTTTTAATTACTCATCAACAGTGTTGGGTAACTTTAAATGTAAATTGTTAGAATATTGCGTTACTCCTTAATGAAGTAACTTATTTAAAAAGTATTTTTTTTATGGAAAGTAAAGCGTTAATTTACTATTGCTCACAGCCACTTTCTCTTCTGCTAATCTATGCATTCATTTTTTATGTTACCAAAATGTCATAAAAACAGTTTGTTTATTGAATCAAACAAGACTATTATACTATACTAAAAACAACAAAAATAAAACAAAAATTTAGAATCTTTTTAGAAAAAAAGAAATTTTCTTTTGCATACCCAATCGATGTAGAATGTTACTCTGAGCCACTGATCCATAGTCTTTTCTCATACAATTCTCCCAGTTAAACAGAGCTCTAACACGGAGCAGTTCAGCTGCATAAATTAGTGAATTGAGCAAGTATTTCAACCTGTATATCATGTCGTGTCCAGAGTAAAACTAGTCTTATAATCCCTCTGCCTAAACACATTGACTGCATTTTTTAATGCAGTGTGTATTAACACATGAATCAATCGAGTTACACTCAACCAAATGTTGTTGACCTCATTTCACGCTAAAAACACGAAATGTGCATGCACGTTAGATAGAGTTGATTGACAAGCCACAAACAGAGTTGTATTGCCAGCAGACTCAAAATCATCCAGCTGAGGAGTTTTGAAGGACAATGCAATACTATCCTTCTCCTGTCATTCCCTCACATCAGCAGTTATCTCCAAGGATGGAAAATTATAGTCACACCCTGCAATCCATTCATTTATGTGATCGATAAAAATGCAGATATGTGATCAAATTCAGCTCTCCAATAGCTTCATCAACAAGGTGTTTCAGAAGCCGAGCAGACTTTATCCCAGCTCTTTCACCCAGGATATCCAAACCGGTGCTGAGAATGTGGCCTAGCTTTGCACACCCAGCTGATAACAACCATGAAGACAAATTAACAGAACATGTGTCTTGAAGGTAGAAAGGAACCTAAGAACAATGGCTTCTCCAGCAGCCAAAATCCAGCATATGCAGTGGTTACCAAAAGTTTGGAATAATGTACAGATTTTGCTCTTATGGAAAGAAATTGGTAATTTTATTCACCCAAGTGGCATTCAACTAATCACAATGTATAGTCAGGACATTAATAACGTGAAAAAAAAATGTTCAGACTTCTTAAACTACTTCAACAACTAGCTCTCTTAGAAAAGAGTGTCGTATGGCAGAGCAAAAATGGAAAAGAGACAAACTCCATGTCTTGTATGAATGTTTAACTGCATTCTTAACTAGTTACCAAAAGTCAGTAAAATAGGCTAAGTCTAAATTTCTCTCAATCTCATCACTGAAAATGCTAACCAACCGAGAATGCTGTTTAAGACAATTGATCCAGTGCTAAATCCCTTACCAGCTCCTTTTCATGTTCCATCTTGGGAAACCTGTGAGAACTTTTTAAAATGTTTTGATAATAAAGTCTTGGAGATCAAGGCTTCCATTAAGCCATCAACATATGATCCCCCTTTGATTTGTTCACCAACAGATTTGCTAAATTGTTTTCAACCAGTTTCCTCTGCTCAGCTTCAAGGTTAAATGCTCCAGCTGTGAGTCCGATGTCATCTCAACTCATCTTTTCCAGGATGTGTTTGTAACCTTGAGCCCGGCTGTAACAGCCATTATTAACAGATCTCTATCAAATGGAGTTGTACCTGCTAGTTTTAAACATGCTGTGGTTCACCCTCTGCTCAAGAAACCCCATCTTAGGTTAGGTTAGGTTAACTTTATTGTCCCCGAGGGGAAATTTTGCTTGGGCACAGAGCAAAGTTGTTTCATAAAAAACATCACAAAAGACAACACAAATCACAAAACACATCAACAAAAACCTGAGAAGCAAGAAGAAAATATAGACACAGAAGAAAAAGGACATTATTGACAGTGCAATTCCATGGATTAAAGTGGAAGTGCTAAAGTGCTAGTGTGGTTGTTGCACATTACTCCATTGTATTGAAGTTTGTGTAAAGTGCATATGCTAAGGTGCTAGTATGTATATTGCACGTTGCCCTATTGCACCGAGATCACAAGTAAAGTGCTGAAGTGCTCACATATTTATTGCACACAGTTCTATTTCACATTGTTCAGCAGCTTGATGGAGGCTGGCACAAATGATAATTTTAAGCGATTAGTTTTTGCATTTTGGTACACAGAGTCTTCTTCCTGATGGCAGGGTTTCATATTCAGGAAAGAGGGGATGTTGAGGGTCTAATTTAATTTTCATAGTCTGTTTCATAACTGCCTGATCATACAGGCTCTGTATAGGCTAATAGTCTCTCCTTCCTATAATTTTCGTGGCTGGTTTGTGCATGTTGGCAAGCTTGTTTTTCACCTTAACTGTTAGGTTGCCAAACCATGCAGTAATTCCATATCTGATTACACTCTCTAAGATTGCATGGTAGAAGATCATCATGATATGACTGCTCACACCATACAACCTTAGACGCCTTAAAAAATAAAGCCTCTGCTGCAATTTGTTACACAAGTTGACAACATGTGTATTCCAACAAAGAAGACTGCCAATATGGACACCTAAATATTTGTATGAGGACACCACAGTTACTTCCTGGTTTTTAATGACCACTGGTTCTTGACCACTGGTTCTTGACCCATCTATCCTTAGCAATTTCAGAACTATCTCCAAATTGCCTTTTATTTCAAAGCTCTTAGAGAGAGTTGTGTATCGTCAGTTGAATTCCTACATCAGTATGTCCAATATTTAGATACTTTTCAGTCAGGTTTGCAATCAGTGCACAGTATGGAAACTGCACTGTTGAAGTTCAGGAATGACCTGTTGCATGTTCTCGATACTGGTTCGTATGTGGTGCTTGTCTTGTTGGATTTAAGCACTGCATTCGATACAATCGATCAAAGAAATCTGTTACATCGGTTGGAAAAGGTTATGGGTATTCTGGGTGTTGCCCTGCAGTGGTTGGCCTCTTACCTCAAAGATAGAACCTTCTTAGTGAGTATTGGGAAGTTTTCTTCTTCATCGGTTCCCCTATTATTTGGTGTGCCCCAAGAGTTCATTTTAGGCCCTCTTCTCTTTTCACACTATACGCTCCCCTTGGGTGCTATTTTAAGAAATATAAAATCTTCTACCACTGCTATGCTTTCAATACACAATTTTACCTACCAGCTAAAACTGACAGTAGTTATCCTTTGGACGTGCTTTGCGACTGTTTTGAGGAGATAAAATATTGGATGACAGATAATTATTTGCAATTAAACCAAAAGCAAAAGTGAAATTCAGATTTTAGGCCTCTTTAGGTCACCATCTGTTTTTAATTTAGGTTCTCTTTCTGCCAGTGTTCAACCTCATGTAATAAATCTTCACAGTTACTGATGTAACATCCGTTTCCTGATGGAGGGAACGAGAACACCCTTGGTGTTGCATGGAGGTTGCATCAGTAACCATGACTTTCCCTATCTGTCACTCACTCAATGTTGTGTCGATGAGTTGACACTAGGGTTCCCAATGGAAAATGCCACAAGAGCTGAACAGAGTTAAGCCAGGGTTCACACTTTTTTCGAAAGCAGCTGGGAAAAGAGAGCACATCTTCACCTCAAGGGAGGGGAAAGGCTCTATGAACAAGAGGAACACCTGGCCTGCTGACCTGAACTTACCTGTTTGTGTCACCTGAAAACACACAGGATGATACTGCCTCAACCCTGAGGTTATAGAACCTCATAAAGTTGTTAGGTGTTGCCCAGCCTACAGATATCTGCTACACCCCTGGTAGAGAGGGCCCGAAGGCCAGCAGGGGGCGGCACATGCTGGGCATGGAATGCCATAGTAATGGCATCCATGTCCCAGTGAGCGATCCTCTGTTTGGAGACAGCACTTCCTTTCCGCTGTCCAGCCAAGCAGATGAGAGCTGCTTGGAGCTTCTAAAGCTCTATGTGCGATCCAAGTAGACATGAAGAGCACGCACAGGACACAGCAACGACAAGGCTGGATCCGCCTCCTCCTGGGGCAGCGCTTGCAGGTTTCACCTCCTGATCCCTGAAAGGGGTCGTGGGAACTTTGGGCATGTAGCCCGGTCGGGATCTCAGGATGACGTGAGAGAAAACCGGACCGAACTCGAGGCACGGTTCGCTGACAGAGAACGCCTGCAGGTCCCCTACCCTCTTGATGGAGGTGAACGCCATCAGGAGGGCGGACTTTAAGGAGAGCTCCTTTAATTCAGTTGACTCAATGGGCTCGAAGGGAGTTCCCCGAAGGCCCCGAAGGACCATGGAGAGGTTCAATGAGGGAACAAGGTGTGACCTGGGGGGGATGTAACCCCCTCGTGCCTCTCAGGAACCCGAGGATCAAGTAACGCTTCCCCAAATACTTACCTTGTACTGCATCATGATGTGTCGATGTAGTGGCTAAATACATTCAAGGTGGAGGGGGACAGCTGTCCCTCCAACCTCTCCTGCAGAAAGGAAAGCACTGATCCGACTGCACATCTCTGGAGGTCTTCGCATCGGGAAGAACACCACTTAGCGAACAGACTCCACTTCAAGTCAACAGGCATCTTGTTAAGGGGGACATGGCCTGAGTGACTGTGTCTACCACCATGGGCGGAAGGCCACTTAAGTCTTCTGAGTCCCATCCAAGAGCCAGACAAGGAGGCCTAGGGAAACTACTGCCCGTAGGTACGCTAGGTCTGGCCAGGGGCTGAACAGATGGCAACAAGCCTGCGTGACGAGAATGTGGTGTGTGCCGTGGCGCCATGTTCGTCTCTCGACTCGGGTCACGTTGATTACTCAATGATAAGGTGTTGGTCTGTCAAGATTTTATCAAAAATTACTTTTTTTTTAATAGTGATGGTGCTGTTTTTTTACATCAGTAATGTCAAGATTATGCTTTGTGATCAGTTGAATGCCACTTTGCTGAATTAAAGTACCAATTTCCTTACGAAAGAGCAAAATCTGTAAATTATTCCAAACTTTTGGCCGGCAGTGTATGTCAGCTGGCCTTGACACAGAGAAAACTTTCCAGGCCTCCAGAATAGATCTATAAAAAGGTGTTAAGTCTGTTAAAATTGGTTTATTCAAATTAATTAAGAAAAGGTGTCTGTTGAGTCCCATATTGCCTGTCTTTCTTGGCAGTGCAACTGCAGTGTTGAACAAGGAAGTATCATTGTTGTACAACAGTCACTGTAGCTTGCAGATTAATTGCCTTGAATCTAGACTTGATGTACACTAGACCTTACCCCCCTTCCTGAACAGGCAGAAAAAGAACAGCTGATTGAACCCAATGCTGTCCTGACCAAAAAAAGGTCACCAGCTTAATTTGTATTTCTTTGACTAGTCCAGCAGGTGGCTGTAACACAATAAATCTGTGCCACAAAGCAGAAGCTACCAAAATATTGGCAACTAAGGCTCTCCCTTGTAGGAACTAGGGTAGCAGCCAATTTCATCTAGACAATCGGGTGCAAATGCTTTCCAAAACTCCCTCCCAGTTTTGTTTTTGAAAGTCATTGGATCCCAGATGCACACCTAATATTTTGAATCCCTGTCTACTCCAATTTAGGTTTCCTGGCAACTGTGGAAGGTTTTCTAAATTCCCCTGACCTGCCCAGAAAGCCTCAGTCTTATCCCAGTACACTTTAGCTAATGACAATGCCCTCTCATCCAGATCAATAATTTTGGATAGAGCTTTTATATCATTCTTGTCATTAACAAAACTGTGACATTATCAGCATAATCAGTACTTGGAGTCATTTTGTGGCATTGTGGGTATCAATAAGCCACTTAAAGTTCTCTGTATATTAAAAAGTAATGGTTCAAAAGTAACACTGTATAACTGTACAGATAATCCATTATTGATCTGTCTGGATTGCAATAAGTTTGGTCTTTAATATTAAGCGTAGGTAATTTTTGAGTCTATTAGCAAGGCATTTAGATAAAATTTTATATTCTGTCATCAACAATACAACAGGTCTCCAGCTCTTTAAGAAAGCCAAATCTCCCTTTTTAGGTAGTAGGTATAATATAGCACATTGAAATGAAACAGGTAAAAAAAAAAATCTGTATGGTTTTCACAAAATACTTCATAAAGATGTATTGTACTTCCAAACATGTTTATACAATTCAGGTGTCCACCCATCAATATGAGGAGAGCGACCACATTTTAACGGTGCAACAGCAGTAGTAAGTCCTTGAAATGAAATTTGAGTGTCCAAAGCAGTCTTGGAATCAGAGTTTATTTGAGGAAGATCCCGGAAAAGTTGTGTAGCACAACCAGAATCATGTTGATCAGCTGAGAAGAGACAAGAGTAAAAAAAATTGCATAGCGACACATCTCTGTGATGTTAGTTGTTATCCTCCCAGCAGGATGACGTAAACATGCCATTTGTGAACTGAACGTTCCATGTAAAAAAATAAATAAAACTAAATAGGCACGTGGAGCATCCATATCAGCAATCGATTAGTTGTTAAGCAAAACAGAATCATGTATTCTAAGCATTTATATAGATTCTAAGTCTCTTTCAAGGGCTTGAAAAGTTTATTTTGAACTAGTGGTAGAATATGGTGCATACTGATGACAGCACATTTTTATCAGAGTTTTTCCAATTTTCCACCATTGTTTTAGATTTTTAAAGTCAGCCTTTTTTCATCATCCAATGATTCCAAAAAGCCAAATTGTCCACAAAAAACAAACAAACAAAAAAAAAAGTATCTTGAAGTTTAGCATTAAAATGCCAGTAAAAAGACTTTCTTGATAACAGTGCCATATTTGTGGAAATGAAAACCAAATGATGATCAGAAAACCCCACAGGATAATTACAAAAATCAATAACCCTATTATTAAAATTCTTTAAAAAATAGATTCTATCTAGCCGGGCAGTGCTAACTCTGTTAACAGATATTTTAACCCAAGTGTATTGTCTCATTAATAGATTCTTAACACTCCACACATCCAAGAAGTTCAGCCCCTCTTGCTAATCTTGACAGATAATTGGAAGAAAACAGAAAACAGAAAAGAGAAGCAGTAATGAAAGAAACACCATGTAATGCACGTGATCACTCATAAAAAGGCCTTGATGTTAACTTGTTGCCAAACAAATCATCCAGAAAACTGTTTATTTCCTCTAAGATATACAAAGAAGGATCCTTAGAGGACATATCTTGAGAACGAGCTTCATGTCCACACACAGAACCTCCTTGTGAGCCACACTCAAAATCAAGGAGAGAGCCATTTGTCATCAGACAGTTCATAATCCATCACACTAAGATCATTACTGGGGCACAATTTCTGAGTCGTCTCAAAACAACCAAACTCACCACACTTACTGGAACTGGGCACAACATTTAACACATTTTCATACTGCAACTGTTCATCAGCACTGATACTAAGTATATTGTTTGCAATATCCTAATTTTGTTGAATCTCATTCACACTATTATCTTTATTGTCAATGTTAACATTCTGTAGCTGTGAATCAGGTACTGACTCAGCTATAGCAGGCAGCGCCACGCCACAACCACTCACCTCAAAGGAATCTTGAGCAACATTCTTCACCACATCTTCCAAACCCGAGACAGTAGGCCTATTTTCTATTGCACGCTCCTTGTGTCGGTATGCAAGCCTTTTATGACCTAAATTCACATTCAAAACACCATAAGTTGCTGGTTGTTGCATACACCATATACGTTCTCCCGTAATGATGCACATGGAAAGAAATGTCTAGCATATTCTCTGGGGAATCTAAAAACATAAACACCTTAAAATGTTTTAGCGTGATTCAGAGATGGCCGTTTACAGCCCAGAGAAATTGTTTTAAAACCACAGGCGAATTTACCAAACTGTGATAAGTCTCGTTCTAAAACATCATCAGAGATAAAAGGTGGAACATTTGATATTGTGACTTTTCGCATAATACTTATAAAATACTTATAAAACTTATAAAATTACAGATTAATCACAGGTTCAATCTATTATTAAGATTCAAAAAGTAAGCACCAAATCATTATTGTCTTTTAAAGTACATAGTACATAATTTAGTCCCCAAATTTCCATAAAAATTGGCAAGCATCCCACTAGCTAATAATAAGCATATTCCACCCTGAGCCGAGCCACCACCAAACCACTAAGCATGCCAACTAGTTATTTTGACTAGACAGTTTATTCTTACTTGACTTTGTCAGCTTTGCTGTGCCAAATAAAAAAAGCAAAAAAGTTTTTCTTAGTTTTGCTGGATACTTGGGTCCAAATATAAACAGAAGAGAAATGAAACATTCGCCTAGGGACACAGCCCACCTAGTTAAAACCGAGAAAAGGTCACCCAATCGAGCACATTGTTCAAAAAGGTGAAAAACAGACTCAATTTAATTGCATCACATGTCTGTTAGTGGCTATTGCCCCATGCACATTCCTCCACTGGAGGTCACCGGACCGTTTATCGATCGGGCGCATGTACAGGGTCTGCCAGCAGCCTTTAAGAGAAGAAAAATTGCCAAAATGCTCAGTCAGTTTTGAAGAACTTATTTCTATCAAAAGATGTGTATTGGATACTTTCACACATGTAACATACAGAGATTTCTTCACAGCTTCCTCAAATACATCAACTTTTGTACAAGAGAAGGACTTCGTCCTCCTGCCACAGTTCCACAGCAGCAGTTACAATCAAGGATGGAAAAACACACTCTATCCATACTCTATCTTCCATTAATTGAGTACTGCTGAATCGTTCAGTAAAAAAAAATATTCGGTTGGTAGATATTTTTAGGTTTCAGTTACCACTTAGCTCATTACTGGCACTGATTTCACCCCAGCTCTCTTGTTCAAAACTTCCAGCCTTGTACTCACTAGATGCTCCAGTTTAGTACATCCTGCCTCCATCAGACCTGAGTGAAGGCTAGCTGAAGCCAAGAGTTTTGAGAGCAAAAAGAACTGAGAAACAAAGGTTTCTCAAACAACCATCTCCCAGCCGTTGTGTCTGGCTCACGTGAAATATAGAGTACCTTCCATGCTTCAAGGAATGACAGATACAAATATGTAAGATCCTTCCTATGAGCTTGTTGTAACTGCATAAGGAACAGGTGCTTATCAAATCCCATGTCCCTACCCTTCCTGAGAAAAGCGGTTGCTGTATCAGGCCATGAGACGTGTTTGAAAGAGCAGTGTCTGAGCAGCTTGTAGGTGAAAAGCCATCACCCTGGACGTGATGTCCAAGACATTTGCAAGACATTTTGAAAGTGTTTTGTAGTCTGTTGTTAAAAGAGCCACAGGTTGTTAGTTCTTTAACAGAGCTAGATCTCCCGTTTTAGGTAAAAGCGACAGAACAACACGTTGACAGCAGGTAGGCAAAGACTCATCCTTAACACATTCCTTCAACACCTCATGAAGATCTTTCCAAATTTTCTCCCAAAATGTTTATAAAAATCCACAGGGCAACCCATCAATTCCTGGGGACTAACCACAGTAGAGCTGCTTGACAGCTGTAGTAAGTTCATGATACTCTATGTTATATCTGCATCTAGATTTGCTTTGGAATCAGTGTTTACATAATAAAGTCCAAGGAGATAGTCCACAGAGTCAGAATCACAGAGTTCAGTGATATACAGATCTGTTTAAAAATCTACAGCATGCTGGCACATTTCAGGAAAATTGGTAGTCACACAGTAAGGCAGTGGCCGTGTGTGCCACTGATCTCTCCAAATTAAAGAAGAAAGTGCTTGGTCCATCCATCTCAGCATGAGAATTGAAACAAGATCGATCTAAAGCCCCTTTCACTCTCATTCAATTATGAGCGTAGCTCTTTTTTTAACTGCTGTAAAACATTTAACAAAGCAGGATCATTATTGTCTCTTGCAAGTTTGCCTTCCATTACATTAATATATCTTTCAAGAATTTCTACAGTTTTTCTGATAGTATTAGTATAGTTAGCTGTATACTGCTGACAAAACAATTTATTGTGGTTTTCCCAACATCCCACAATTGTCTTAAATTTAAAAAAAAAAAAATATCTCCTAGTGTTCCCAAAAAATAACAAATTGTTCATAAAAAGCAGTGACTTGAAGTAATTTCACATTGAAATGCCAGTATGGTGACTTTCTTATATAATGTGACATGCTTATCAACACAGACACCGAATGATCAACACATACCCCACTGGACAAATAGCACACTACAAAAACCAGTTGATAAAGCCTTTGAAATAAAAAATCTGTTTAAATAGGCAGCTCTCACCCTGTTATCAAGTATTTTAACCCAAGTACACTTCCTGTCTGTAGGATATTTAGTCCTCCATATATCCAATAACTCTTAATCTTTCATTATTTTAGCCAAAAGAAGTATGAGGTTCCATATAAGAAAGACCTAAGATGACATTTTCCATACAGTTCCAGTCCCCTCCAATCACCACACATACATCAATACAGCGTTGTTTCAAAAATTCACATTGAATATTAAAAAAGGTGACTCGCTCATATCCCACATTTGGCGCATAAATATGAATGAAATAAATAAAGAATTTCAGCTTTCACTAAAACAAGGCATCCCTTAATTTATTCCTTTGTTTTTTAAATATTAACTCCTAAATTGGGGGAAAATAGAATAGCACTCCACTCTTCAAGTTTGTACCATGACTGAGAACCTGTGGTCCCTCCCACCATAAGCCCGATTCAGTTTCATTAAGCACATCACTGAGTCTCTTGAAAGAAAGTCATTTGTAATTTGAATTGTCTAAGCACCAGAGCCCGCTTAAAACTATCCCTCTCACCATTAACATTAAGTGAAGCTAATCTTAAGCTGTCCATATACTATACTTAAGATAGAAAGGAAAAGTAACAGCAGTGAAAGCATGAAAAAAGGGTACACCACGTTAACATGACTGGTAAGATAATTTACAAGCTCTTTTCATCTACTTTATTGCCACTTTTCTAAAATTTCTGATGGCTGTAATTATTGAAAAGTTGTTTCACTTAACTCATTCATGTCCACAGTCCTTTGAAGATCAGGAAAATATTATTTCAGATTTTTTGGAACCCAGTTGATCAATATGCAAAGACACTTCCTGCAAACTACTATCCAAGTCTTCCCCATCTACAGACTCAAATTCATCAGACAAAGTTTCATCTATCCTTCCTTCCACTCTTTTAAAGCAAGAACACAAGCCTCAACTCATGTCAATTGCTGGTTTCATTTTATCACCAGGCTGCTCTGCACCATCATTGCAAGCTACTTCATTTCCCTTTTCCCATCAACAATTGGACCATTCACATTAGAAACCTAATTTTCGATGCCACTACTCACAACATTACTGCTTGTACTAGGAAAGTCTCAAACACCAAAAATGATGCCTCCATATTCATGTCAGAGTCACTAGAAGTCGGAGCATTTTCCGCTTGAACTACAGCAGTAGAATTCACTCCAACGCTATTTACAACATTTGATTGTGTTGAAACATTTTCGGCAACAGAACACCTATGAGGACGAACCAGCTGTTTGTGATCAATATCCCCACACCTAAAGCATCTCAACTTGCAGTTAGTTGTATAATTATATATGTTCTGCCCTCATGTTTCACATAAAAAGAAACATCTAGAGAATTTTCAGGGAATCTAAAAACATGACACATTTCAGAGATATTTTTTTCAGCCAAGAGATACTATTTTAAGGCGCTTGCAAACTTACAGAATCTTGTTAATTCCCAATCCTAAACTGCGTTCAGAATGAAACTGAGAGAGCATAAATCTGACAAAACACACAATCTATAACCATGAGCTGCTTGCTTCACCGCTCGCAACAATAAACCCAGCGCGAGAGAGTTGTGAACAAATTACTCTTTTGAACCGGATCATTTTCATTTCGCACAGGGCGTCCGTCATACAAGCTAGAACCGCCACTGGATCTGTGTATATATAATCAAGCTTTTGACACTTAGGACAATTGAGGGACTTGCACCAAACTATTACACAAGGTGCAAACATTCATTGATGCTCAAGAAGACAACATATTATGCATACTATACTTTATTTAAATATCAGTAATATAGATTCTGAAGAGCAGTACTAAAGAAAAAATCTTTTATATTTTATATTTGTATAAATTCTGAAAGGGGTGTGAATATTTATGAGACAAAAGGTAATGCAAACTTATCTTCTCAACTATATAAAATGTTTATTAAACTTTAGATTAATAGGTTATCAGCTGTCTTCCTTTTTTTTGGGTTGTTGCTTGTCTTGTTGCTGAACAGTTATCTAAATCAAGCAATTCTCTGTGATTTGGCAACTAAAAACAACCATTTGGCTCCTTAATATTTCAGCCATTGGCTCCTAAGTAATTTTTTTAGTCTGGAGCCCTGCTAACTAAATAAAACACAACGACTGCTTTGTTCATTCATGACACAAATTACATGTTTTCATGACCGATTAACTCGCCAACTGCAAGGAGAAATTCTTCCACAGCAACCTTATCATCAAATTCACACCTGAATCCATGGCTAATAGATCATCATTAAGAGACGCTATCCTATCGAGCTTACAAACAATCGCACAAGGAAAAATTTTGAAGATGAAGATGGAAAAGAAGAACAATTTGGGAATGTTCAAAAAAAAAAAAAAAAAAACTCACTACACACACACCAGTCTTACCCACCACCATTTTACTGAAACCCCAGAATGCACCAGAGAGAGAGAGAGAGAGAGAGATAAAGAAAGCTAGAGAGAGAGAGAGAGAGAGAGAGAGAGAGAGAGAGAGAGAGGGGATGAGTGTGTTAGATGAGTTAGATTTGCATTTTGTGACTCTACAGTAATACTTACAGAAATGTAGCTAGTTACTGGAAAAGATGTAGTGCTGTGAAAATAGCTTAACTACTGAACACATTTATATGCACATTTTTACACCGATTACACTTTGTAAGCCAACAACGTGTGTGATAATGTCATTCCATTAAACAGCTTTCCTTTATTGGTGTAAAGCCATAAACAAATTAAGAATAAACCCCAATTTTACATTGTATGTTAACACTTTAATTGTCGTTTTTACTGGCTTATCCAATCTGTGCATGTGTTGTGTGCATGGTCTTGGGTGATCCGATCACATGTGCTCAGGTAAAAGACATCCCTGTGTACACCTGGTCTTTTAAATGCATCTCCTGTGACCACTTCTGATCGGATTTGGTGGGGAGGGTCTCTGATTTCATTACCACATACATCAACCACTATTTCAATGTGTTACTGCATGATAATAAACCACAATAAAGTCAGACTAGACAAAGGAATCATGAAAAACGGTGCATTATTTCTCCAAGATGCAGATGAAATTTAATCTAAGCTCAAATGCAGGTTATTTTAGTGGATTGCCCGTATGAACCTGAGCTGCAGATGTTCGTGATTCTCATAAGTGTCCCTGTATGTTGGTATAAAACACACAAAAGAAGATTCTTGTTGCAAAAGAATGTAATTACTTCAGACCACATAACTTCTGAACATATTTATAGTTTATAAAAATAATAATAAAAAAAACCAAACAATTTTAAACATAATAAAAAGGGAAAAAATAAAAATAGGAACATAAAGATAGCAAAAAAAACAAACCCTGTGTCAATTATTTTAATAGATGTTCTCTGTCAAGAAGAGACAAAAAACACAAACATTGCTTAGCGCACACTAAAATGTGGCCATTTATCACCTAAAGGTTTCATTGAATTTCACATGAATAAGTACTAGCACTTGCAAAATTAGGCTTTAATGTCTTTGTACTTGGAAGTATATATTTTGTTTCTGTGTGAGGTACCTTATTTTGTCACTTAGAGGATGAAAAAGCAGCTAACGCTGCAATAGTACCCTTGTTTCTTAGTAGGACTTATCTAAATGTTTCCTTGATGTGGCTGTCTGAACTGAAATCTACTCTATTCTTATTCATCACAGTAAAATATTGATCCCTTTTCTTAGCTTAATTTTTATTTCCTCATGGTGCTCATTATCCCTTAATTGATTTAAAATAGATTAAATCCTGCCAATGAGTATGGACTTTTTTATTGATAGCATTAGTTTAAACCTACGCTAGATTGGCATCCTCCTTTATTTGCTCTCATAAGCTGTGCACTGATGTATTTTTTGATGCAAGAGGCATAAATGCTTTGCTTAACTTAAACAAATGCTGCTTGTTGTTTATGAATGTCTTTATTTTATTACAGGGAGGTACTAATGAGAGACTCAAAGAGATGGTGGGCAGCTGTCCTGCTCTGGGGGTCAACTCTGATGGTCCAGGCATATCCTGGCAAGGAAGGTTTTACCCCGCTGGCTTATCGACCTCTCGTCCGATTCCGTCACAAGGTATTGATCTTTCCAATTTCATTAGCCATTCTTTAACAAGAGGAGACTCCTGTCTGACCAGTTGCGATGCTAATTACTGTGGAAATCCACATCGCATTGAGCTATTCTGTTTTGATTCCTCACTCTGGATGATTTATTATTTTTTCCTCTGCCCATGAAAAGAGTATCAGATATGTATAGCATTTTGACTAAAAAACACTGGATCTTTCACTGTGGACATTTAGAACTGAAGGCGAAATTTCCAACTGTGCAGACATTAAGATAGAACTACCCAGCATAATTGCGTAATTGAATGTTTATTGACCTGCTGTTGTGGTGGGTGAGCTTTGTGAACACACAGTCAGATTCAGTCAATTATTTTATTTTATTTTTCTCACTCAAAAATAAATAAAAAATAAACATGAATCAAAATGCAACTCTTAAAAAGTTTTAGTTCTTTTCATCGCAGTCATGAGTGAAGGTCTAGCTGCAACATTGTCTACATTATGTAGCAGATAATTTAAACCCTGACTGAGGCAGGGCAGTGATTGACAGAGGAGGGACAGCGAGTCTTGCTGTCAGGCTGCAGTATAGTCTCATTGGTACACAATGTCCATAGTTACTGTTTACAAACAAATGCTCTGCCCCGCCACTTCTGGGTTCTTTTAGTAGCTCCGAGAAAAACTGTTGTCTATGGATGCTTCACTCAAATTGAGTTGAAAAATGCCCCAAAAGAGCTGTTTATGGGATTGAAACATCACATTTCCTGCAGATTTTTGGAGATTTGAATTTCCAACTGGATCGTTGGATCAGGAAAAACTCAGGGTTTGACATAAATGCTAAAATTTTATGGGTTACCATCATTGTTATCATGTCTGCTCTAATAAACTCGATTGACTCATAGCTGTTGCAGTTGGTGGATTTTAACTTTTCATGAAGAAATCTTGCAAACTCTGAACACATACAGCTGTTTTCATTTATAAATTAAATTTTTTTTCAGAATTTTAGATGTTTGTTAAGCATGTGAGGATGAGTATTTATCAACCTGTTACATGATCGACATAATCATACAGACCCATTGAACCAAGTTTAAACTTGTTTTGGCAATATTTCAGAAAGAACCCACACAATTTCTTCACTGTAAACCATCTACATCCATTTATAATATATTTTTATTAACATTTACAGACATCATAACACAGAGTAATGCTTAAATGCTTAAAACTGCAGCGCTGGCCATCTCCACCATTGAAATCTGCTGCTCGCAAGAACCTGCAGTGTGACGTCCGAGTAATTCAATCTGTAGGGGTTCTAGGGGTATACATATCTATGTATATATCTGTCGGTCTGTCTACCCGTCCGTCCAAAATGCCTGGAACTCCAGGAGAAAACACTATTTCTTATCTGTTTCTGTTTAAGATAGATGTTTATTATGCTATCTAAATATACCATTTAAGCATTTGTTTTTAAACTAATTATTGTATTATTAAAATGTGATAGATGGCATAGGCATATATGCAGTTTTACAGTGACTCATTGGGGATCCATTGATAATCATTTTGCTTGTGTGGGGCTAGACATAATAATTTTATGCCAGCATGTTAGATTTCCTTAACTCATGCACAGTGCAGTTTACTGTAAGTCTCTAATATTTATTTCTAACAGTTTTTGCAATCTTTTGAAAACATTTCTCCAAGGGACATCTGCAATGGAGGAAAAGTCAGGGGTCATTAAAACAGGCAAACCACAACATGTACATTTTCTCAGTTCTCAGCTTTTCCCCAGTTATATATTTATTTATTTTTGTATCTGAGAAATGTTGTTGCTTTTGGATAAATAACTTTTGTATGTCTTTAAGATCTTAGGACCTTTAATATACAGTAATTGTGTCATTTTTGCCTCAATAGTGGCAACAACTGAAATTGCAACTACTGTATATAGGCAAAGTGTGTGAAGGCAAGTCGGAGCTTTCTTAGAATTCATTCAGTAATTATTTTAATTTTTAGACAGAATTTTTATTCACAAACATTCTGTTAGCTCATTTGAACAAGACTATTAGCAGAGAAGGTGCACTTCTATTATAATGAATGGGAGAAATTGGAATGCCCCATGGTCAACTGATGTAGAAAAGAAGTCCTGCCTTACAGGTAAAAGAGCCAATCTCCTTTTAGATACAGATATCGCCTGTCAATCAACTTGAGAATGTGCATGCACATTAGCTATATTAGCTAGGAAAATTTCATTTTTTAGCATAATCCGAGGCAAAGAAGCATAATTTATGATACCAGTGTTTGATTTTTTTTATATCCAAAGATAATTTATTTAATCTAAACTGTGGTGTAAGCCGTTAAACCAACATTCGCATTCTTAATCAGTGAGTTAAAAATTTGAATGAGAGAACTATGATTGTGTCATCTGCAAACATTATTGGAGTAAGGATACTTGAGACATTGGACAAATCATTTATATAGATAAGAAATAATAATGGCCCAAGAATGGACCCCTGAGGAACCCCACAGAGTAATCTAGCCTTGTTGGAATAGCAACCATAACTCTGTTGGAGATGTAATTTTATGAAAACTATATTTATACAGCTTTTTCAGTAAAACATGATGATTAACTGTATCAAAATCTTTTGAAAAGTCTATAAAATACTACAAGTACATTCATTATTATCAAGTGTGTTAGGGTTCAGAAAGAAGAGGATTCAATTTGCAGGGTAATACACAGTTTATTGGGAAAAATGGGGGTTCAAGGTGTAACAAATAGAAGCACAGGCTGGGCTGGATATGGTCTAGAGTCAATGATAGCATCAGATAGCTTAGACAAGGTCCATGGAATGGTAATGCCCTGCCAAGAGCAGTCCGCACAGGAGGTCAAGGACTATGGCGAATGAGACCGGTGGAGCAATGGGCAGTGGTGGCAGGCGAGGCAGGGTATAAGGGAAGGGAGATGGTAGCGGGGAGTCCAGAGGCAGTGGGGGAATAAGCACAGTCCAGTAGCCTGGGAAATGGGGAGACTGGAGAGAGAAAAAAAAAAACAAGACTAAACTGTTCTGATTGCAAGCAAAATTAAAATTACATTAAATTAAACAAAAACCTATTAACTTTGCCAAGTAAAGGATTGAAAAAGGAAAGAGTAAAAAACAAAAAATCAAAACAAGGCTGGATAACAAGCTTCACAAGACGCACGAAAAGAAAAGCAAAATCAAACTAAAGCTTGACTAGATAACTAGACTACCGGGAACGGTAAGATGAAAAGCAAGACGTGAATAACAAGACACAAAAACACGTGAGTGTAATGTTGAACTAACAGGGTAACAAGAGGGCGACAACTGCCAGTTAAACGCATGGCAAACACAACAGAACAACATGTGCAGAAACACATGGCGAACGAACTCAAACACCACAAGCGGACAAACAAGACAGCCATGCTCTCTGGACGAACAATGGCACAGACACAAACACAACTAGGGTGATCAAACTGGTGCCCTGACAAAGTACAGAGGTAACTTTGTCAATCAGGTGAAGCAAAGCCATATAGGTGGAATGATTTTTCCAAAAAACATATTGATGTTTGTAAAGAATTGAATTAGAATCTAGAAGAAAAATAATCATTTTATATGTAAATTGTTCTAATATTTTTTTAAAAACATGGTAAAACAAATATGGGTCTATAGTTTTTAAAACAACATGGATCATCTGCCTTAAATAGAGGAAAAACATTGGCTATTTTTAAATCCTATGGCACAATGCCCGTTTTCATAGACAGAGAAAAATGTGAGCAAGTGGGTGCAACATTGACAAGGAATACTGAAATATTGTCATGACCAGCAGATGTTTTTAATTCATCAATTATATCACTTATTTCTTTGATATCAGGAGACTCAAAAGTGGACATCATAGGAAAATGTCTTGGTTTATAATCCAATATATTACCATGACAAGCAGAAATGTTATGCACTAATTCATAACCAATATTAACAAAGTATTCATTACATTTTTGAGCTTTATCAAATGGATTGTTTAGAGAATTTTCCCCATCCAAAAAGACTGAGGGTAGCTCTCGGGTAGTCTTTTCTCTTTGCAACAACTGATGAATTACTTTCCATGTGGTTACTATATCATTTGATCACCTCTTAAATTTTTTAATGAAATATTTCTTTTTTGTAAATCTAATGGAATTAACATATTTAAGGTTATAAGATTTATGAACACCATGTGTCAGAGGAGTAGGATTTTACAAATATTTTCTTTACAGTTTATTCGTTTTCCTCAAAAAATTTAGTAAATCAACTGCAAACCAAGGCTTATTAAAGTCTTAACTGTATGTATTAACAGAACTGCCAATTAGAATATATTCATTAAAACTAGAGCTGATAACTCAAATAACATTTTGACATGAAATATTAGCATTATTTTCCTAATATAGATCATCCCATTAATTACTTGCTAGCATATCTTTAAATTTAGAAATATTTGACTGGCTCATAGTTTCTTTGTGCATAATTTTTTTGGTATGTGTGACTCTACTAACCTTGAGAAATATGGGAAAATTATCTAGGTCTAAATGCAAGACCCCATATTTAATTATGTCACTCAAAGAGTTGCTGAATTCTTTTTAACTTGTGTAGATTTATGAATAAGAGGGAGAAAGTAACTAGAATAAAGTATTTTGAGAAAATCCCAATTAAGTGTATATAATTTTTTTTATTTTTTTTTTTATGTTTATATTGAAGTCTCCTAAAATGTTTATCCTCATTGTTTATCAGGTCAAACTTTCATTAAAATTTTTGATGCTAGAGTCAGGTGGTCAATAAATAACACCAAGTATAACATTCTTTACACCAGAGAGCTCTACAAAAACAGATTCCATATCAGCCCTGTCTGATTTTAGCGAGAGATCATCCCTAATTTTAAATCCATAGTCACCATGAATAAACAGAGATACTCCACCTCCAGATCTATTCTCTCTTACGCAGTGAACACATTTAGGTCGTTTAAAGTTTTCTCTAGTATTCAAGAAAAAAAATATACAATTTTTAAGAAAAAATTGAGAAAATTGAGAAAAACTACTCTATTTCAGTAATCTGAGTATTTGGACTTTGTTACTTTACACCCCTAGATAGGATCTGCAATTGTATGCCACTTGTATACTGTAGCTGCCTGGGAGTGTTCCAAAGATGGCTGCAGAGTGAACTGACTTGCTAAAAAGACTTTGGCATAATGTATTTTTTTCCTAGTTTTGATCATCCACTGTGCAAAAACCTTAAATGTGATCAGTAAAAAAAAGGTATACGGTTGCACATAAAGTCAGAACAGTTTGAATGTTCATGTCAGTTTTGGTGAATGTAGCTTAAAAGCTCTAGGAGGAGTTAAAATTGATTTAGCAAAAACCCTAAATCAGTCTTATTAGTCTACCATTGCTAGGACATATGTTGGTTGAGATAAAGTTGATATGTCACACTCAGTTGGGCTTCTGAAACAGACTGTGTAATGAAGACATGGGACAAATCAGGATCCATCTGCGTTTTTTTATTAAGGCAAGAATCAAGTCAGGTAGAGGGTAAAGCTGGGAACTTAACTGGCAAGGAGTTCGTGGTCGAGGAGGCTTCAGGTCAAGGCAGGTGGCTGGGTTTGTGGTCGAGACTGGCGTTTGATCGGGACTGGCGGCTTGGTTCGAGGTCAGACGGGGTTTGAGGTCAGACGGGCGAGAGGTCGAGGCAGGCAGCGGACAGAAGGATAGTCAAGTTCGGGCAAGGTTGGCTTCAGGTGAGTAAACGCTCAGTAATGTAGCCGGGGCAAACAAGACTTCACAGTGAAGGCACGGGGAAGCGAGGCTTTAGTAGAGGGAAGATGATGGGCAACAGCTGTTTGGTAATCAGTGCGGACTAGAATTCAGGTGAAGCGGATCTCCGGTGAACGGTAATGGGTGCGTCCTCACTGGTGTTCGTAACAGACTGTAGTTCAGCAGAAATTAACTCACCATTTGTAGTTGTGTGAAGTTACTTTGAAATACTAAAGAAACCCAAACTTAAGCAGGTGAGTCATGTCAAAACAGTCTATATCGATTTACATCAACCATTAGTTTCCTTACACTGCACACACCATGTGTTGATAACCATTCCTTAAAGGACATTTGATTTTTTCATTCAAATCTATTAAATGTTATGTCTCATTTAAAACATGAACTAAATTGCACATTTATCATCTAATGCAAGTGAAGCAGTCTTGGCATGGGCTTCTAATAAAAGTAGCAGATCTCTGTTACTGTTGCGGTTACAAATGCTGTCAAAGTGTACAAATAACTTAGTGGTTCATTAATTATTTCACTAAAGGTATCCTTGAGTATCCTACTTCTCTCAAGTGTCAGTGCTGTTTGGTAATACTCACAACCCTCATACATAGACATTCATTTAATAAAGATTACAGGAAAACAATACAAAAAATTATCAAGAATATGATTTTTTTGCCCAACTTGAATTTTCTTGATAAAAAAAATATGATCATGCCTGGTAACATGCAAAATGTAAAATGGCTAGAAATAGCATTTTACGTGTAAAATAGCAAATAGCGTGAAGAAATTAAACGCATCATAAGAAAGTGTTTCACTGCTATTCAAATGCACTTTGGATCGCATCATTTATGTGTATAAATGTTTCCATCTGAAAGGACTAACTCATATTAAAACAAATGACAATAAAATGCAAAGTAATCTCTTCAGTAATCAAAATACTTTTTCAATGTAAATATATTCTAATTACCAATGATTTAAATTGTAACTGTAATGGAATACAGTTGCTTATATTTTGTTTTAAATACGTAATCCCTTTACATGTATTCTGTTACTCCCCAAACCTGTAAATTCCTTATCAGAACACGGTGTGTAAAAATTCATTAAGTGATATGCAAAAGCAAACTATAATTTCAGATAATTTATTTGTTGGACAGGACAGGACCAATTATACTTCATAGACTTAATTATATACAGTGCTTAGTTAAACTGTATATGTAGTTGCCTTACATCATAGGTCATATCTCTACTCCTGAGTGAGGTCATGCATACACCAGCAATGCAAATCCACATAAAATTCTGGCAGAGGTAAAATTATTGATGTAGTGAGTCTGTGTTTTAAACGGCTGGGTGTTGGTCAAGGGCTAAAGGGTTGAGCCTGTTTTTCTGGCACGGGCACGGAGATAAGCAGTGACCCCATTAGCTTTCGCACAACTCAACCAGTCTCAATCATCGTGAGTAATTCAGTTTATAGTATGAAGCATTGTCCCATTCTGCAAAAGATAATCTCCTGTTCAGGATTAAAAGTGAAAGATTTAAATTCACCATAGTCCCATCGTCCCTGTATAGCCAATCGGATTATAGAACAAATATGGCTCCACCCCTCATTTAGCCTATTTAAAAATTTGATGTTTGAATGAAAGATGAAGCACATGCAAGATAAAGTGTAGGGGCAGGACTGTGTAGGTACTTATCATAGCCATGATTTCATTTTGTAGTCCAATTGCGTAACTCATGTACAATTGGTTCCATGAAGTTAATCATTTCACTGAGAGCAAAAAATTTTCAGGTTAGCACAGTGGAATTAATAGTTGGTACTGTGAGCCAAATGCTCAGTCAACCATTTCTGGAATGTGTCTTTAGATTACATTAAATTAAAAACAGTTCAGAGTAGTTATAATCCTTCCTCAATCCTTTTGAAGCAAGATAGCAATAACCATTATATTTGTATGTTTAATTAAAAACAGCAAGGTCATATGGAGAAAATTATTTAAGACAAGAGTACCCCATTTTCACACACTCGATGTTGTGTTGATGAGTTGACACTAGGGGTTGCTCCTGCGGAGCCAAGACATCTCTGATCTTGATAAAAGGCCAATGAGAATTGGCGTGTGGAATTTGCATGCCACTCCCCCGGACATACGGGTATAAACGGAGTGACGCTGCAAATACACATCAGATATCTTTTTCGGAGCCGAGAGAACAGTCACAGAGCTGAATTCCTCTGCCATCTACATTCATCTCTCCAAGCTGTTGGTTCTACGGCGCTTTCCTGTGGTTCTCCCCCTCACACACTGCGTGCACCCCTGGGCGCTTCAGCAGCAGAAAAAGAGCTCACGTAGTGAATAACTTAGTTTTTATATATATATATATATATATATATATATATATATATATATATATATTCCCATATAAAAACACAAATAAAAGAGTATATTTCTCTAAAAGAGTGTCACAAACAGAGAGCATCTTTTTCAAGACGCCTTTTTCGTTTGTGTATGTTTCCTGGTTGTGATCGTTACCTTTCTGCTTCCCACGGCCACGATCGCTGCTTCTCGTGTTGGGCACTGCCCACGCAGGGACAGCGTTTATGGATGAACATGCTCTCACTGCGAGGGCATGATTCTGGCAACGTTGCGGTCGCGGCTTTCTCTTGTCGCTTTCTCAGCGGCTCCCAAACCCAATCCTTCTACCCACGGGTATGAGGTGGGGTCGTTTAGCACTGGGGCCGATTTGGGGATTTCAATGGGAACTTCTCCACCGGGAAACCCCCCACGGACCTCCCATTCCTCAGCACGCTCGTTTGCCCCAGTGAGTTCGCAATGTGACCGCCGACTCGTCTCAGGGCGACTTCACGGTTGCAGCATCCCAAGTGGATGAGCTTTCGATTACAGCATCGGAGAGTGGGTTGGTTCAGTCTGTCGCCATGCGCAGCTGACGGCCATGCTTGCCCGGGGTGGAGTGGAATCCTCCGCTCCTTCCTGAAACCTTGCGTCTCGGTAATCAGTCCTGGGACTCCGAGCGCCGCTGACGGCCACACTCCACCCCTGTGCCTTTCTACCCGGAAGTTCACGATGAGCTCATGCGTTCGTGGCGGGCACCTTTCACTGCCCGGACCCGGTTTGCGGGCTCGTCCTCTTTCACTACCCTCGACAGTGGGGCTGCCAGGGGATGCATGTGTATCAGACAGAACACGTTGGTCCCACTGAAATCCTTCAGAGGCTCCTGGGGCATATGGCATCCTCAGCGATGGTCACGCTGCTTGGGTTGATGCATATGAGACCACTTCAGCACTGGCTACAGACCCGAGTCAAGAGACAAGTTACTCTCAGGAGAGTGTGGAAACTCCACCCTCAGGTGGTCCAGCTGATCTGGAGTTGATTTGGCAAGCACAGGTAGACCTGTTCGCTTCCCCAGAATCCTCTCACTGCCCACTTTGGTACTCTCTGACTGAGGCTCCCCTTGGCACAGATGACCTGACACACAGCTGGCCCCTGGGGCTGCGCAATTCTGCCCCCCCCCCCACCCCCCGAGTGAGCCTACCTGCACAGTCGTTGTGCAAGCTCAAGAAGGACGAGGAGCAGATCCTCTCAGTGGTGACTGCCCCCTCTGGTGAATTCCCCCGAGGAAGGACCTTCTTCCTCAGGGACGGGGCACCCGTGAATGGACCTCTGGAATCTCCATGTCTGGCCCTTGGATGGGTCGTGGAAGACTTAGGTACCACCCGCAATGACACGATCACTCAGGCCAGGGCCCTATCAACCTTGGTGCCTTTACGGCCTGAAGTGGTGTCTGTTCGCTCAGTGGTGTTTTTCACGAGGTGAAGACCCCCAGAGATGCGCAGTAGGGTCAGTGATTTCCTTTCTGCAGGAAAAGTTGGAGGGACGGCTGTCCCCCTCCACCTTGAAGGTGTATGTAGCCGCTATATCAGCACGTCATGATGCAGTGGAAGGTAAGTATTTAGAGAAGCATGATTTGATCATCAGGTTCCTGAGAGGTGAGAGGAGGTTAACCCCCCCCCCAGGTCATGCCTCATTCCCTCATGGGACCTCCCCATGGTCCTTCAGGTAGCTCCCTTCAAGCCCCTTGAGTCAGCAGAGCTAAAGGTGCTCTCTCTGAAGACTGCTCTCCTGACAGCGCTCACCTCCATCAAGAGGGTAGGGGACTTGCAGGCGTTCTCTGTTAGCTAACTGTGCCTACTGTGTTAGCGAACTGTGCCACACCCCCCCTCAGGGCCGGGTGTGGTCTCCGTGGTGTTCTCCTCTTTGGAGAGACACCCCCCAGCTGGTATGTCCATATATTTGGCCCCCAGCCGAGCGATTTCTTTCCTTTTACAGGGGAGAATAATAGAGAGAAGGCCCGCTGAAAGCACCGGGTCTTTGGCTCGGGTCCTCAGTGTGATACCTGATGTGTATTTGCAGCGTCACTCCTTTTTATACCCGTATGTCCAGGGGAGTGGCATGCAAATTCTACACTTTTAATTCTTCCTTTTCTCAAGATCAGAGATGTCTGGGCTCCACAGGAGCAACCCCTAGTGTCAACTCATCGACACAATGTCTCATTCCCTCCATCAGGGAACGGAGGTTACGTCAGTAACCGAGACGGTAAGTGGGTAAATGAGGGAAAGTAGTTTATTAAGAAGGTGTTCTGGTGAAACTGTCTTTGAGATTTTCACAAAAAAGAATGGGAGGGGCTTGCAGCCAGCATGTTTTTGTTTTGGGCAGATGGGGCAAATGGCTCCAAAGTCCCTTGAAACAGAGAGAAAGTTTGGAATTTGCTTCACATTAATCACTCAAAAATAAAATCATTGCCAATTATCCATTTTAAGGGAATAATCCGTCTAGATATCATAACCATTTCACTAATGCAATTAGTACCAAGACTAATTACTGATATAATTAAAGTATTTTGACCTTCAATATCTCAAGGAGTAGTTGTCATAATTTCCTCAGAAACATGATCACGTGGGAAATCGGCATGTTGCTTTCAAATGTTCATGCACCCTGACGTCTGCCCCATTATGCCAACTTACAAGTGCCATCTTACGTCAGACATTTTTGTATCAGTTCAAAGGTGTTTACCGTCTCCTGTGGTGCTGTCACAGAATTGGCAGGAATGAGGACCCAAATGCAGGAATGAGTAAAAATAAAGATACTTTTAAAAAAAAATACAATTTGGAAAACAAAACTCTCTCAGGGGAGAAAAACAACAACCTAGAATAAAACATAAACTGAACAGGGAGACTACAAGGACTGGCTGGAAGGGAACATTGGAACAGACTCACCAGCACACAAACTAACAAACAAATTCAACCAACACAAGAGGGAAGAAGGCACAATATATAGATGAGACACATGAGGGACAGTTGCAGACAAGGACTAAATGAGGAGGTGTGGCCTGGGAATCAAGCAGGGTCAGAATAGTGCATGTCATACAAAAATACAGAGCAATGTGCTCAAACACAAAACAGAGACAGACACACTGACAAATAACAAGGAGAGGGCTGTCAGACCAAGGTCATGACATGTGTGACTAGAAGTGAATTGTGTCAGCAGCATGGAACACATGGGTTCATGTCTGGTGTTGAAACTAGGAAATGTTTGCGTAATGCGTGATGGGTGCGATTGTCCTTCTTAGATTACATTTACTCCACTGACGATTAGGTTTAGGGTTGGGGTTTGGGGGTACAGTTACAAAAATGTGCATTCCTCTTCACTGTATAACATCCTTTACAGCAAAAAACAACTTTCTTTACAACTTGCTTTTTGGTGCACCTCTGTGGGCATTTGACCTGTAAACTTACACATGCCATACATTCAAAAACACTTCCCATTTCAACCAATTGGGGCAAGGTTTGAATTTGGGAAAGCACAGATCGAGACTAGCTCATGAAACAGCCAACATACTATTTCCAAATTCATTGTTAGATCAATCGGTACGTAAACATAAATTTATGGAGAAATTAAAAGGACTGGTTCACCAAAACTGAAAATCTGTCATTTGCTCACCCGATATCATTACAACCCTATATTGTTTTCTTTCTTTCATGAAACACAAATTGAGGTAAAATGTCTGAGTTGCTCTTTTGTTCATGAACAGTAGTGGACAGTGATTATTCCCAAGCTCCATAAAGTATAATAAAAGCAGCCCATATAATTAATTTGCAATATTCCAAGTCCGTGAATAATGGCTTAAATTTGTATAGCTTCAAAACACTTAGTTAACAGCCGTGTCACTGCCAATTTTGGTATTGGCAGTGACATAAATTTTGTGTTTTGCAAAGTTTGCTGCTTCAGTATTTGTAGATTTTTTTTTTCACGTTTCAGTGGTATACTGGAAAACAATGATAAGCATTTCATAGGTTTTAAAGGCTTTTATTGGCATAAACATATATGCAAAAAGTCAATATTTACAGTGTTGACCCTTGTTCTTCATAACCCCTGCAGCTCGCTCTGGGCATGCTGGATATCAGCTCCTGGGCCAAATCCTGACTGATGTCGATCCATTCTTGCTTTATTAGTGCTCCGAGTTGATCACAATTCGTGCGCTTCTGCTTGTCCACTCGCCTTTTTAGGATTGGCCTGGCCACAGATCCCAAATTTCAATGTAATGATCTCAGAGCCACATTATTATTATTATTGCCTTGTGACCTGGTGCTCCATCATGCTGGAAAATGCACGGATCATCACCAAATTTCTCCTGGATCGTTGGGAGAAGTTGCTCTTGCAGGACGTTTTGATACCATTCCTAATTAATGGCAGTGTTTTTTGGCAGAATTGTGAGAGAGCCCACTCCCTTGGATAAAACGCAATCCCACACATGGATGGTCTCAGGATGCTTCACTGTTTGCACGACACAGGACTTATGGTAACATTCACCTTTTCTTCTACGGATTATTGATTTTCCAGATGTCCCAAACAGTTGGAAGGGGGCTTCAGAGAAAATAACTTTGCACCAGTCTTCTGCTGTCCAATCCTTGTACTTCTTGCACAAATGCCAGTCATTCAGGGACGTCCTGAAGCCTTCTTCACTACAGTTGAACCTCTCTCCTTGAAGTTCTTGATGATCCGGTAAATGGTTATTTCAGGTGCAATATTCTTTGCAACAATTTCCTCGCATGTTAGGTCATTTTGCTGCAAATTGATGATGGCTGCACATATTTCTTTAGAGGTAACCATTGCTAACAAGAACACAATGATTGGAACCACTTCATCCCTCCTTTTACAGCAATCAGTCTGCTCTTATAATGAGTGATTTCACCTGACTAGAACTCGTTCACACTTTCCCAGGTCCTGCTGATATGATTATTGAAATGATATTAGCTGGTCATTTTGTGCCAGGATCACTCTGCGCAATTATCTAGAAACAATGTAAATCAACACCACAATAACTGAAGCAGAAAACTTTGCAAGACACAAAATGTATGTCACTGCCAATACTTTTGGCCATGGCTTGTAGTGCACAAAGGCTACTTTTTATACTTGTATGGTGACTTGTTCTGCCCTGTTTGGATCTAGGAACAAAACACTCATCCACTTTTGTTTCATGAAAAAGCTGTTAGGATATACTGCATTGCATATAGTATTATAACATCTTATTTTCAAAACCTGTCCAATTTGAACAAATGTATCATTAAACACATACTGACAAATGAACAAGACACCAACATTTTCAAAGAAAATTTCAGATAATACTGAAAAAAAGAAAAGAAAAAGAGAAATGAGAAGAAGCATGACTTGTTTAAATAACATAAAATCACATTAATAATAACATTAACAATCAGCTACAAAACAACTTACAATCTCAGGTGGGTCAGATCTGCACAGAACTTTCATATGTTGTGTTAGTTTTTGCAACCTAATTTACACTACATATAAGCTTGCAAATATCATTTTGGCATGATCTTGCTCTTGAGAGGAAACAGAAAGTAGGTGTAATA
Organism: Moxostoma hubbsi; assembly: GCA_032164185.1. Taxonomy (NCBI): domain Eukaryota; kingdom Metazoa; phylum Chordata; class Actinopteri; order Cypriniformes; family Catostomidae; genus Moxostoma; species Moxostoma hubbsi. The sequence continues at coordinate 30,093,062 of JAVLUX010000016.1, read as the reverse complement.
GAGATGTGTAAAAAATATAAAATATCCAGTGTGTGGATTTCTGTTGTCAGAGCTGTTAACTTCTGTGAAACATTTCTGAGTGTCACATTTTGTAAGAATTGTTTCTCTTTCTATTCTTGTTTCAGCAGGATGGGATCACGGAGAGTTTACGAATGAAGGGTATGTACATTCCCCCACTTATCCTTGGTTCTATTATGGTGTTCTGGTATTCTTTGATGGAATTTGGCAATCATTTAGTACTGTTCAAAACAAGAGACAAGAGGATTTGGAAACTTTTTGGTTATCAAAGATTAGTGGAACATGTCCTACGCTAATGTAATGAACTTCACCTGTGGTTACTCTGCTATAGGACACATGTGTGAATTAGAGAGGAACTGATATTGATATTCACTAATAATGACCTTAAAACCATTTGGTCAAAAAGCATCGCAAGGTGGCTAAAAATAGCAAAGTTAAGTCTGAGAACAGGTTGTTTGTTTGCAGATGTAATTCAGGTAGATGTTTTTTTTTTTTTTTTTTTTTTTATCTAATGCAATGGCATTCATAATCAAATACTTTTGGAATATCAAAGTACCATGGTATTACCATCTGATACTGCCCCAGTACATTATTGCAAGGGAAGTAACACTACACTTGCCAAATTTATCTGGATTGAATACAGGTTTTCTCTGCCTAAAGCTGGACCAGGTGCTCAAGTGGTCTGTGTATAGCCATGATTGATGATCATACTTGCAAACAGTCTATGGTTTTAGGTGTAAATTATGTATTGGCTGTTGCCCAACAGTCATCCGTAATTAAGATCGCACAAGAGTAAGTAAAATCATGCCAAGAACCTACAGAGAGAGCCGATATGAGAAAAAAATCCATCTAACTTCTCAGTGTCTGTCTGAGGTGAAGTCCTGCCATAAATATTATCTCAGGTCAGCTCAAAGGTGCTTGTGTTAGCAGCTTATTTAATATAATAAAATCAGACTTTAGTAATGAACCTCTCTTTATTACTACAGGAGGTGAAAGCTGTATTTGTAGAGTTGGCATTGTGATAAAGGACAAGATTTCACCATCCCATCATGAAGGAAATATGAAATAATAATACAAAATAAAGAAAATAAAATACAAAATGAGATCTATTTTACATCTCAGTCATTTCTCCTAAAAAGCAAAATGATTAAATGAAGAGCAACTTTTTGGAATAACATCTGAGACTACGCTGTTCCTGATCTATGAAACACATCTGACACTATGATCTGCTTTAATCTTTAGTACAGACATTCTGGACACATTTGGAAATCTTGACTCAATAGCAAACCAAACAATAATCCTTACAATATAATCCCTACAAATGCAAAACAGTCTTTTCTTTTTCTTATTTTCCATACATAGAATCCAGTGTGGTAATAAAAGGAATGCTTGTGCAGCTTGTTCCACATTTCACTTATGATTCTGCCTGGAAATTACTTTCGAAAGTCCTTTTCAATTATTTATTAATTAATTATTAATTATTCATTCCAATTACTTCATGTTTAAGTGGATTAAATTCTGACTTAAGTATATTACTGAAATGGAAGTTCTGGAATGACTGCCTGAAAGGCTTTTGATGAAGCTGATTAATTTATTTTGATGACTCTGAATCTAGTATATGATGATTTATCTTTTGAAGTACATTAAGTATTTGTGTTAAATATATTCATGACAGTACAATCAGACAAAGCATGCTTCACACTTACAACTTAATTTGTGAAATTGCAAATGTTGCCTGCTTAGCATGTTTAAAGTCTAGACTGCAGAATATGAAGTAAAGCTGGAAAGAATATGAAGCCTTCTGAAATTGGTTGTCAAAAATTGGAATAGAGGGAAAACTGAGACAGCATGCACAAGCACACAGCAGAATTCCCTGTAATTGGAATCATACATTAAATTGCTGGCACGTCTATTTCCACTGTTCAGCTGAACACAATTTATCTTACCACTGTGGGTAAAATCACATCTTAGGGTTAGAGAATAGCTTTTTGTGTAATGTATTCAGACCACCACCCATGTATTACTCGTAACCAGCTTTTCCGACCATGGCTGTTCTACTGTACATTTCAAAAATTTACAAAGACAAAAGCTTTCTAGAGCACTGCTCTCTTTTATTATTCTTTTGAGTAAAAACAAGGCAGGTTGTGCCCATAGAGCTTTTGCATTCTCATAGCCCAAAATCAGTACTGGTCCCCCGATCCTAGCTTTCTTCACGTTGTCTTAATTTTGTCATTACAATACAACTTAATACTCTACATGCAGTTTGGCCTGAAGTTAATAAACCATTTTGAAATGCTTAAGGTTTATTGCTCTAAATTGTATGTTAATCCTAAAATCTCCTTAGCTTCTTTGGGATTCACTTTTAGAAAGGGAACACTGCATCATATATGGTGAGAATAGAGAATAGTGCTGAAATTAATTTACCAGGTTGGAATCATTTTACTTGTCGGAATTAGTTTTGGGCAGCTGTCCACTATTCTACTACTGTAGTTACTAAACATCCCACCTGTACATGTTCATTTACGATCACTAATTGTAATTAAATTCTGTTTATGCAGATTCGGCTAAATGCTTTACTGTTTGGCAGGCTTAGCTTATTATAGAGAGAGGTAGATGGCATAATAGAATTTCAAGAAAGGAGGAAGGCGTTGTGCTTTCAACAACATAGTCTGATAGAATCACATTACATTACATCTATTTGGATTGCACGCAGACCTCTAGATGCTCTGAGCAGCTCTTTGTCTACTTTGGGGACAGCAGAAAGGAAACGCTGTCTCCAAACCGAGGCTTTCCCACTGAACCGTGGATACCAATATGTCAGCATACCAGACCCAGGGCAAAGAGCACACTCTACGGAGTTTGGCATCCTCTTGGGCACTTACCAATGGTACCTCTCTAGCAGACATATGCAGGGCAGCAGGCTGGGCAACAACCACTATCGTAGCAAGATTTTGTGATCTCCTTGTTGAGCCGGTTTCGTCCTGTGCGTTGTCAGGTATGAACATGTACGTTTATGGAATAGCTGGCTGGGTATACTGCTTGCATACAGCGCCTTTCCCCTCTGTAAGGCGAAGACGTGCGCTTTCTTTTCCCATGCCAGTTCACGAGTACATGCACCCTGGATGTCTTTCCTTCCTAGCCCTGTGGCTGGCAAATTTGGTGGAGGAATTTGTAGCCGGACCCAATAAATGTTCTAGCATGCCCTGTACTGGGGAAGGTGCTCAACAGGCACTGTTTACCTTCGGTAACCCCCGCGATGTATTTTCCATGGTATGGTTTCTTTAACGGTAGACCCGCATCTCCCTTGGGCAGAGCTCTCTTTGCCTCCGGTCGCAGTGTTTGTTAACCTCTCCTTCATGCAGGATGTGGTCTCCGCAGTGACTTTTCATCCTGAAAGAATAGGAAAGGACAAGAACACCTTCCCAGATGTGAATAAAAAGCATTACAATGCACCAGCAGAAAATCTAAATACCCTGTGGAGAGAAAACATAGAAGGAAAAAGCATAGTTCCCAAAGTAGATATGTTTGTATTCACACCTTTGACCTCTGCTTCCTCTTCCTCCCTCCAGCTGTTGTTCAGAATATGTTTACACCATATGTTTGGTCAGGTGCTATGATATTCCCATGCTGTAGCCAACACCTCCCCTCCCTATTGTACAAGCTCTCTTAACCAGACAGCGCTTGATGAAAGAATTTTGAATCAGGTTTTGCTATTTGTTTTTTTTTATATCAGAGTGTTCCTTACAGTTTGTGTGGCTATCAGTATATGAGTCTTACCTGAAAATGTATATAAGGAGTAACTAACTCTTGCAGGAAATTGTGGAATTTCATATTAGACACACCCACCCTGATGATATTCTGGAACGATTTCTTAAGTGTAAACTAGGATGTCAGCATTCTTGTAGGAAATGTTTTAGCCACATGCTTTGATATGTTTTAGGAACTTTGATCTGGTCTGCTCTAAAGTGTTAACCAGACTCAAAGGTGTGGATTGAAATCAGAGAAGTGTTTTTAAAGTTGTTGCTCAAACAGGATGTGATGGGGCAAAATCAGGAATTTTTTTTGTTAGACAAATGATACAGTGTCAACCCAAGGTGTCAGTATTATCTTAGAACCTGGTTTACTCACACACTAAGTTTTAATTTTGTAATTTATTTATTTATTTTGTACAAAGTGGGGTAAATGTGTTTCTAAAACAAAATGTGATTCAACAAAAGTCACTTTCATAGTCACTATACAGAAGATGAAAAAATGGGTTAACAAAGACAGTTTGACATTAGGTTAACAAACAGGGTTATTGTTAGGAATGTTATCGATCTTAGTCGCGATCACCGATTCCCCCGGTCCCGTGTTACTATGCCGTGACCAGTCAAGTGCAGTCGTGAGTCTGAGTCTCTGTAGACTTTGCGCGAAGGAAGTAGAAAGAACAACACCACACAGTTGGTCCGTGTCCAATCTACTCAACTTTATTGTAGGAAGCATGTGGTTTATATATTCTTCATGAGACAGAAAACAGCCAATAATAAAGCAAAAGCAATCTTATAATTAAGGGGGAGAACGGGCATCCTGAAAGAGGATGCTCAACCAAGGCCATATACGGAGGCCTTTAGACATTCAGTTACTTGTCCACGTGTGTACCCGCGAGGACAAGTATGACCTATTCAACTTACAAAATTAGTATGCATTGTGAAGTGTGGAACATTATCTTCACACATTCAGAGAAAAGGCGCTAAACATCGACACACTAATATACAGAGCAGACACACTAATATACAGAGCAGAACATCATGTTCATTTCATGTTTCTTACACTGCCTCCTTTGATCATAAAATGATCACGATAAGGGTTCTGCTCTACATATATCTCACTCTGCTCCATCTCTACGCAGCTCCTGGTACGATCCAAAATCCGCCAGGGTCATCGTGTGCTGATGAGCTGGTTCGTGTGCATGAACCAGGGTGCTGAGAACCCTCATAGGCTGATAAGTCGGTTCAGGTGCACGGACCACGGTACTGATGGAGCTGGAGATCATTCGTTTAATTAGAGACATTAAACAGGGCCAAAAGCATGAAAGTATAGCGAATACCACAAATATAATGATTACAATCAATGCAACATGTTCAAACTTATACAGTGTGGTCCAAAACCATGGGAAGAAATCATACTCCCCATTGACACGTTTTTGCGATCTCTTTACCATTTCTGAGATATTTTTCAACCCTTCCTCTATAATACCACCTGCACCATCCATTTCCGGGATGTATGTGCAACATGATTCACCTACCATAACACATACTCCTCCTTGGGCTGCCGTGAGCTGATCCAGGACCATCCGGTTCTGCATAGCCATCAGGCGCAGCCCGCGGAGCTCTTCTTTTATACCTCCTAATACCCTTTCTGTTACATTCATAAAAGATACTAAATCAAACCTGTTCATCTCAACCTGATTCATAACACTTGCTACGCCAATGGGGGCAAATAATGACTGAAAAAACTTGTCCACCCTGCTCCAGGTTCTTTGGTCCTCTGGAGTATAGTTCGGCTGGGTTAGGGTAGATGATGGTGATCTCTTCGCTCGATGATGCTTAATGTTGCTATCTTGTCGTGTGATTAAAGGTTGCTTCTCCCATGCTGGGTTACACTTTTCACAGCTTGTCGAATGTCCCACTAAGCGATACAGGAGTGTTTCGGGTCTGTTCCTATGCCTTCTTCTTGCTTGGGGTATCAATATGCCCCACATATATCGTGGTTCTTCAGGACCTGGGGTTTCTGCGTTGTGCTTGCCACTGACGCTGCGTGTTCAGCTCCTCCAGTGGGGTCGCACTCAACAGTCACCTTTCAGTCCCACTCCCAGTCCCTCCTCGGGTGCTGGCTTAACCCACGATGCGTTTATCCACTGGGGCTGCAAGTCGGTCAGTACTGCGGTTCTGGTTACTGCGATGACCGTTGTCGGACCCTGGTACCTGGGCTCCCCAGCCTTGGTTGGTTTCAACCTGAGAACGAGGACCGTTCAATGTTTTCACTAAGGAGTCCACATATTCCTCAATCACCAACTCCATGTCACCTGTGGAGAGAGAAACCAGCGCGACCTTTGACCCAGGGGGTCGGGATAGGCCTACCCATTAGTATCTCAAAAGGAAAAGTTTAGTTACACTTGATGGTGTCATTCGGTTTTGGGCAGGGCCAGATGACCCTGCCTGTCTCTTAACAAATTACTCTGATCCGGTTTCACTTCATTCAAGGCCCAATGTTGAATATCAGATTCGGATGTGTTTGCCTGTAAAAGTTTTACGTCAATATATTTTACTAAAGTTTTCTGCATCATAGAAACAGTTTCTTCAGCTTGATTTAGATCTGGTCTTATCACGACTTCCTTTGAAGCCATCTTTGCTACTTAATCAGCCAATATGTTTCCTCTCACCTCCACTGTCATGTGGCCTGCGACCTTTATGACAGCTAATTTCGTTGGCAGTTGTGCTACTCTGAGTAATTCTGCAACTAGGTCTTTGTGATATGGGCTTTCCTTCTGCTGTCGTGAAATCCCTCTCTTCACCCCATATGCATATTTTGAGTCTGTGTACATGTTAATGGGTATTCCTTTTGCCAATTGTCATGCTTTAACTAATGCAAATAGTTCAGCGGCCTGTGCCGATTTTTATGGGAGGGAGTAGGCCTCAATGATTTGATTAGGAAGTTTAGTTACAGTGTAGCCGCACCAGTATACGGAATCATTTAGCTTCAATACAGGACCCATGTACCGATATACTGATGGTCCCCCTCCTCCAGGGCAGATGATGAAACATCTGGCCTGCAGGAAGTCTATATGGTCTAGACTGTCATGAGTCTACACATTTGTTAAGCAATTTGTGTAAGAAGATTTTCGAACGTGTATCACAGAGGTCGACTTAATGGTTAGATTAGCCTTTGCCAATAAAATTGCTTCCTAGCCTGAGCGACATTGAGCGGTCATGTGTTGGATGGTAATGTTATGCTTTATGGCACCTACCTGGTGAGACGTGTGCACAATGAGCGGAACAATACGCTTTGCATCTTGCACCATCAATGCTGCAACAGCCACGGCTCGCAGACACACAGGGAAGCCTTTGGTGACCGCTGTAGGTGCCGCCATGGGATTGTGCAAGGATCGCTGCTGCTGTTCCTGCCGCCTCGTGCACGAAAAGGTGGAATGTTTCACCACCGTTGGGTAAGCCCAGAGCTGGTGGGGAGCTAAGGCTGCTCCGGAGATGCTTAAAAGCCATGTCTATCTTAGCTGTCCACTTAATGGGTTCTTCAGCCCCTGAGAGTGTGGCTTCTCTCAGAATCTTGTCATTTAGAGAGCAGTTCAGTTCGGAACACCAAGTTCAGTTTTTGAACGGCACCCAGGCTCTTTTGCAGTTTGTGACTGAGATAGTGAACTTTCAGTCTCCCATTTCAGTCTCCCATTGCAGTTTCTCTTTGGATGCTTTGAAGCCAGCCGTGCAGGATCCAGTGTCGGGGCCGGAAACTAGAATGTCGTCTGCATATTTTAGCAAAAAAGTCTGTTATGGAAGCTTTGTGTGTCTTTCAGCGAGGTGTGCACTACAGCGGAGAATACAGCAGGCGAGTCTCGAACGCAACTGGTATGTCAGACGGCACCAAGTGTCTGTAGGTCCCCCGTGTGTGAATGCGAACAGAGGCTGTGTGGCATGAGATAAAAAGACAGAACACTAATCGATTAAAGTAAAATGAGTGTAATCTCTATTGAATTTATAGTTGTACACACATCAGGCACCAGCGGTGAGAGTGAAATGATTAAATCGTTAATCTTTCTCAGATCTTGAGTTAGACGCCAAGTGCCATTGGCCTTCTTTTATAGGATAAAATTGGAGTGTTATATGGAGAGTTTATAATACCTTTACACAGACATTGTTGTATTATGGGACCTATACCTTCCTCCTTTTCCTTGGATAGTGGGTATTGTTTTGCAGTATACTGACATGTCAGAGCGGTTTTGCAACATATGGTCTGATATCATTGAGGCCTGCTTCGTCTTTGTTGGCGGCCCATAGTGCCTGGTTGACATTTTTCCCATTTTTCCAACATCCTGTATACACAGACTGACAATATACTGAGGGAAACAGCAATTATAATGAGTTAGAATCCAAATTTTTATTTTTTCTATGCATTGGATCACAGACCAGCAGGCAGAATGGTTTGCAGAGTCAGGCAAAATTACAAAATAATGCATTTTAAGCAAGTTTGTGTTATCCAGAGATGTTACGGGTAATTTTGGTGTCATATGACACTTCACAGGAATGCCATAAATTCCCACAGAGTTTATAGTGCGTCCTGTAAAAGAGCTCTTATAGCAATGCGCTGTTAATTAATTTTTAGATGCGCCCATATCGATGATAAAGGTATGCGGTTTACACATGAATTGATCTAATTCATTTTTTCCTTAATTTTTTCTTTCTATGGCTGATCAAACTTCTTTATCCAACAAAGGCACTTTATCAATTAATATCAATTCAGTTATTCCTGGAGATAAGCTTTTGGACAGTATGAATCTATAATCATATCCAATCAATTGACTGTAAATCGTAAATTTCTTTAAAATATTCACGTATTGTAGAAGATGCTTAAGTGGGTCGGGTAATTTCTTTTTTTCCTTTTTTTTCCCAGTGCCTTTGTCTTAGTTAGTGGAATGATTATTACAGTTAACATTTTCATCAGTGGTATGCAGTATTAAACATAATTACAATAGGAATGTCATGATCGCAATCACAATTTTATGGTTATGTACAGTACTATTATGCCTATGCTATAATAGTGTTAATTCAAAAGTAATTCCACTTCTGTAATTTTATGGCTGAGTCACAATCGATGGTATTTTGTATTGGGTATTAATTGTAATGGGTCAATAGGTGTTTATTCCTTTCAGACCGTCTATCCTTTTATCATGTTCTTGATTGCGTATTGGCATTGTGTTGAAAACCAGGGGCCCTCTGATCTGCAACCATGCCAATTTATGGTTCTATTTATCTAATGGATATGTTGTTACTTGAATGCCAAGTTGTACTTGCATTTTATCATTTTGAACCATCGAGGTGTGACTGTAACCATGCACATATCCCATTTATGTATCAGAGCTTACATAACACCACAATATTACCGTGTTAGTAAAATAAGGTATAACATTCTAAGGTATGGTTCTGTATTATACCCTTGATTATTCCTGTACATGAAACCGTTGGGTGTTTCCCCTGGGAGTGGGCGACTTAATTTGTCACCCATTCTCGTTCTTAATAAACTCTTTTAATTATTTTGTTTGTCGTGAAATACTTTTAAACGCAATGTCTATTTGTCTAGGGTATTTGTCAAATACGTTTAAACAGTTCTAAATTCTTTCGGATCAACCCACAAAAAGATAGTTTCAAAAGCTATTGTAAAAAGGGGAACTTTGTCACCAGACAGCTTTCATGCACGACATTCATTCAACACATGAAAGACCAGTTCTTTTATTAGACAACATGTATTCATTCATACTGTCCCTGTATGTACAGGGCTCATCAGGCACTTCACACGTATAGACACAGATTCTTTCACAAGTATAACACAGATAATGTGATAAGTATATGACAAAGATGCCACCCAATAAATAAAAAAAAAAAAAAATCATCAAATAGCATATAAACACATAATCCAATAGCATATAATTTTTCAAACAGTAATATATCATCATATACTTCTCCAAACACACAGTTCTAACGCCTGCTCGACTGGGCACATAAGAGTACGGTTTGCTATATATGCATTGTGTTTATTTGAGAAGAAAAAATTCTGTTTTGTAATTAAATTAAAAAAATTATTTTTTTTAAGTGAAAAATTTGATTGACATGCATTTGGTCAAAATTGGAGTGATCAGTTCCCTTTCTGCAGTGCTGCAGAGCTATCAGCTTCCCTCGCAGGGAGTACACCAAATGCACACACTATACGGTTCAGAGATACCCCAACAAACAGGCCAACATAAAGTCATCAAAATTAGACCTTACCTTGTTTGTGAGGTATCCCGGACGAGCCCCCAAACTGTTAGGAATGTTATCGATCTTAGTCGCGATCACCGATTCCCCCGGTCCTGTGTTACTATGCCGTGCCCAGTCAAGTGCAGTCGTGAGTCTGAGTCTCTGTAGACTTCGCGCGAAGGAAGTAGAAAGAACAACACCACACAGTTGGTCCATGTCCAATCTACTCAACTTTATTGTAGGAAGCATGTGGTTTATATATTCTTCATGAGACAGAAAACAGCCAATAATAAAGCAAAAGCAATCTTATAATTAAGGGGGAGAACGGGCATCCTGAAAGAGGATGCTCAACCAAGGCCATATACGGAGGCCTTTAGACATTCAGTTACTTGTCCACGTGTGTACCCGCGAGGACAAGTATGACCTATTCAACTTACAAAATTAGTATGCATTGTGAAGTGTGGAACATTATCTTCACACATTCAGAGAAAAGGCGCTAAACATCGACACACTAATATACAGAGCAGACACACTAATATACAGAGCAGAACATCATGTTCATTTCATGTTTCTTAAAGTTATGTTACTAAAACGCAACATTGCATATTTCATTTTAGCTGTAGCTTTAACAATACAGTGTCTTTTTTTTTTTTAAACAAAGATAAGAAAGTGTCTTTCTAAAACAATACATATAAGATGTGCCACAAACCAACTTACATATTCACTTTAAGATAATGAATGTATAAATGGTTTAACAAAGATAAAGTTTATCATTAGTTTAACAAGCAGGGTTGTGTTACTAAAACATAATAATGACTTTTGTTTAATTTTAGTTTTGTCTTTATCACAAAAGCGTCTTACATTTTTACATTTATCAAAGATAAGTATTTTTCTAAAATGATAAGTAAAGAATATGCTGCAAATTAATCCATATATTCACTTAGCATTACAGTATATTAGCAAACGTCTCGGTTACGTATGTAACCTCCGTTCCCTGATGGAGGGAACGAGACGTCGTGTCGAAGAAGCGACACTAGGGGTCTCTCTTGAGCGCCGAAAGATACCTCTGATCTATGAAAAAAGGCCAATGAGAGTTGGCGAACAGTATTTGCATACTCCGCCTCCGGATACGGATATAAAGGCGAGAGAAATACGCTCGTTCATTCAGGATTTTTCTGAGGAGCCGGGAGTGTTCCGGGCACCTCAGCGGCTCGGCTCAGCGACGTGGCCGGGAAGACACGACGTCTCGTTCCCTCCATCAGGGAACGGAGGTTACATACGTAACCGAGACGTTCCCCGTCTGTCGCTCACTTCGACTTCGTGTCGAAGAAGCGACACTAGGGGTCCACTTCAAAACTCGCCATGCGCTGAGCCGTGTACGTGTACTGCTGACACAGAAGCGGGCAGGTATTTCTACGTGCACAAGCGACCATCTGTGCTCAGGCTGCACGTACTCTTCCCCAATGCCCTGAAAAAGCGTCAGAATCCTTTTGGTTACCCTAGGGGGGAACAAGGTGACGCTCCCAACTAGGGAACGGGCCAAGCCTGGCTGGGCCTCTTTTCTCTCTATGTTTTCTCGGCATAAAGCAAGAGCAGCCGGGGCCTTACCGCATCGAGGGAAGGGGGTCTTATTCCCGAATCCCTATTCTTTTAGGGGAAAAGACCCTGCGGAGGCCACACCCACCCGAAAGGGGAGGTAAAGGTGGCGAAATACATCACATGGCCTCTTGGGTCACATGTGGGAAAAATGGCGCGGTGGTAGATCCCGCCTCGAGGAGGGGGGAGTTGCTACAACACGGCGACCGGAGGGCAGCCAAAGACTGCCTAAGGGAGACGCAGGTCAGCTCGTAAGGTGACCGTACCGCGGAAGTACACACAGGAGGAGTCCTGTAGGAGGCCTGATCTGTGGAGCACCTATTCCAGTAGGGGTAGCCTGGGGTACCCGTAGTGGACTGGACCAGCAAGTCCCTCCGCTGAACTGCTGCGGGCCCGAAGGGCTAGGGAGGAATCAACCAGGGACCTAGGTTCTCTAGGAAAGAAGGTGCACTGTTTTACCTTGATCGAGGGAAACGGCGCTGGAAACAAGCGATTCAACCGGTCAGATCGTCGACGTGTACCGGAGTTCTACGGGCTCAGACCTGAGAGAACACGGGACGAGACTGACTCAACCCTGAGATCGTAAGGTTAGGTGCTGCCCAGCCCGCAGCTCTGCAAATGTCTGCTAGGGAGGTGCCCCTAGCCAGTGCCCATGAGGATGCCACGCTCCTAGTAGAGTGGGCTCGAACCCGCAAAAAAGGGGGGGGGGCACGGCCTGGGTGTGATAGGCCAACTGAATGGCATCCACCATCCAGTGAGACACCTCTGTTTGGAGACAGCGTTCCCTTTCTGCTGTCCTCCAAAGCAGACAAAGAGCTGCTCAGAACGCCTGAAGCTCTGGGTGCATTCCAGGTAGGCACGCAAGGCACGTACCGGACACGACAGTGAGAGGGCTGGGTCTGCCTCCTCCCGGGGTAGCGCTTGTAGGTTCACTACCTGATCTCCAGAGGGCGTGGTAGGAACCATGGGCACATAGCTCAGTCGAGGTCTTAGGATCACATGAGTATCTGCCAGACCGAGCTCCAGGCAAGTGTCGTTAGTAGGGAACGCTTGCAGGTCCCGACCCTCTTGATGGAAGTGAGCGCGATCAGCAGGGCCGTCTTTTTAGGAGAGGGCCCTGAGCCAACTGATTCTAGCGACTCGGGGGAATCTCTGAAGACCGGCGAGGAACACAGAGATCCCAGGAGTGGAACAGGTTTGGCCGGGAGGGGTTTAACCTCCGGGCACCTCTTGGGAACCTGACGATTAAGTCGTGCTTACCCAGAGACTTGCTGTCTACTGGGTCGTGGTGAGCTGCGATAGTGGCAACATACACCTTCAAGGTGGATGGGGACAGCCTCCCCTCCAACCTCTCCTGTAGGAACAGGAGCACAGACCTAACTGCGCACCTCTGTGGGTCTTCTGCCCGGGAAGAACACCAATTCATGAACAGACGCCATTTCAGGGCGTAGAGTTGCCTGGTAGAAGGGGCTCTGGCTTGGTTGAACATGGCTACGACCGTGGGTGGTAGACCAGCTAGATCTTCCGCATCCCATTCGGGGGCCAGACGTGGAGGTTCCAAAGGTCTGGGTGCGGATGCCAGAGCGTGCCCCGTCCCTGAGAAAGAAGATCCTTCCTCAGGGGAATTCGCCAGGGGGTGGCTGTCGCGAGGAGTACCAGGTCCAAGAACCAGGCCCAGGTGGGTCAGTAAGGAGCCACGAGAGTGACTTGTTCCTCGTCCTCCCTGACCTTGCACAGCACCTGTGCAAGAAGGCTCACTGGGGGAATGCGTACTTGCGCAGCCCCACCGGCCAGCTGTGTGCCAGTGCATCTGCCCCGAGGGGAGCCTCTGAATGGGCGTACCAGAGCGGGCAGTGGGAGGTCTCTCGGGAGGCAGAGGGGTCTACCTGGGCCTTGCCGAACCGTTCCCAAATCAGCTGAACCGAGTGGGGGTGAAGCCTCCACTCTCCGCTAGGCAAGCGTTGTCATGACAGCGCATCCGCTATCACATTGAGGTTGCCGGGGATGTGAGTGGCACGCAGCGACTTGAGTCGGTGCTGGCTCCAAAGGAGGAGACGACGGGCAAGTTGTGACATGTGACGGGAGCGTACACCGCCTTGGCGATTTATGTACGCGACCGCAGTGGTGCTGTCCGACCTGACTGGGATATGTTCGTCCCGAATTAACGGGAGAAACTTCCGCAGAGGCAAAAGGACGGTCAACAACTCGAGGCAGTTGAAGCGAAGGCAGGGAGCGAAGAAGCCTTGGCTTTGCTCGACTCGTCGTGCACGTCCGGGAAGAAAGGAAGGGGGGGGGGCGTGGCTGTGAGCGCCGCACCTGCCTGCGGGACCGATCAAGTAGCCCGGGAAAGCATAGCGGATCTCCGTGCGTCAGGCTCAGGCTGGGCGGCAGACCCGAAGGTGGCGGCCCAGGCGAGCGATCAGCATCCGATGCCGCTGTAACGCTCTCCGATGCAGCGGTGATGTCATCCAATTCTGAAGCAAGCAAGCGTGCCGGGGAGGCGGGAGGTTCGAGGGGGTTTACCCGGCGACCAGAGCCCGTCATTGTCCCCGAATCGTGTTCATCGCCCGCGGCGCCTGCGTCAATCCCGTAGGAAGGAGGCGAGGCGCGGGGGGCGGCTGAAACGGCTTTCTCTCATTACAAAAGAAAGCCACACGACCGCAATGTTGCCATGGCTATGTTCTCGCACTGAGAACATGAACCATTCATAAAACGCTGCCTGCGTGTGATCGCAGCCCAGGCATGCAAGACAGTGTTTTATGACCGAGAGAGGTGGGGAGAAATCACCGCATCCAGAAACTACACAGGGGCGGAAATTACATCTTTATAAAGACGCGTCCTGAAAAGGACGTTCAACGCCGCTGTGTAATGCTCTTTCAGAGAAATAAACTCTTTTACGGAGAGAATCACTCTTTCAACTCTTTTAACTCTGCGCTGTCGAAGCGCCCAGGGGCAAACTGCACGCCGGCAGTGAAGAGAAAAGCTGCTGTAGTGCGCCGTAAATCCAACAGCAAAGCAGAACGTCAGAGGATCAGAAGCAGGATCAGTTGTGTTACTCGCAGCTGACTGCATACACACGACCATCAGCTCCGAAGAAAATTACTGAATGAACGAGCGTATTTCTCTCGCCTTTATATCCGTATCCGGAGGCGGAGTATGCAAATACTGTTCGCCAACTCTCATTGGCCTTTTTTCATAGATCAGAGGTATCTTTCGGCACTCAAGAGAGACCCCTAGTGTCGCTTCTTTGACACGACGTCGAAGTGAGCGACAGACGGGGAACAGGTTGTTACATCAACAACGATTTTATATAATTCTAGTTGTATCTTTAACCCTTGTATCTAAGTTTTGTAAAATTTTTACTTTTAACAAAGAGAAAATGTATTTCCTAAACCAAAAGGAGAATGTGTACAGCAAACTTAGTTACATTAAAGATAATGAACAAATGGTTTAACAAAAATAAAGTCTAACATTGAGTTATGTAATCAAACAGAGTTATGTTACTAAAACACAGTATTGCATTTCATGTAATTTTAGATACAGATTTAACACAAATAGTCTTCCATTTGTATTTTAACAAAAGAGAAGAATCACAAAAATATAACCTTGAATTCAACATATTTGACAAATTTCAATCAGGCTTTAGGTCACTGCACAGTACTGAGACTGCACTATTAAAGGTGACCAACGACATTCTTGTCTCCCTGGATTCTGGCAACAGGGCCATTTTAATTCTTCTAGACCTCAGTGGAGCATTTGACATGATCAGTCACTCCATTCTTTTACATCGTCTTGAGAAGGTGGTTGGCATCCAGGGAGTTGCATTAAACTGGTTTTCCTCATATCTAAAGGAAAGAACATTTCTATCAGTATTGATAATCACTTCTCTTCCCCAACACTGCTCACATGTGGCGTCCCACAAGGCTCCATGTTGGGTCCTCTGCTTTTTTTCTCTTTATATGCTTCCTTTAGACTCTATCTTTCAGAAGTACAGTGTAGCCCATCATTGTTATGCTGATGACACACAATTCTATCTTCCTGTCAGGTCTAACGATTGTTGTTCTATCAGTAATATCATCTCCTGTCTTGAAGTTAAATTATGTATATCTGAAAACGTCCTCATGCTTAATGAGGATAAAACCGAGGTCATTGCTTTTGGCTCTTCGTTACGTATCGCTGAGATTGAAAACCAGTTAGGTACTCTGTCTTTAACCCTACACAATAGAGTTAAGAACTTGGGTGTCATCTTTGATTCTGACTTATTATTTTATAAGCAGATAAATGCTGTTGTTAAAGGAAGCTTTTTTCATCTAAGGTCCAACTACATTCCAGTGTGCTTTATAAATAAACTTGAACTTGAAAGTAAAACAATTGAAAGAGGGGAAATATCTCATTATTATATACATATTTTTCAGTCACAATTATTGGCACCCCTAGATATTTGTAAGAGTAAAATATATCTGAAGGATGTTCCCATTCATATTTTACATTTTTTAGTGCACCTGGGTGACAAGGAATATGAAATTGTTCAGCCATGACTTCCTTTTTCACAGGGGTATAAATATGAGGTAACACACAGGACAAATTCCCATAATCATCAATCACAGTGGGTTAGACAAAAGAATATAGTTCTGATGTGCAGCAAAAGGTGGTTGAGCTTCACAAAATGGGAAGTGGCTATAAGAAAATAGCCAAAGCATTGGAAATACACATTTCCAACATCAGGGCAATAATTAACATGTTCCATTCTACTGGAAATGTTAAGAATTGTCCTAGAAAAGGACACATGTCTATATTGTCTCCACATACAGTGAGGATGGTTCAAGTGGCCAAAGAATCTCCAAGGATCACAGCTGGAGAATTACAGAAATTAGATGGGTCTTGGGGTCAGAAAGTAAAAAAGAAAAAATAGTTGTTTGGGAGGGTTTCAAGGAAAAAAAAGCCTCTGCTCTCATCCAACAACAAACTCAAGCATCTTCAGTTTGCCAGACATTACTGGAACTTCAAATGAGACCAGGTTCTACAGTCAGATGATACAAAAAAAGCTTTTTGGCATCAAACACCAGAGATGTGTTTGATGCACACAGAGATGAAGTAGTACCCAATGCCCACGGTTAAATGTGGTGATGGATCTTTAAAGTTGTGGGGCTGTTTTTATGCCAGAGGTCCTGGACATCTTGATTGGATACATGGCATCATGGACTCTATCAAATACCAACAGATAACAAATCAAAACCTGGCTGCCTCAGCAAGAAAGCTTACAATGGGCCATGATTGGATCAATGGGCCCTGATGGGACA
The DNA here is from genome assembly GCA_032164185.1 of Moxostoma hubbsi. NCBI lineage: Eukaryota > Metazoa > Chordata > Actinopteri > Cypriniformes > Catostomidae > Moxostoma > Moxostoma hubbsi. The sequence continues at coordinate 30,076,147 of JAVLUX010000016.1, read as the reverse complement.
ATGATCCAAAACAAACATCAAAATCAACACAAAAATGGTTCACTGACCACAAAATCAAGGTTCTGACATGGCCTCTAAATTTGAAGGATATGAAAAAATTCTGTATGGAGGAATGTTTCAGATCCGTTGCCAAACATTGACTGACCCACAATAAAAGTTTCACCAGACCTGGAATAAGAGAATTTGGCGTAGTATCAGATTAAATTTCATTTATTAGGCAACAAACAGCCAGGTCAACTGCTTCTTAGTATTACATATCTATCTTAAAATAGGTGTAAAATCTTGGTATTTAAATTACATCACAATACAGTTCTGGAGTTTAATGTTATATGACATATGATAACAGAATGAATAAATATTTAAAAATAATGAAACGTCATGGTTAAGTGTTTTTTCTATTATGAGTTGCTCTCTTATTTTTGCTATTGTGTGGACATAATATCTCTTATTTTATATTCTTCATCAATGTTTACACACAAATCTGAAATCTTAGATGTTTTATAACTTTGATTTACTATATAACCACAGCTTGATGTTATATTTCTATTCAGAAAGTTCTACTTTCACTTAACGGATTACCGATCTGCAAGAAAATGGCTGAGGTATGTACATTACATTGAACCACAAAACATAATTTACTTTAAAACATCTAAATCATAATGAATATTGAAATACATGCAGCTAGCTAAATTGTGTGTCAAATGGAAACCTATTGATAATAAAAAATATATATATTTTATGATATTACATGATCCATATTCAAAAAATGCTTTACATACTGAAATTAAATATAATTAGTGGCTATGATTTGGCATGTGAAAGGATGTTCCAAACTGACAGAATGATATATCTGTGAACTGAAATACACAAAGAACAACTGGCAGTTTGGAGACCAGAATGATTTTGATCACCACTGCAACTCTCAAAAGAGCGTCTCTCATTCTTACTAGATGCTGCTTTTTTAGGGGGAATGTCCTACAGTTTGTCCTAACTTGTGCATCCTGTAGAGGATGTATAACTCAATGGTGGTCTTTGGAACTGTAATGCAATTAAGTCAGTGAACATACATTTAAAGGGGACCTATTGTGGAAAATTCACTTTTACATGGTGTTTGCACATAAATGTGAGTCGGCAGTGTGTGTACACAACCACCCTACAATGTTAAAAGTCCACCCACTACTCTTTCTTGTATTTCTATTAATCAAAAACAGTGTGTCAAAAGGAACAGTTTTTGTTTCTGCTCTAAAGTGACATCACTTTAGAGGAGGCCTTGCCCACAACTGGTGACGGACTCCACCCTCCTCCCCTGAGTGATCCGCACACAGTCCTCCATTTGTTTTCCAAGCTGGAGCAAATACAGTGAGAAGAATAATGTCTCAGCTTCGTAAGTGTCATAAGTGTTGTGTTGTTCGCTGTAAAAGTGAACATAAGAGTCTTCATGTACTTCCAGCATCAGAGCCACTGAAAACACAATGGACAAGCTGGACTGGTAATCTGGCATACCGGGCATTTTCCCGGTGGGCCGACGCACTTTGAGGCTGATCAAGGGCAGACTGGCCATTGGGAGAACAGAGCGGGCTGGTGGCTCGGCCGCGAAACAGGCTGAGATAAGCTAAAATGAGCTGCCGCATTATGCAGAACGGACCACAAAATGGCACTGCAATATGCATAAGGACAGCGAACATCCCCCGCTCAACTTTTGGGCCAGTTGATATGCAAAATCCCGGGCCGATTTCTCATTTGCGTTTAAAGAGACACACACAAAATCAGCATGGTTTTTGATTCCACCCAAAATGAGGCATTTATAACATGATATAAAAATGATCCGTGGTGTATTTTGAGCTGAAACTTCACAGACACATTCTGGGGACACCTGAGACTTATATTACATCTTGTAAAAAGGGGCATAATAGGTCTCCTTTAAGATCCACATTCTACTGTAAAATAAATAAATAAATAAAATAGTCAGGTAGCCTAAAACTGTCAGGATGTACCAACAAAAGTAATTTTTAAGAGTTAGACAGATAAAGTAGACATATTTTCGTATTAAGTTAGCAACTGTAGGTTACCACTATTTCCCCACAGAAACAAAATGTGAACAGACTCTAAAAAACAAAGCTAAGTCTCAACTAAAGAAGCCGCAGTTGTTCCGAAAATAATGAAATGTCGTAGGATTGATCAATGGTGTGAAGAGCAACATCTGTCTGCTTTTGTCATGAAATTATTAGTACCTTTGAAGTCCTTATCAACATGACTCAAGAGACTCCATATTATGTAAATTGAAGGGCTGTAGGAACAGGGCTCCATAACACATTCTCATGCCATCACAGACAGTAACTTTTACAGATGCAAAGAAGCTTCTTGCTAGAACATGAAATCATTTACAAGAAAAGACCAATATCTTATTAAATGAGTCGCAGTTCCTCTTGATTATGTTGAAATTTAAAAAATAATTAAACTCAACAGTTGTGTTTCTTGGTCATAAAATAGTGATAAAAAGAAATGTTGGTATTAGGCACATTTCATTACATCTCAATAATTAACGCTATCAAGTTTCTGTTTAGTTGTTACGAAATAATGTTATATTATTAAAATAAATTATTATTATTTTGTATAATTTTTTACAACAAAATTATATTGCAGTGTTAGTTCCGTTAATAGTTTTATTTTTATTTTAATTTTTGTATATCAGTGGTAGATAAAATGTTTAATAATTGAGGTAAAACATACAACAATATTTTAGGATGTCTACAAAGTCAAGAACATTTATTTTTCATGTTTTCAAGCTGTCATCAAGCATGTAATCAACTAAATGTTCAGAAACAAAACATTCATGATAGGAATCGTAACACATCTGTTAAATAAGTACACAAACATAATATGTAACCAATTTTTTAACATCGTCACTACATTCAAACGTTAGTTAAATAATATTTTCTGAAAGTTAAAAAGACTCTCCCTTATCAATACACATAAGGGTTATTTTATATCATTCAGATGATAAATCTCTCACAGCAGCCATTTATATCTTTAGGTTGGTTAAACATACAGTATACCGTCAACAACACAACCATTTGCAGAAACGCATGTCCCGACGTATTCATAAATGATATTAAGAATTTGGTAAAACTATTTGATTATTTCACAGTTGACACAATGTCTCTGTAGATGTTTAGATGTAGTCTGTAGATGTAGCCAGTACCATTATTCTGAACATTATTCTGGCAGAGTCACATTTTGCCAACTGCTGAACAGTCTTTCCATCCATTTATCTACAGCATCATAAACAATCAATGTCACAACTTTCATCCATCAGAGTTTGTATGTTAACATCAGTTTAATAGAAAATGCACTCTTATTTACGCAGCTTGTACAAAATATCCAAGACAGCTGTCTGAATCATCTGTAAATTGGGTGAGAAATCAAACACTTTCAGTGCTTGGGCTAAAATATGATTAAGATATGGTTTCAGTACTCTATCAATTAGTTCTTTGAAGTTTGAAAAGAAAGAAATACTCATCATAATCCTCATAAAAACAGGTGTAATCCATATGATATGGTTGGTCATTTCACATGTCAAATCATAGCCCCACCTACATTTAATTTCAGTATGGCTAAGCATTTTTTGAATAAGGATCATGTAATATCATACAGTTAATAATGTTATTATCAATAGGTTTACCACATTTTTCTTTTGCATTATTTTATAAAAGTTTAGCCAGTTTTTAAAATGCTAAAGTAATATTTAGAAACTCATGACATGTTAAAACATCTCATGAAATCAAGACTCTCAAGACGTGTTTTGAAGTATTTGTTAAATACATCCTGTTGTGTGTATTAGTTGTTGCGGATTATCAACACAAACCATACAAACACTTTACTAACTAACACATGGACAAACAAACAAACACTGTATTTCAATATTCATTATGATTTAGATGTTTTAAAGTAAATTATGTTTTGTGGTTCAATGTAATGTACATACCTCAGCCATTTTCTTGCAGATCAGTAATGCATTAAGTGATAATAGAACTTTCTGAAAGTGAACTTTCTGAAAATAAAAATAACATCAAGCTGTGGTTATATAGTAAATCAAAAGTGATAAAACATCTGACTAAGCTTTCAGATTTGTGTGTAAACATTGCTGAAAAGGTAAAAGAGATATTATGTCCACACAATAGCAAAAATAAGAGATATACTCATAACAGAAAAAACTCTTAACCATGACGTTTCGTTCAGCATTACTAAAAGCATATACTTATAAGTTGTCTCTCTCCCATGAAGCACAATACATATAAAAAACTAACAATTCGCCAGGGCCAGGCATAGCAGGAACAAGGCAGGCCAGCCGACTCGGTTTGGAGGTCATCCAAACCCACCTCAAATTCACACCAAATTGTCAAACACCACACACACATACCATACATTTTTGTCACCACACTTAACACACTTGTGAAGCACACCACTGAATCAAGGCAGCTAGCCTCCCCTGCTCCCCACAAAGACCTCACTGGCTCCTGCAGAAAAGAGAAACACAAATTAGCCCATGATTACACAGAAATAACAATATCAATAACACAACATCAACATACACCACATCAAGTATTAAAGGGTTACTTCAGGATTTAGCATTAAGCTTTGTATCAGTAGAAAACCAGTAGTATTTTCAAATTACCGAGCTCCCCCCCCCCCTCATATCCCCCTGAGACGAGAGATTTATGTATTTTTAGTCTGGAAAAAATCCTCCGATGATGCAAAAATCGTTATTTCGCGTCATCGGAGGATTTTTGGGCCAGAGGCTTAAAACTACAGCCAGTATTCCGCATGTTTTCACCACGCCCATATGGGGCGGGATCTCACTCACAGAATGTGAAGATAGTGTCAGCCATCTTTCTGTAGAAGCTAAGCTAACAGTCTCTTGCTCTGTGTAGAAAGTTTGTATACAAGTAGGCTAATCACGATGGCGGAAGGTAGTTTTGAAGTTGAAAATGGCAGAAGGGGATTTCGAAGATCTGTTGCGAGAATCTGATGCTCGCGGCTATCTGTACGAGCCGCAATACAGCGATGAACAGTTGTGGGAGATGGAGGAACAAGAGGCGGCCGGAGCAGCTGCTGTAGCAGGGGAGCAAGTCCTGCTTGGCGGTCAGGAGGAAGAGCCCGGCTAGACTCGAGTTGGGGCGGACTGGTGGTGTCAGTGCTCTCACTGTGCGCCTATGGAAACAGATAGGGAGTCCTATTGCTGTCGTGATGCCATTTTCTTCTGGACGAGATCGCTGAATCCGCTGATGAAACTGCACCGCTAACTTTAGCATGTATAACTGAGCAACCAAGTTTTGTACCACACATGGACAGGGGAGTCCTGTAAACTTATTTTAGGATCCCGAAGATAAATTGGAAACGCCAGTCAAAGCCCGCAGGGACAAATGGACGGCTTAGTGTAAAGTGAGTATTTTTTTTGTTTTTCTTTTTGTTACTAAGACGTCATGTACAGAGTTTGGACACCCGGAATTATCATAATGTTCTTCCCGCGTAGTCAATTTATCAACTAACTCACAATTTATAGAGTCACAATGTATCAAAGCAAGCCTAGTTGTATCAAATTTTCAGATACTGCCGCCTGTAACTGGTAGGCGTGGTTTGGGAGTGGCCTAGTAAGGGCAGCAAAGCAAGTGCATTCTGGGAGTTGTTGTCTTTCAGCCACATGAGTAAAAAATACATTTTCTGCATTTTCTCAGTCTAGAATGCTTCAAATTCAAAAATAATTTCACATTTATACTATATAAATGACCAATTTTAAATACACATTCATCTTCCCAGTGGTGAAGTATCCCTTTAAGTGACAGTGTGGGAAAAACTAACCTGAAATAACAGGTTTGAGGCAGAGACATGCACCAATTTAACAAACAGCTTCTCACACTATATGTGGTCACAAAACAAATATACTCAACTTAAAAATCAATAAAACAAAAAATAGCCACAAAATAACTTGACACTATAGCAACAAATAAAGAAAACAAAAAAAGAAAGACACAGCGCAGAGCGCAAAGCACAAATGGGAAACAAACTCCACAAACAAGAGCTGATATGCAGCGCAGTGGATGTAAGGCTCATAACCGGACAGCCCGACCGAGCCGCAAAGCATAACAGCTAAATAATTACTCATGAGCAAGCAGCAAAACTGCAGAAACAAAACGCCCTTAAGCAAAACCATCTGCTAAGGTTTCTGTTACTGTGAACATAATACAATAAATACCCCCACAACATGCGATCTAGAGATTTAAGAAATATAAGACCTGAAAGCGACCTCCTCTGCCTACTCGCCACAATGCGCACACCACCAGGTCCGGTCAAATCATTTTTATTCTTGAGATGTTCACATCATTACACAGTGACCAAAGCCTCAACCATACCTGAATGGAAACAAAATGGAAATGCCCGGAAGCAAGGAACCCAGAATCACCAGGACACGTATCCACCCATCAAAATAAGGGTCCTTAAATAGTATGGTAACACCCACCTCATTGGGCTGCCAAAACCATACTCCAATCAGGCCAATAGGATGGTGAAATCACTTATCCTGCCACATTCTATGGTTGGTTTGAAGTGCAGAACGACGTGGTGCCAAGGAAGACCACCCCTCCTCCCAACGACCAGGTCTTATCACGGCTGATGTGAGGAAAACTCTTCGTAGAGTCAACCCACGGAAGGCTGCTGGACCAGACAACATTCCTGGCAGAGTGCTCAGAGGATGTGCAGACCAGCTGGCAGATGTTCTTACTGACATCTTCAACATCTCTCTGGGCAGCACCATCGTTCCAACGTGCTTCAAGGCCAACATCATCGTCCCCATGCCAAATAAGTCTTCAGTGTCCCGCCTCAACGACTACCGTCCCATCGCACAAAAGACCCAGCTGCCCCCCTCACTAGACCCACTACAGTTTGCGTAGTGTCCAAACCTGTCCAACAGATGATGCCATCGTCACCACCCTCCATCTGGCCCTCACCCACCTAGATAAAAAGGATTCATACATTCGAATGCTGTTCATAGACTTCAGCTCATCATTCAACACAATCATTCCCCAGCATCATTCCTGATTGGAAAGCTGAACCTGCTGGGCCTGGATACCTCCCTCTGCAACTGGATCCTGGACTTCCTGACTGGGAGACCTCAGTCAGTCTGGATCAGGAACAGCATCTCTACCACCACCATACTGAGCACTGGGGCCCCCCAGGGCTGTGTGCTCAGTCCACTGCTGTTCACTCTGCTGACTCATGACTGTGCAGCAATGCACAGCTCGAATCACATAATCAAGTTCGCCGATGACATGACCATGGTGGGTCTCATCAGCATGAATGACGAGTCAGCATACAGAGGAGGTGCAGCGGCTAACGGACTGGTGTAGAGCCAACAACCTGTCTCTGAATGTCGACAAAACAAAAGAGATGGTTGTTGACTTTAGGAGAGCACAGAGTGACCACTCTCCACTGAACATCGACGGCTCCTATGTGGAGATCGTCAAGAGCACCAAATTCCTTGGTGTTCACCTGGCGGAGAACCTCACCTGGTTCCAACACCAGCTCTATTACCAAGAAAGCCCAGGAGCATCTCTACTTTCTTCGAAGGCTGAGGAAAGCACGTCTCCCACCCCTCATCCTCACTACATTCTATAGAGGGACTATTGAGAGCATCCTGAGCAGCTGCATCACTGCCTGGTTTGGGACTTGCACCGTTTCGGCCCACAAAGCCCTGCAGAGGATAGAATGGACAGCTGAGAAGATCATCGGGGTCTCTCTTCCCTCCATCAAAGACATTTACAAAAAACACTGCATCCGCAAAGCCACCATCATTGTGGATGACCCCACACACCCCTCATGCAAACTCTTCACCCTCCTGCCGTCTGACAAGAGGTACCGAAGCATTCGGCCCTCACGTCCAGACTGTGTAACAACTTCTTCCCCCAAGTCATCAGACTCCTCAATACTCAGAGACTGAAGTAGAAGATTATGCAGCGTCCTATTAAAGCACTCTCACTGTCCATTACCCGCAGAATGGTAAGGGGTGGTGCGAGACTTTTCAACATTATAAAGTGCACAAAGCTGCTGTACAAGGAAGGAATAAAAATGATGGCCTTGGTCTGAATGGGTACACCCATGGATCCCAAACTACTAAAACCATTCCACCACCAAAATTTGGGCTACAGTTTCTGCCCATTGGTCCCGTGTAGGCACAGCCAACGTGTACTTCATAAAAATGTCTGTCATAACCAGCACGTACTCAATCTCTGAATGAGTCGGCTCTAACACAGTGAAGTCTATTGCCAATGTTTTGTTTGGCCGAGAGGCCAAAAGATGGCCCTTGTGTGTCCTTGGCAGCCTGGCACCATTCACACTCTCGACACCATTGTACCACATTGGATGTCAGGCCCGGCCAATAACACCGCTTCTGCACTAACTCAGTGGTGCGTTCAACACCTTGGTGCCCATGCTCATGATGTAAATGTGTTAGAACTTCCCCCTGCAGTAGCGATGTTAGCACCAACTGAAGTCCCTCTTTGCCCCCATCAAAGCGAAACACTCAGTGATGAAATACACCATCCTGCTCAAACAACCTGCTCCATTTGCACCCCATGCCTCCAAAACATTAGAACTTCACCTATAACAGGCACCTCTTCCTGCAAGGACTGCATATCCACAGCCAGACTGGGCAGTGCAGTAACTACTGCTTGAGAAACCACCCCTGTCTTTCCAGCCTGCCTTACTCTGGCAGGGTGCACTGTGCCGGACAGTGACTCTTCTAACTCACCCTGGCTTGGGGGACCCTGCCAGCAGAGGGCATCCGCATTCCGGTTGCTCCTTCCAGAGTGATACCTCAGCTCAAAATCAAAAGCGGTCAATTGCGCAGCCCACCGCTGCTCAGTGGCCCCGAGCTTGGTGGTAGTCAGGTGGCTGAGGGGGTTGTTGTCAGTGAAGACAGCACACCTCTGGCCTAGCAGGTATTCTCTGAACTTCTCAGTCATGGCCCACTTGAGCGCCAAGAATTCCAACTTCATGGAACTGTAGTTTGACATATTGCGCTCAGTGGGCCTAAGACTGCGGCTAGCATAGGCTATAGGTCGCACCTTCCCCCCATTCCTGGGACAGAACTGCTCCCAAACTTCCATGGCTAGCATCTACCTCCAAGACAAAGGAAGGGAGAATTCAGCATAAAACAATATAAGGGCAGAGGGGAGCCTACTCTTCAACCCCTCAAAGCTCGCCTGGCATTGTTCAGTCCACGCCGCACCAAAACTCGACTCTAATTGAGCTGTGGGCCAACAACCGGCAACCTCAGCCACCAGCCGGTGCAGAGGGGCCACCAACTTGGCAAAACCCTCAACAAACCGTCTATAGTAACTGGCAAACCCTTGGAATGACCAGAGTTCTGCCACCCCTGCAGGGCACTGCCACCGAGTCATTTGCTTCTATCTTACTCAGATCCGTTGACACCCCTTCAGCAGAAACTAAATGTCCCAGATAACTTAGCTCTGGCTGGAAAAACATGGATTTAGGTAGTTTAGCCTTCAACCCCTCACACTCCAGCTGACTCAACCACCTCCAACCACTCCAGATGTTGGGTCACGGAGGAGGAAAACACCACTATGTCGTCCAGGTACAAAAGCAGGGACTGACACTGCTGATCCCCAAACAACCTCACCATCAACCGCTGGAAGGTGCTTGGGGAATTGCAGAGACCAAACGGCATACGAGTCCATTCAAAAAGGCTGAATGGGGTGCAAAAAGCAGACTTAGGCTTAACCCCCTCCATGACAGGAACAGAGTTGTACCCACTGGTGAGGTCCATGGTAGAAAACCAACGGGCCCCAGACAGTGAGTCCAACGTTTACTCTGTGTGTGGCAGAGGAAAAGCATCTTTTCACATCTTTGCATTCAGCTGGCAGTAGTCTACGCACATACGCAACGCATCATCCTTCTTTATGGCCAGCACAATGGGGGAAGCATAAGGACTACAATTTTCTCTAATAATGTTTGTATCCTGCAACTGGTTTATATGCATTTTTATCATGACGTACACAGATGGAGGTATCCGCTGGTACCATTGTCGAACTGGGACAGTGTCCATCAAAGGGATGTCATGAGAAATTAGTCAGGTACATCCCAAATAGTCCTCATGAACAGAGAAGATAGTGTGAAACTTTGACAGCAGAGACTTCACCTGTTCTTGTTCAGACACGGTCAACGCAGACAAATCAAGACTCTTGTAGGAATCTGATGCTTCACTGATGCAGAAACCGATTTTACTTAAGAGACACCATGGGGCAAGCTCACAATAAATATACTGTGCAGCGTGCCCAAAATGGAGTTCCCGAAAAAACATTACGTCTGTTTTACCTACATTGATGACTGGGACATAAACGGTACCTCGAGTCACTCTTACTAGTGCAAATGACCCTAAAAGACCTGCAGGCAACCCAAACTCAAAGGAGCACAGTTTCTGCAGCAAAATGCCCTGAGCAAGTTGCGGCTACAACTTTCATTGTGCCACCCAGAATAAAACATGCTTTATGACCTTGCAATCGGACCCTGCCAGAACAACTAGCTTGGGGGACAGCAATCACCTGGCGACAGTGTTGTAATGCTTGAAACACTGATTTAGAGGCCCCTAACACCGACGGTACATCAAAAAGGGTGGGGCCATGCTGCCCAAAGAGCTCCAGATAGCACCTGTTCAACGCATTCATCCACAAATACCAGGGACTCGAGCACCTGTACCACCGGGAGGATCTCTGACGACCAGCACACCACATCCTGGAATTACATGACCACAGTACTCACCGTCCATCACCATATAGCCAATATACGGTATCCACGACCCATTGGCTGCATGGAGCTGCAACCACTGACATGCCATGAGACGATCCTGGCCCCATGGCTCAAACTGTTCTAAAAAACAACTTTCTGTGATTGTAGACACCATAGAGTTAATATCAATCACACAGGGCACCTGTACCCCCCACATACAAACAACTAAGTGTGGACATGATGCAATTAGACGTGACAGGGGGCCTGATGAACAAAGTCATTGAGCTACGGTCTTTTCCTACCGAACTGTGACTCTGCAGTTCGGCAGGACCTAGTTTTCTGTCAGTTGGGGAAACATCTGCCTAGCCCTCACCGTAAGAGGAGTCTCACACCAAGCTAGCAAGGGAACGCTAACACGTTCTCCATCACATTCACAAGCAAAATGGCCTGGTATTTGACACAGACGACAGAGTAATACTTCAGTACGGGATGACGACGAACAAGCTGAGGAAACCGCATACCTGCAACATTCTAAGTGAGTTGATCTAACTGTTGCTGCTGTGGCTTTAACATCTCCCGCAGCTCCCTCAACTCTGATTGAGAATGCCCTTGCACCCCGCACTGGATGCCATAAGTATGGAAGCAATTCTGTCTCACCAGATTTTGAAATTGAAAAGCCATTGAATTTCTAGCACTGAATTTTTCGCATTGAAACTATGTATGTGAATGTTTTGCCTTTGTATTGAACTCTTAAAAATTTCAATAACTCATTTTCACTTTAATTTTTCAATGTTCACAAATTCAGAATCAAACATTCAAGTAAAAAAAATTCAAATCATTTATATTCGAGTTGCTCAAATTCGATGTTAAAATTTTCAGATTAAACATCCGGAACACTGAGGATATGCAATCGATTCAGTATGAAATCGAACCATGTGACAGGAGGACGCCGGTGCTTGAAATTACAGGAATGCCATCAGCAATGACAACAAACCCAAATGATGGTGCTTCGGTCAATATATTAACTGTTTTGTTTTTTGCCTTTTGGAAGATTCAGTAACAGGTAATACCTGACACGTTGCATATTAACAGAATTTATAGGACAATATCTATGCAACTTTTAATAAGGTGGCGTTCATTAAAATTTTGTTAGCATAACTAACGTTTTGTTCTAACGTTCAGTTAGTTGACTAATGAGCTGAAAACGGCACGATGACAAATTTGCTTAAAAAAAAAAATTCACCAACATGTTAACCTAAGGAACAGTAACTAACAGCAATAAAATATTTAAATAGCAAATCCAGGTGTACGCCGTAAACCTACCATTAGAAATTAACTGTTGAAGATAGCCTGAAATGCGACATTTGGTGTCAACTGAACAATCGTCATCATCTGCATCATCCACGCCAACTGTAAATTAGTTTGACTACACAGGAAGAAATATATATTTATATAGAATCTTTGAACAAATGTCACAGAGTACTTCACAATAAAACAAACTAAAAGATCAACCAGAACCGAAAACCGTCAGTCATTACATATTCCCAAGTTCTACGTGCTAGGACCGGAGAGAATACAGGATGAAATCGACTCAACCCTGCGATTGTAGAATCTTGTAAAAGGTATTGGATGTTGCCAGCCAACCGCTCTTCAGATGTCTTCTAGGGAGGTGCTGTTGCCCAATGCCCATGAGGATGCACACTCAACGAGAAGTGTGACACGAACCCGCAAGGGGGCTGATGACCCAGTGGGCTAGCCTCTGTTTGGAGACCGCGTTCCTGTTCTGCTGTCTACCAAAGCAGACAAAGAGCTGATCAGAACATCTAAAGCTCTGCGTGCGGTCCACATAGTTAAGCAAAGCACGCACCGGACACAGCAATGAAAAGTCTGGGCCTGCCTCCTCCCGGGACCTTGGGCACGTAGCCCGGTCGAGGTCTTAGGACAACAAGGGCATCTGCTGGACCGAACTGCAGGCAATTTGATGGAAGTGAACACGATCAGGAGGGCCGTCTTCAAGGAGAGGGCTCTGAGCTCGACTGATTCTAGTGGCTCAAAGGGGGTCTCTGGAGGCCTGAGAGGACCACGGAGAGATCCCAAGAGGGGAACAGGCATGGTCTGGGAGGGTTCAGCATACAGGAAGAACACCAATTCGTGAACAACAGCCACTTCAGGTTATAAAGCTGCCTGGTAGAGGGAGCTCTGGCTTGGTTGATCTTGTCTATGACAGCAGGTGGTAGGCCACTCTGATTAACACATGGTATGTGCTGCGGCACCATGCCCATCTCGGGACTCAAGTTGAAGCCAGTGCTGAAGCGGTCTCATATGCATCAACCCCAGCGGCGCAACTGCTGCGGAGGATGCCATATGCCTCAGGAGCTTCTGGAATTGTTTTAGAGGAACCGCTGTGCCTTGCTTGAACAAGGTGAGGCATTTCAGCACAGACTGCATGCGCTCGTTGGTGAGGCGTGCTGTCATTGAGACGGAGTCTTAACTCCATGCCAAGAAAAGAGCTCTGAATTGAGGCAAGCTTGCTCTTTTCCCAGTGACCTGAAGCCCTAGACGGATGAGATGTCTGAGCACCTGGTCCTTGTGGGTGCACAGTAACTCTCGAGAGTGGGCTTGGATGAGCTAGTCGTCGAGGTAGTTGAATATGTGGATGCCCACTTCCCTTAGCAGGGCAAAGGCTACCTCTGCAACCTTTGTAAAGATGTGAGAGGACAGGGGCATGCCAAAGGGGAGGACCTTGTAATGATACGACTGGTCGTCGAATGTGAACCATAGGAAAGGTTGATGTCGAGGCAAGATAGAGATGTGGAAGTACGTGTTTCTGCATGAGCATCTTGAAAGGAAGTTTGTGCAAGGCCCGTTTGAAAAATAAAAACTCCAGGATCAGTCGCAAGCCACCGCCTTTTTTGGGTACGATGAAGTAAGAGCTGTATATGCTTATTTTAACCTTAGAGTTTACCAAAGCGCTTTACATTGTGTCCCAAGAACCCATTCACACTCACACTCATACACTAATGGCGGCAGAGCTGCCATGCAAGGCACTGGCCTGCCATTGGGAGCAACATGGGGTTCAGTGTCTTGCCCAAGGACACTTCGGCATGTGGAGTCATGTGGGCCGGGAATCGAAGCACCAACCCTGCGATTGGCAGCCGACCCACTCTACCACCAGAGCCACAGCTCCAATACTTCTGTTGTTCCTCCTAACAGATGTTGTCTGAGCCACGTCGAGTGAACAACCTGACACCTCTTTTCACATACTGAGAGTGTTTTTAATATCCCCACTTAGTGCAAAAACTCATATACACTGCTATGTTTCGGAAGGAAATTGGTACTTTAATTCAGCAAAGTGGCATTCAACTGTACACAAAGTATAGTAAGGACATTACTGATGTTAAAAAAACAGCACCATCACTATTTGAAAAAAGTCATTTTTGATCCAATATAGACAGACTCCATTTCCAGCAGCCATCCTTAAATGCTAATAAAAATAAATTGCTAATTTGGAACTAGAAAATCACTTGCCATTATAACAAACACAGCTGAAAGCTATCTGGTTCGTTAAATTAAGCTTAAAATTGTCTTTGTGTTTGTTTATGAGTTGCCACAGTATGCAATAGACTGGCATGTCTTTACCTGTTGACACATACCTACTTTTTGAGCACAAACCATGAAAATGACATGCCTGAACTTAAATGGTTGTATTTACTGGACCCTTTAGAGTATGGACACAGTTGTAGTATCTTAAAGACACTTTAGGCTTTATTTCCCAAGAATTAATACATGTTGTTATTTTTTAAAGTTAGAGAAGCTGAAGTTTATAGTAATGGAAATGTTTGTGCTGAACATGTTTTTATAATCTAAAAAAAACAAAAAAACAATAATAAAAGTACCAAGACAACCCAGAAATACAATTTTCTCAAAAGCCACAAGAAGTAGTTATGTTTCAAATTTGAAGATGATCTAACAAAAAATTAGGTTCCTGCAAGCTTTTTTCTCTGAAAAATTGCTGCCGCCGTACAGAGTAAAATTAAGGTTCCGCGTCTCAAGACGAAACAAAATCTGACTGCTCCGCTTGGCTATTATGAAAAAAAACTACGCCCCATTTTTAAAAATAGACTTGAGACAGGCTCATTTTGTTTATGAGACTCTAATATATAAGATAATATACAGTTTTACAACATGAATGCTGCTCAGTTTGCACAGTTTGTTGAAGAACAATGACAATGGATAATTCTTTCAGGCGAGATCTCATGTAAAACTGGAGAATATATAAATATTTCTCAAAAAGTGCTTTTGGATGTTTTTCAATGAACGCTTGTTATGGACAATTGACCCAAGTGTTGCAAACTGGATTCATATGGTGATCTCGTTTTCATAAAAAAGGTAAGAAGTCCCGTTTTGATATTGCATGTTTTCATTTGTACTCCTGGCACAAATAACTAAATTGCTGTTTCTAGAGCATTGCTATCATAAAATAGTGATCGGATGTCAATGTTGAACCCTTAGACCTTTGAAAAGATGTACATGTAACATTAATTACATTTATAGACGGTAAATTAGATATTATATTTAAGCAGAGTGACATCACTACCGCGTATTAGTTATTGCGTATCGACAGGTTAAGGTCAATATTAGGACAAAAATGGAAAAAAAGAAACACCTTTCTCTAGAAATTCAATCAATCAATTTTTGGCATGATGGCCATACAATGCTACAGTGCTTGAAATTGCCCAAAAATAAATAAATAAATATGATTTCATTCAAAAGGTTCACACTAGTCTTCAAAGACAAAGAACAACTAGCTATAACAAGGACGGGAGGAGATGTGGAAGGCCCAGGTGTACAACTAAACAAGAGGATAAGTACATCAGAGTCTCTGTTTGAGATTAGACACCTCACATGTCACCTCACACAAGACTCAGGCGTGCAGACCTTATGGGAAGAATTTCAAAGAAACAGCCACTTTTGAAACAGTAAAAAAAAAAAGAGAAAAGGTTAGAGTGGGCAAAGAAACACAGACATTGGACAACAGATAATTGGAAAAGAGTGTTACGGATCTTAACCCCAGTGAGATTTTTTGGGATCAGCTAGGTGCGTGAGAAGTGCCCGACAAGACAGGAAGGCTACAGGAAGTGTGGGGTGAAATGTCACCCGAGTATATGGACAAACTAACAGCTAGAATGCCTAGGATCTGCAAAGCTGACATTGCTGCACGTGGAGGATTTTATGATGAGAACTATTTGAAGTGGTTTAAGAAGTTCTGAACATTTATTTCTTTATTAATTATTCTTATTTTTCTCTTTTTTTTATTGAAATGTTAATTTATCACGTTATTAATGTCCTGACTATACATCGTGATCAGTTGAATGCCACTTTGGTAAATAAAAGTACCAATTTGTTCCATAATAGCAAAATATATAAATTATTCCAACCAGTGTACCTTCCATTAGCATAATTCTAAGTTTGCTAACACTTATTTATCGTTCAGCTGGAAACACAGCAACTGCCCTCATGAACAACTAATAAAACCATGTCAGACAAAGTAGCATCTGGCTCCCTAGGTGTCCTCCATTGTTCTCCACTGTGGAGCTTAAAGTG
This sequence comes from Moxostoma hubbsi, assembly GCA_032164185.1. Lineage (NCBI taxonomy): Eukaryota > Metazoa > Chordata > Actinopteri > Cypriniformes > Catostomidae > Moxostoma > Moxostoma hubbsi. Next base: position 30,059,743 of record JAVLUX010000016.1, on the reverse strand, counting down.
TCCAGTCTCTGTATTTCAGCTGATGCAGTTCTGGTGCATCTGGCCAAGACAGAATCTTGTCAACTCAGTAAAGTAAACTGCAGTGATGGCATGCTATAAAAATAGATAGCTAAAGGAATAGCAGAGATGAATAAATGGGACAGGTGATATTTGTCTCTTTAGCTAATTTGGGTCTAATGGTTATGTTCTGGCGACTAGCAGTGCAGAAATGTAAACTGTCTTTTTTGTTCCCCTCTTGCAATAATATATGACATGATCAGCCTGTTGTTTGTATTTTACAGTATCTGCACTTCATCTCTCTCTCTCTCTCTCTCTCTCTCTCTCTCTCTCTCTCTCTCTCTCTCTCTCTCGATTTGGAACGCTCTACATAGGTAGCAACTTGTGTCACACAAATGGCGCTCTGCACAGGGAACTTGACTAACAATTGATTTCACTAGAGTTTGGCATTAGCTTGTTTCTAAGCTAACAAAGTGATGTGCTAAAATCATTTACAGACACAAAAATAAGATAAAACTGTCCATTTTAATTAGATAGAAACTATTGTTAGCAGCACATTATTAAGTGAAGTCTCAAAATTCATCCCCCATCTTGGATGGATTTTGTTTACTGATACATGATGTAGCCTTGTGTCCAAGGAATGGATCTTAGGAGGCAGCATAATCTTGCATAATCCTGCTGCCTACCTTTTGGATAGCTTTCTCATTGAAATAGCTTTAAATTGATGGCTTTGTTCCAAAATCTACAAAGGCAGCAAAACCTTTTGGTCTTTACAGCCTCTCACCATCCGTTAGTAGAAATATTTCTTCTCTTTCAAACTTGCCATGATAGATGCATCTACAGTAGTTTAGGACAGATGAGAATGCCAATCAAACCATTAATCTCAATCTTTCTATAAGATACTCATTAAAACCCTGAGAAAAAGGATAAGCCACAAAACACACCCACAAATATAGATTGCTCATAGGGATATTCAGTCATCTGTGGAGTTGTTCAATGGCAGAGTAAAAAAAGGCTTAATACTACGAATTAGCAGGGGAGTTTTCTGCAGGGTGTACAATTAGTGGAGGGTGGTAGTGCCTCACAAATAGCATAACTCAGTGGGACCAAATGATGGCTGCATTTTAATGGAGTTTAACTCCCTTCATTGTACAGATATCAATGATCACACCTCCTGAAATTGAATTGATCTTGTAACCAATGACTTTGCCATTGCATTGCTTTATATTGAATACTACATACCCTGCTTAATGGGAAAGCAGTATATAACTGAATCTACATCTGGCTGCTCATTAGCTGCTGGAGGTTCTTACACTTTTTTGTTGTGGCAATTGCGGGTTGTACTTTTTAAGTCGGATTTAAAGTTGGATCTGCATAGTTGCTTAATTGCACAGATCTTCTCACAGCAGGGTGATTAAAGATAAACAATTTTGCCATGTAATGGTCATTTGTATGCTCAATGTTAGATCTAGCTATTAGTTTAAAATATAGATAAGGAATAAAATCATCACCATCAATAATAAATTTGTTCAAAAACCTTTACTAACTTAAAACGTAATAAAAAAATGCACCTCACCTCAAAATTTGACCTCATTAAGCAGTGGTCTTTTTGGATATATTGACTTATGAAATGTATGGCTCAGTCTCTGAGCATTATATATATATTAGTCTGCGAGCTAAGCAACATAGAAATAACCTTCGGCAAATAGCCCAAACAAGGTCTTAACACAACTTTTGAAAACCTTGGTGCAAAATCCATATAAAATGGATTGACCGACAGAGCATGCAAATCACTGACTCTCTTAAACGATGCCAATGCCACTAGCAGTGCCATCTTGAGTAAAAAAAAAACGTATCAGTAACTGTTGTCAAGTGCATGAAGAGGCTGAATTCAGGATGTGTTTTTTTAATGTTCACACCCCAGAGCAAGCTGCGGGGGAAAACTGAACCATATTCAGGATGTCGGGTGTTTAAGGCATATACAACAGTAACCTTGTCCCGATACTGGCCAGAGGGCAAAGAGGGGAGAAATGGATATGTTTATATAGTCCAATTTCATTCACTGAATGGGGGCTCACACTTTGTTACACAGCAAGCCTGTATGGCTTGTGTGTAAACCTATTTTTAGGCATGGGGCGTTTGCTTACCTCGATTCATAGGAGGCGGCACAAAGGCATTCCTAAACTCCTTAACACGATGCACTTGGTTGGACTGTAAAATTCTGAAAGGTCTGGAAAGAGCGACATCCATGCCACCATTGAAAAATTGAGCAAAGATAGCAGTGTGCGCCTCTTCTCTCGCCAGAACGCCCACATGATCCACAAAACAAGCGAAAGAAAAAACAAGTTTAAATATCCTGCATCTCCTGATAGAATCCCCAAAAAATAATGGCACAGACGAAGCACTGAGCGTTGCATCACCAACCTCAGTCATTCAATATTCAAAACTCTCTTATTCCAGCCCCCTCATTCTGCAGCAGGGCTCACCGCTCCATGCATGATCCCCTCCGTCACGAGCAGTTAATTTAAAATGGGTAGGGGAGAGCGGGAAACAGAAAAGTTCATACACATTGGTCCATCAATTAATTATCTTGAAGACACTGCTGACTGGCTAAAGACACCTTTGGGGAACGGCCATCCTCAAATAAACAAAACCTCCCCTCCTGGGACAAACAAGACCTTCTTCGGCTGGCTTCGCTGTGGTGCCCCCTCTGCCCAGGTTCCGCACAATATAGAGTTCAGGAAAGCTTGGAACATAAATTTCCTCGCTTTCCTCGCCTCGCTTCAAAGCCCCATCTGATCGTTCCAGCACTGAACACCGGCATCCAAAAACATTGATGGAGAACAACCAGAACTGTCTACTGGCCCAGCTAAAGAGCCAAAAAAACAAAGCAATGCAATGAAGCACAACGAAACACAAGTGCACCTACAGACCTTTGCTAGAAACTGGAACTGACCATTAAATTAAATCAAGCTGGTGATCTTTCTGGTCTTTAAATGTGATGTCTAACTGCTTGATCTTAAAGGAGAAATGTGCAGTGTCAAGGAAAATAATCATTACTCTACATTCAGAGCTTTACGCTAGATAAGTGTGGAGATAAGTCGCTCAACTCCTAAAAGGTATGTCCATGCACCAATAACTGTACAACTGTGACAGTAAATATTTATATTATCATTAAAATTAAATCGCTGTAAAAAAAAAAAAAAAAAAAAAGTAAAAAATTATTTTAAAAAAATAATTCAACTTTATTTTATTATAACAGTTAAAACTAACAGTTTTCAGTTTGAGGCTCCTGCTCTAAATGTTTTTTTATGAACTGAAAATCAGTCATCAAAAGGTCAAACTTTGACCCCAGATTGGTGACATCATACAATTGTACAGTATTTGCATTTATTAAAGTGAATAACCATGTTCAAATCTTATCAAATCTCGCTTCCATGTGCATTTTCTGACTACTACTTCTGATACCAGTTTGTGACTGCTCTCATTCCATTCTGCAGATTTATTAGAGCTGATCTATGTCAGGTAATAAAAGGAAAATAAAATAATAAATGAAAAATAATGCCACAACTGATTCAACCTGACATGTCTTGGAGGGAGCAGTTCGCAGATCATTACGCTCAAGATGCAACTGTCTCTCGCTTTAATTTAGCCAGTGCTGAGATGTGTATTGTCGTGCTTAGTGATCGTACAGCAGTGTGTTTAATGAATGCAAATCTGGCAGCACATCAAACTTAGTATTTTACGCCTTTCCCATAGCAAAGTGTTCTATAAATATAGCTCCTTTCCACACCCACATAGTGTGTGTGGAGAACTACTGTTTTGTGATATCTTATTCTGCTCTCCAGCAAATGATTCCAGGAGAGATTTGGTTTAAATGAATCGTGAAGTAGTCAGAAAAGAGAAAGCAGATGGAGAAGTAATAGCAACCAGGAGAATGCAGTGTGTTGCCATATTGTCTTTCATGAGGAGTCTGAAGCATTGTTTAAAGACTGTTCATTCAGGTTTGTTTCCTCCGTTTTTGAGTGGCAAGAGTCCACAGAGGTTTCTTAAAGGGTTGCAGAGAGGAAAGCTGCAGAGTATTGTTGACGACATTACCCAGAATCCCCAAGGAATGGCAGCTGTGCTAAAAACATCAGATGGCCTGAGACTCGCACCTTTCGTGGAAGAGCATGAAACTATGGTGCGGTGTTAAAACGCAAGAGATAATGCCCCTGTGTTTAAACAAAGGTTTGGAAGGTTTGCTGTTTTACTGCTCATGTAAGCTGTTGGTGTCAGTAATAAGTTGAAAGATTTCATCCAGACTTCAGTGTCATGGCATAAAAGTGTTTTCAGTGTAATAGAACATCGAGGTACTGTTACCTCAGATTAGTAACAGATCAGATTAAAAGTACTTAATTGCTACCGAATTTCCAACATGGCGCACCTGCAGTGTAGACAGATTTATTAATTAGAATGGGAGCTAGAATTAGAACTATTAACCCATTAGACTAATCAGTTTCAGAAAAATACCATGGTATTACCATTTTTTAGACATGTAGTTGACCATGATAAATATTAAAAAACATAGAACCATCCTGATACCATTACTGTACCATGGTTCTGCCATATTATTGCTGTAAGGTCCTTTATATTTATAAATACTGTATTAATGACAGAATACAGAAAACACCACAAATATTATAAATGAAGTGACGTAATACAAGAAGTGTCAGTTATATAAAAAGTATGATGAGGTCCAAGTGGAAGCAGCAGAGATGACAGGATAAAGTGAGGGATCAGAGATGAAAGTAAAAAGTGTGACAAGACAAAAATGTTAGAGCCCTAACAAAAAAGACAATGTACTGTTACCAAGGTAATGCTATGATACAGAATGATTATTATATTCATAATACATGGTATTCCAAGGTACTTTTAAAAAATGCCATGGTTTTACTATGACATAAAGTATGTTAAAACATGGTGTGATCACAGACCATGTCTGAAAATAAATAAATGTAATACCATGGTTCTTTTTTTTTCTTTTTTTTTGAGAAAAAGAACAGAATTGGCTATTATTTGTCATAAAGGAAAAGTTTTTAAAATTAAACTCAAAATGCAAATAAATGTATTAAGTATATGTAATTACTCCTCTTAAAACACCTTTTTACATCCTTCTACTACTGTCCATGCTAAGGCCTGTGCTGTCACTAGTTTCACCAGCTCTAGCCATCTTGGAAAACATTAGACTGAGATTAATCTAATTATAAATGTATTTGTGTGAAAAGATGTCTACAAGCTAAGATATTAAAACATTCTCAACTGTTTTGTCATTTACAAATACATAAAATGTTCTTAAGTACAGACAAACTCATGTGCTTCTCTATTTATTTTGTCTTGAAGTCTTTGCCTGTATATCTGTATGGAGAAACTGTATGTGACTATGTTGACTGAAGTCTTGTGCTGCATGTCATGGATCTATCATAATCAGCACTGACACTGTTATTAAAATCTGTGAGACCAGCTAGGAGTACGGCAGTCTGATAGCAAGAGCTCAGTTATTGCTCTGTCATGGCTTTGCTTCTGGTGTCAGGTACAGGAATAAATACCCCACGAACACCAACATTTTACTTGATCTTTTCTCTTCAAGATTTTTTTATTTTTTTTTCTCAAGAGAAGTGTTTTTGTCTTTTCTCTGCTGTCAGCATTTTGTTTGCTCTCTTTTTGATTCACACTTCTACTGTACGGTTACCTTAGTTCAAGCATTGATTTTTCCAGACATTTTATTTATTGATTTTTATCCCCTTTATTTCCCCCCATCTGTGGAGCTCAGTTTTGGATTCTCAATTGGATTTTCTTGGGATGAAAACTACATGAATACGTTTGCACAGTCAGTTTATGTGATTGACAACTTTTCTATTTACATTGCACTGTTGTATTTACTCAAATTGTCCTGTTTATACCAAAGCTTACAGGAGCATATGAACAAATAAACAAGGACAAGCCCCTGTCATTCTCATGATAGCCAAGAAAAATGCCGTTAATTACAGTGAGTGACTAAAGTCAATATAAAAAATGGTGACTTAATACTGGGAAGACTTATCACTGTTGATATAGCATTATTTAATAAACATGTTCAATTGAGGTGCAATCTTAATTAAACAACAGCTGCTTTGAATGCTTATTTATATTTTTGAAATGCTATAGTTCAGACTGCACACTAATCAAACTAACCCTCAAAGTTTTGTTTTTTAAAGAGTCACTTAGGTTATGGAATGTAATTTTCCCTCTCATTAATAACTCAACTGAATGTGAACAAAACCATATTTAACATTCTAAATCAGGTCTGACAGCTGTATTCTGTTGCTGTGGGAATGTATCCCAAGTCTGATTGTAGGCAGATGAAAGCGGAACACCTTTCATTCACCCAAACCCTTCATCAGAATCGAGATTTATTTCTCCCCTTCTACTTTTCTCTTCTCTCTTTGAAAAGCTGACTCATCAATAACAAATCGTTGGGACTGAATTAGTCATTTGTCTTTGAAGTCACTGTGGTCACAGCAATGCACAGTGTGTGCATGCCAATGACAAACTCTCTGGACTTATCTCCACCCTGCCTTCGGAAGTCAATTTTCTCTTTATATAAGAGCAACCTGCAGTCAGATGGTCTTCATTATGTGGTACTTGATGAAAAGAGGTCATCTTTTAATTAGACACATCTAAAAAGGTCTTGAACTCAAGATCAAACAATAATTCATTCAGGCTGCAAAAGTACTTCAGTTGCATCACACGTGTGCACATGTATGCACATAAGAGGTGTTTAAATTAGATTATAAACCTATCGGTAACAAAAACTTGTCCAAACGAGCAAGTATGAAGCAGTCGGATGGATGAAAAAGCTTCTTAGCTGAAAATAACAATAATAATAATAAAAATTTAAAGCTTTAGCACCAAAGCAAAAAGCATCTTGTGTAAAATTTTGAATTATTTTGGATTCACTAGAGGTCTCACTGCTTGCTTGCAATCTAGACGGTGTAACAACCAACACACACTTTAAGGAAACAGCACGACAAAACTAACATTGTCAATTTATGCACCATCTTACTGAACACAATTCACTGAATAATACAACACAGTGTATACAACGTAAGTGTAATTTGGGAATATAGTTTTCATCTTATTTTGTATGTGAAGCCTACATGAATGATATGCAGTTTATTACACTTTAATTCAATACTGCACTTTAATTGCTCAATCCTTCCATAGCCTCATTGAAACAGCCCATAGCATTACCATCATGTAACATAGTGACAGGTTTATAAAACATAAGTCACTCAAATTGTTAAGATCAGACTGACATGGTACAAAATAGGATTTCATTGATCATTGATTTGCAAATGTGGGCAGTAAAGTGTGCATATGTGCATAGAGAATTATGAGGCGGACGCCTCCGTCAAATTTCGTGCAGCCTCCGACTGTCAGGGTAAGGATAATGTTTGCCCTAAACTTCGACATTGTTTAAACCACTATAAAAAAAAAAATCTCCATAGAGTAAGCAGAACATAGGCAATAGTCCATTAAGCTTAACGACAAGCAAGCTAATCAGGCGTTAGCTCAAAATAGCATATTGCAGAGTCGGAAATGCCCCCAAAATTCAATAGTTGAATTACTCTTGTTTGAGTTGCTTTTTTATATTGATAACTTAACATATTCAATCCTCTGTGGTCACCGGAGGCGGCGGCATGTTCACATGACTTTTTCTCTGAAGAAAGAAATACTCCTTTATTTTTAGTTATACAAATAAGAGTAAGACATAAATCGACACTATATAAGGTTTAATATTATTTGTGTACACTCAAAATAACCGCAAAACATTTTGGTTTTGTTACAAAGAAATCATACAGGATGCGTTTTCTGTCATCTCGGTCTCCGTGAATTTCTGTCAGGAGCACTTCATGAAAATTAACCCAAACTCAGCATTGCCTTGCAGACATGAGAAATAGGTATACAGAAAGCTTGAATTGTCTACTTTTAAATGAATCAATTTAAATTGAAAACAAATATTCTCTGATGAAACCAACGAGTTGTACACTCTTTCCCGTTTGAGCTCATTATCGTTTTTGGAAGAAGACACGCTGTGCATTTACCCCAGAAGAAGAGCGTGATGCGATACGGCCCAACACAAAAAGTGTCTCACAAAAGTTCATTTTGTGAGCGAAAACTGGAGTCTACAGTATATATTATGAGTTTCATGGCCTTATTTCAGTGACTTATAAATTTACAACATGCATAATCTTGATTTTCTCAAAAATACTAACATGTAAATCTCATGTTTGGAGACTCTTATGTTACAATACTGCTGACAAAGTGATGCAGTTTATTTATTCATTATTTTTTTTAATTATTCATGCTTGGGATGATGACTACAGTCATGTCAACTGTATCTGGGCAAAATGTTGTATTGTTACTTCAAAGCAAGTTATGGCATTCTGAACCAAGTTAGCCTTTTTATCAAAAGTCCAAAAAAACACTCCAAACAAGTGATCTGAGGGTTTTACTGAACCTAAGAACTACTTACATTTGTGAATGCCACAATATACCAGAAACATAATTACATAGAAAAAGTAATACAATTAATAATAATAATACATTATTTATAGGCACCTTTAGAGACTCAAGGACACCTTACATACATAATTAAGTTTAAAATAATAGAACATAAGATAAAAAACCTAAAATTACATATAAAAATGTGCATTATCATAGGAATATATACCTTCATAAATAAGAGTTATTTGTAGAAAGTTAATTTAAAAAGGTGGATTTTGAGGAGGGACCTGAAAGTGGAAAGACGATCACAATTATGGATATCTGGCGATAAAGAGTTCCAGAGTTGTGAAGCAGCGCTGCTAAATGATCTGGACACCATAGAAGTCAGACAAACCAAAGGTATCACAACAAAAAGTTTTTGTGGTAGACCAAATAGAAGGGAATTACAATAATCCAAGTGGGATGTGACCAGAGCATATACGAGAGTGGCAGTGCTGTGAATTGAGAGGGAAGAGCGAAGATGATTTATGTCATGCAAGTGGAAATAAGCAGATAGGGTACTATTATTAACATGTGCTCCAAAAGAAAGAGTGCTATTCAGAACGACACTCAGACTCTTAACTTTCAAACAGGGTAGTACAGTGGAATTGTCAATGGTCAGAGCAAAACTTTTTGATTTGGCAAGATTAGACAGTACCTACAAGAAGAACCTCAGTTTTATTACTATTGAGTTTGATTGAGTTACAGGAAAACCATGATTGTATTTTAAGTAAACAGTTATGAAGGGAAGACGGTGGGAGAGAAGAATTTGGTATGGTGGACAGATAGAGCTGCATAGTAGTGAAATTTCCTAAAAATATAGCTGAGAGGTAGAAGATATATTATAAGTAATAAAGGGCCCATGACAGATCCCTGTGGAACACCAGTAGTAACTGGAGAGCACAGTGAACTAATTTTTTTAAAAATTTAACGAACTGAGTACGACCAGAGAGATATTATTTAAACCAAGCAAGAGAAGTTCCGCTTAAGAAGTAACAAGTAATAAGATCGTAAGTTATGAATATAACTATGGATCTGTGAGACCGAAGGATGACAGTCACTACGGTCTAAATAAGATGATAACCTTCATTCCGCCTTCTCTCGAGAACTTATGTAAACAAAGTCATGCCCATGACCCTGGAAGCAGAATGTCACGCACTTATAAGGAGTGTTAAACTTCTGTTTCGTTCTCTTAACTTGAATTCCCCAGTGTTCCGAGTGTCAAGGATAGTGATGGTTATCCTGCGGTCTCACAGATCCATAATTATATTCATAACTTACAATCTGTTTTGACCTCACTCTGACCATCGCTACTGTCTAAATAGGATGACTCATGTCAACAGGGTCGCGAGGAACTACAGAATCCGAACTATTCAAACCTTTTCTGGGCAACAGACATCAAAACTGCAGTGCTGACAGGTGTAGCACTAGTTACGTCTACTCTGTAAAATTTTGTGAATGTACATGGTGTAGATCATGATGCTGCCACACAAATTTCCCCCATATGAACTCCTTTTAGTACAGCCCATGAAGTAGCTACACTTCTGGTTGAGTGGGCCTATATTCCCATAGGAACTGGCAACCCTCTTTTCGTAAAAGCATGGTAAATAACATCAACCAACCAATATGACAAACGTTGCTTAGAAAATGGCAATCCCAGTCTGGACTTTCCATAGCAAACAAAAAGCTGAGAATGAGACTTCCTCAAAGTCTGAGTAAAATTTACATAGGGTGAGCAAACTCTGCTGTTCTGCCTGTGAAGGAGGTAGTTGAAATTGAACTACCTCCAGAACTTGATTTATAAACTGAGGATTAAAGTTATTTTGGTAAAAAGGCAGGGTTGGGCTAGAGTGTCACCCCTGTGTCATCTGGCCTCCAATGTAAACAATCATCACTATTGGATAGAGCACACAATTGTCCTACCCTTTTAGCAGAGCATATAGCCAAGAGAAAATCTGTCTTAAAGAGACAAAGCTTTTAAATCTGCATTAGCCATAGGCTCATATGGGGGCTTAGTGAGAGAGTCTAGTACGAAAGGCAAATCACAATTTGGTACCTGCAAGGTGCAATTTGGACACAAGCGACGAGTTCTCTCCAGAAACTGACATACCAAGGGATGTCGGCCTAATGGCTGGCCATTAACTCCCCCATGAGATGCTGAAATAGATGAGGCATACACCTTGATTGTACTGGCTGCTTTGCCCTGGTCCAGTTGAGACTGCTGGAATCCAAGGACAAGTGGCACAGAGCAGGTTCTTGGATCAACATTTATGCCCAAGCACCATTCTGAAAAAAATTCTCCACTTTATGGAGTAATTAACACGAGTAAATGGAGCTCTGGCATTATTGAATGTCTCAAGTAGAGTTGCATCTAGCTGTTGAGAGACGGACTCTGCAGAGGTTGTACCCACAAGCACAGTGCCATTGGGTTTGGATGCCAAATCTGCCCGTCTATTTGGGACCGAAGATCCGCCAGGCCTAAGCTGCCTTCTTGTAACGTGAGACAGTACCATCCCAGGCAATGGGTCGTCTCCCTGGAGGCAAAAAGATCTAAGATGTCCCATATCAGGTCCAAATTCAGGCTACTACCTTCTTGTGTAATCGCCACTCTCCTGGGAGAGGCCCTGTTCTGGACAAAATGTTGGCTGCTTGCCACACCCGAGATGTAGATTGCTCTCAGGGAGGACAGTTGTGGCCATGTCCATGCCAGATCCATTGCCACCTGGAGAGATCGTAGTGATTTCATCCCACCTTGGTGATTTATGTGGTAAACTGCAGAGGTACTGTCCGTTCTCACTAGCACATGCTTGAGGCGTAAAAATGGTAACCGACCCTTGAGAGCAAGATGAACAGCCTTCAGTTCGAGCACATATATGAGTTCTGATGACCAAGGGGGCTCCCATTTGATACTTACTGACCTGCCTTCCAAAATGGCTCCCCAGCCTGTCAGAGATGCATCTGTTGTCATTACTGATCTTCTGTGAGGAAGATTGCCCAGTGGGGTTCCCCTGCAGAGGAAATCCTTTTCCCTCCAACTGAGTAAGGCCCTCATGCAGGCCTGTGTCACAAACAGCCTTGTTCTTCTATCCTTTTTTTTTTTGGTTGAAGATGAAAAGAATTGAACCGTCGCTGTATCGGACGTGTCCTCAGCAGTCCTAAGGGAATCATCGTTGATGCTTCCATCATCAGTCCTAGCAGTTTCTGAACCCTGTGAGCTGTCACAAGCTTCCCCTTCTGGAAGTGACTTAATGCCTTCTCCAGGCTGTCTATACTCTGGGGAGTGAGACATGCTTCCATTATTATGGAATTGAAATATAGCCCCAGGAATTTTACCTGCTGTTGAAGTTAGAGACTGCTCTTCTTCCCCAGGGAACGAATATGAGCTAGTACCTCCTCTGTGTTCCTGATCACCTGCCTAGAGAAGGAGCACGAATCAACCAATTGTCAAGATATGGCAGGATTTTGATACCTTGCAACTGAATGGGAGCTAGGGCGGCTGAGATCACCAGACTAAAAACTCTCGTGCCAAAGACAGGCCAAATGGTAGATCCTGGACCTGAAAGGCTTGGCCTTGAAAAGCAAAGTGGAGAAAAGGCCAGTGCTCTGGACATATTGGAATTTGGAAACACATGTATTTTAAGCCCAGGGACATGAACCATTCTTCTGCACGTATGGACTGCAATACCATCTTTGTATGGAAGAATTTTTAAGTACTGGTTGAGGTGCCTGAGATCAAGAACAGGACGATAACCACCATATTTTTTTGGAACTATGAAATTTGTTGAATAAAACCCAATCTGCTCTGCATTGAAGGACACCTTTTCGATTGCTCCTTTTTGTAAAAGAATGTGCACCTCTTCCATCAATATGGACTCGAAACTGTCGCCGATACACGAGTTATTGTGGCTTGAGACCACTCTCTCCCAGCTAGCCCGTAAAAGTTGGTAGGAACAGTCAATGGCTGGTCCCTGATCCCTTTGCAGAACCGCCGTCATGTGTCAATTGTGAGTGGGATGCCAGAGCAGAATCATCAAGGTTCTTAGAATCCTGGTCATCCACACTTACTGTTTTCATTAGGGCTGCTAAGAAGATAGCCAAAGCATTGCCTGTACAAGCTGCATGTGCAGCTGCATTAAAGAATTGTGAGGTCAGATGTCAGTTTTCACACACACACCTTTCTGGGACAACGAGGGTTAGCAGATGCACAAGCTGGTCCCAGAGCAGTCCATGATGCTATCACTTTTTCTACTGATAGCATGTCCCCCAGTCTAATTTGCATTGGGTAACGGGCATTGGACAACTGTCTACAGCCTGCACTGAACTGAGGGTTCTGAGATGTTTCTTCCATGCTGTCCTCAACATTGAGGTTTAATCATCTGCCACTGGAATGCAATGTGGAGAATTCTTCTGAGATATGCCTACCCAGACACCCCCAACATGAGCTGGATCAGGCAAAGAAGGCTGCAAACCAACAATCTTTGCTGCACCAAATAGCAACAAGAGTATTTGCTGAAAAATCCTCCTTCACTGCCGTTTTTTTAATCCACTTCGCCACACCAAGTAAGGCCCCACACAATCCCACTGACTGTGAAAAGCAGTGAAGGGTAAATCAAGCCCACGCAAAGCAAAAGTCCCGCACCTGTATGTAAACGTACCTAGCAGGCCTATATCAAACCCCAACGACTGTTTCTAAAAGAAAACAGAAATAATCCATAATTTTGAATGGCTAGTATGTTAGGAACCAGCCTCGGAATATCAGAATAATGCAAGAAAACACCACAATTCACAGGGACACAAGACACCTGCACCACCTGGGTGATGAATTGAATGGCGAATAAACAAATATTAATTCAGTTCCTATGTGTACCAGGTCTCTTAGGCTAGAAATGTAAAGAGAACGGTTCAGAAGTTTAACCCGCTTTAATAAGTGCTTGACGTTCCGCTTCCAGGGTCATGGGCATGACTTTGTTTACATAAGGTCTCGAGAGAAGGCGGAATAAAAGTTATCATCTTATTTAGAATGTAGTGACGGTCAGAGTGAGGTCGAAACAGATCCAGCACTGTTTCAGTTGTGTGCATGGTAAATCAAGACCCATCAATCCAAGCGATCAGTCCAATCCAAGCTGTAAAACAGTGGCCAATTGGTCTCTACTCATCATTACTTCCCACCATACCCACCCACATACTGGAGATCAGAGATTATCTTATTATCAGTTTAAGAGGTTAATCAAGTTTGCTGTTTGTTAACTATAAATTAACACATTAGCTGTTCTGTTGTATTTAATGTTGAACAGGTTAGCTTTTTTAATTAAATATGCTATAAGTATTTTCTTCAATCATCTAATTATTAGAACACCTAAAATATGTTACTTGTATGTGTTTGCTTCAACCAGTGGAAGGCATGGTAAAAGTGTATGTGTGCACACGATAAGGATTGTACAGTTCCACCTCTGCCTCATTTTGAGCCAGGAAAAACCTTGATATGTATTCATCTGTCTGTTGTCATAAGTCATTTTTGCAGCTTAGTTCCAATAAATGGTAAAAAGTTTTTAGGTGAGTTCTGAATGTACAGTGTGGTTTCATAGTATAATTAACTTAATTATCGAAAGATAAAGGAAAATATGATTCTTTGTTATGGACCTTTGGAAAGTGTTTTAAAAAGGTGTCTGTCTCCTTGTTTGTAAAAGAAGCTCTCAAGGTGATTACAAGTATAGGATAAAACTGAAGCAGAAATGGAGAGGCAGTTTCACAAGATTTAAGATCAGTTACATGAGACAATGTGCTGAATAAGATGTCACTCTCAGAGTAATCTTTACTCTTAAAGAATCAACCATCATGCTGGAAAAATAATGCTCCAGAGGCTGGAGTCTCCTATAGGGCATAAAGCAGTTAGGCTGCTGACCTCTGGTTAAAATGGGCACCATGACTGTAGCACACTATTTTCTATCCTACCTTAGCACTGTAATCCCAGAGCTTAGCCTGTCACATATGTTTACAACTGATTGGCTCTGACAGGTCTACCGTCAATGGAAAGGAAATGCTTTTTAACCTCCAAAAACCCTGCTAACCCACCTTGGCCAAGGGCAGAGAAATGGGGGCAAACTGCTGTTTGACAGAGCTAATAATTTGATGGCCTTTGGGATGCTTTTACAACTTTGAATCGTTTTGGAAATATGTTCAAACTTGTAAACAATGAGGTCCACAAGTCAAATCAATTGTTTGTTTTTTTTGCATTACATATAATATTATCAGAATAGAAACATTGACATGAATGAGATATTTGTTTTAGTGTGTCCCCCAATTGTTTTAACCTTGTGTGACCCTGCATCCTGATGCAAGGACATTGTATTTTGGCTTAGCTATATGATATGCATAATTTAAATTAATTTAAACTGACTGTCTAGGCAGTCATTAAAGGGTTAAACATTTGATGCATGGAATCATATGACAAAACAACATGGCTCCGATTTCAGTGTAGTTTGTCTTTCGGAGAAACGGCAACAAAACTACATCTGGTTAGAAACCTCATTAAATTTGTACATTGAAATCTGTTTCTGTCAAAATAGTAACATCTCTAGTTTCATCCGATATGCAGTTTCGAAAATTTCAGCTTTTTAACGCGAACCAGTCCACTGTTAAACACAATGACCTCGTAAAAGGACATTTAGTCAGACTTGGCATATAAATCCTATATTCACAGTGCGTTATCACCATTGAGAATCAATGGGTGCATCCAACAGCTGGAAAATGTTGCTTTCAGAGGCTTAGTATGAAAATAAGGTGCATTTAATACTGTTCTGAGACCAGTGCTATTCACAAATTAGAGAGCATCCAGTAACTTTCCTATGCTGTCAAGGTTTTCTATAGCTTGGTATTATTTAAAATTTCACAACTTAGACATTCTGTCCCCCATATGAGGACATCGTCTTTAGGAAAACTTTTTTTTTGGTGCATGTTTATTAGGTGCTACTAGGTTACAAATAAGAAGGGAAATAAAAAAAAAAGTACACAACTGTCACTCTTGGGTCTCAGGAGGTTAATTGGAAAGTATGGACTCTCTTTTTTTGTGATTTTATTTGTGCAAAATCTGATTCGTTATGTTATTCCAGCATGATTTGAGAATATCCTAGTGATTAGTGACTTTGAGATAGTTCACAATATTAAATATTTATTAGTAATGGTACAACACAAAATTCTAAAACATATCACCAGGTTTTATTTAGAGTTTGAATCCTAGATTTTTTTTAGTGTGGTCTCAGACATTAGCCGTGAATTAAAGAACCCATCTGACTGCTCAACCGTTACTCTTCTTTGAACACAAATTTCCATTATATTTTAAACTGACATTCTTCTCTTTTTAATGTGTCTCTGCAGGGTTCTTTAGTCAAAATGGCTTCTCTGGACCCTGTGAACATAAGTACTGTGGTTTGGGGAAGCACTGTGTGGTTAACAGAGAAACAGGTGAAGGAGAATGCCAGTGTCTGGAGCGCTGCAAACCACATTACAAACTTGTGTGCGGATCTGATGGCAAACTCTACCAGAACCACTGTGAACTTCACAGAGCCTCCTGCATGGCCCATCAGAAAATAACCATCATGCACAGTGAGGAATGTTTCTACAAAGGTATGAAGCCAGCATGATGTTTGCAAGCCCTGCATTTTAGTAGACTGTCTATCAAGATTCAATTGCACAAAGTCATCATGACTGATCCCTTTTTTTTTTTTGTACAAACATACACAATTTAAAAAAAATGTTCTTAAATAATTTTCTACTATTATGGTACATCAGGGCTAAAAGGTAAAAGGCTCCACTGATTTTATTTGGAGTGTCTATTTGAACCCGGTGTTACTAGCATCTGCCACGCAGGATAGTCTGGTGAAACTACAGAAATGTACAACACACTAGCCAATAAATGTTGCTGCAGTGGTGTGGGAAGTAAAACCATTTTGTGATTGTGAAGTGTTGTCTTAGCGACCACTTTTAAAATCCACATTTTGTCCCACTTTTTTCCCCCAATCTAATTTCCTGTTCCTTAATATTTCCTTTAATGCTACTTAAAATAATTTCATCACAGTGATTTGGCCACGGTGAATGTCTAAGAGTGATGAGAAACATCCTGGTTACTTCCGTAACCTCAGTTCCCTGATGGAGGGAACGTGACATTGTGTCGATGAAATTACACCAGGGATCCCCTACAAAAACGCCACAACTAGCTGAACTGTGTTAATTGAACCGACGGCACGAGACGTGCAGACTACTGTGTGCCCCGTAGCCAGTACACCAGTAACCTCCCCCGATGCTGCTATGTGCATCAAATGGCCCTACGGGTACAAACTGACTGCCCAAACAATATGGCCTGGTTAGCCCAGTCGTGCCTTTGCTCTCTTTTCATTTTTCTTGCATTTTGAGTGGAGACACACATCACATGGTATTGCTGAGTGTAGCCGGAAGTATGTCATGTGGAGAAGTCCCATGGTACTGTAGGTCCTACTCAATGGGGGAGGAGACTCTACGAACATGGTGACTGGGGCAGAGGGGCCTCTGCCCAAGGAAGATGCATTTTATCAACAGGGAAATGCTTCAATGGAAGATATATGTCGCAAGGGGTTACCTACGGGGAACCAGCACATGCGGAGCACATATCCCAGTACAGGGCTTAGATAGCACATGTACTGAGCCGGCAGCGAATTTCTCCATAAACTCATCTGCCACAGGGCTAGGAGGAAGTCATCCAGGGAACACATTTTGTGAACACTACTGGGAGGTCAAGAGCGCAAGTCTTCAGCTCAGTGGAGGTATACGCAAGCGATACACCCGTTTGACTGTCCCGGACTTACTTGTTCGTACCTGCTAAGGCACGGGACATAACCAGATTGTAGAACCTAGCAAAGGTGTTGGGTGTTGCCCAGCCCGCTGCT
>JAVLUX010000016.1:29412260-29437260 GCA_032164185.1 Moxostoma hubbsi | reverse complement strand
TACCAAGGTGATACTCATAAGGCTCCTTGCAATCCTGTGTGAAATATGTCAACCCCTAAGTCTCTACGATGTTCTGGTTCAAAGATATGTGATTTGTTACTTGGTTGCTAGGGTAACCACATCTGGTTGCTAGGCAGTTACCAGAGTGATACATATCAAGGCTACTTTCCATCCTGAGTGAAATAAGTCAACCCGGAAGTCTCTCTGATTTTCTGTTGCAGAGATATGTGATTTGTTACTTGGTTGCTAGGGTAATCACATCTGGTTGCTAGGCAGTTACCAGAGTGATACATATCAAGGCTACTTTCCATCCTGAGTGAAATAAGTGAAACAGGAAGTCTCTATGAATTTCTGGTGCAGAGATATGTGATTTGTTATTTGGTTGCTAGGGTAACCCCATCTGGTTGATAGGCAGTTACCAGGGTGATACTTATCAAGCCTCCTTTCCATACTGAGTGAATCAAGTCAACCTGGAAGCTACTATATTGTGGCTATGAAGATTTTAGGTCATTACTTATTGGCTGCTTGATAAAAGAAATCCTCTGAGGGAGAGAGAGAGGGAGAGACGCAGGGCTGACAGGCCCTTTTTTGTCTGTGTGTGTGAAAACGTCAGTTGAGATTTAAATTTCTGAACATTCCGCAATGTTAAGTCAATGGGAGTTTTTCCGAGTTTTGATCGTCATTTTTAGGAAAACCGTAAGTCCGATCAGTTAGAAAAGATATAGCACACTATTCGGGATTAGTCTGAAGGTCTGTGCCGAGTTTGGTGCATGTAGCTTAAAAGCTCTAGGAGGAGTTACATTTAGAAATTTAGTCTCAGAATAATAATAATAATAATAATAAGTTTAAATAGGATTTCAGTAAGTTGGCTTTCTCAAGCCAACCTAACTAGATTAAAAAGTTTGAGTACAAACTTTAGGTTGGCTTGAGAAAGCCTAGCATAAAGTTTGAAGTAGTTGTAAAAGTTTGAAGATTTACGGTTTCTAGTTTGATGTAATTATAAGTAGTAGTTTTCAAAGTTCAAAGTTTAGAGATTATAAAACCATTCAGTCTATCAAATAGATTAGATAGATAGATATATAGATAGATAGATAGATAGATAGATAGATAGATAGATAGATAGGTAGATAGGTAGAGTATGACCCACAGATAGATAGATAGATAGATAGATAGATAGATAGATAGATAGATAGATAGATAGATATTGACCATCAGATAGATAGATCGATAGATAGATCGATAGATAGATAGATAGATAGATAGAGTATGACCCACAGATAGATAGATAGATAGATATTGACCATCAGATAGATAGATCGATAGATAGATAGATAGAGTATGACCCACAGATAGATAGATAGATAGATAGATAGATAGATAGATAGATAGATAGATAGATAGAGTATGACCCACAGATAGATAGATAGATAGATAGATAGATAGATAGATAGATAGATAGATATTGACCATCAGATAGATAGATAGAGTTATTGACCATCAGATAGACAGATAGATAGATAGATAGATAGATAGATAGATAGATAGATAGATAGATAGATAGATAGATAGATAGATATTGACCCTCAGATAGATAGATAGATAGATAGATAGATATTGACCCTCAGATAGATAGATAGATAGATAGATAGATAGATAGATATTAACCCTCAGATAGATAGACAGTTCGAAAGATAGATATAGATAGACTGATAAATAGACAGACAGACAGACAGACAGATAGATAGATAGATAGATCCTTGCTACCCTGAGTCCCATGAACAAAACCAGAAGTCTTTATGTTGTTCTGGTGCAGAGATATGTAATTTGTTACTTGGTTGCTATGGTAACCCCATCTGGTTGCTAGGCAGTTACCAGAGTAATACATATCAAGGCTACTTTCCATCATGAGTGAAATAAGTCAACCCGGAAGTCTCTACGATTTTCTGTTAAATAGATATGTGAAATGTTACTTGGTTGCTAGGCTATCCCCATCTGGTTGCTAGGCAGTTACCAAAGTGTTACTTATAAGGCTCCTTGCAATCCTGTGTGAAATATGTCAACCAATAAGTCTCTACGAAGTTTTGGTTCAAAGATA
This sequence comes from Moxostoma hubbsi, assembly GCA_032164185.1. Lineage (NCBI taxonomy): Eukaryota > Metazoa > Chordata > Actinopteri > Cypriniformes > Catostomidae > Moxostoma > Moxostoma hubbsi. Next base: position 29,435,165 of record JAVLUX010000016.1, on the reverse strand, counting down.
TGTGATTTATTACTTGGTTGCTAGGGTAACCCTGTCTGGTTGCTATGCAGTTACCAGGGTGATAACTTGTCAAGCCTCCTTTCCATCCTGAGTGAATAAAGTCAACCCGCAAGTCTGTATGATTTTCTGGTGCAGAGATATGTGATTTGTTATTTGGTTGCTAGGGTAACCCTGTCTGGTTGCTATGCAGTTACCAGGGTGATACTTATCAAGCCTCCTTTCCATCCTGAGTGAATTAAGTCAACCCAGATGTCTCTACGATTTTCTGGTGCAGAAATATATGATTTGTTATTTGGTTGCTAGGGTAACCCATCTGGTTGCTAGGCAGTTACCAGAGTGATGCATATCAAGGCTACTTTCCATCCTGTGTGAAATATGTCAACCCCTAAGTCTCTACGATGTTCTGGTTCAAAGATATGTGATTTGTTACTTGGTTGCTAGGGTAACCACATCTGGTTGCTATGCAGTTACCAGAGTGATACATATCAAGCCTACTTTCCATCCTGAGTGAAATAAGTGAAACAGGAAGTCTCTATGATTTTCTGTTGCAGAGATATGTGATTTGTTACTTGGTTGCTAGGGTAACCACATACGGTTGCTAGGCAGTTACCAGAGTGATACATATCAAGGCTACTTTCCATCCTGAGTGAAATAAGTGAAACAGGAAGTCTCTACGATTTTCTGGTGCAGAGATATGTGATTTGTTACTTGGTTGCTAGGGTAATCACATCTGGTTGCTAGGCAGTTACCAGAGTGATACATATCAAGGCTACTTTCCATCCTGAGTGAAATAAGTCAACCCTGAAGTCTCTCTGATTTTCTGTTGCAGAGATATGTGATTTGTTACTTGGTTGCTAGGGTAATCACATCTGGTTGCTAGGCAGTTACCAGAGTGATACATATCAAGGCTACTTTCCATCCTGAGTGAAATAAGTGAAACAGGAAGTCTCTACGATTTTCTGGTGCAGATATATGTGATTTGTTACTTGGTTGCTAGGGTAACCCCATTTGGATGCTAAGCAGTTACCAGAGTGATACATATCAAGGCTACTTTCCATCCTGAGTGAATCAAGTCAATCCGGAAGTCTCTATGATTTTCTGATGCAGAGATATGTGATTTGTTACTTGGTTGCTAGGGTAATCACATCTGGTTGCTAGGCAGTTACCAGAGTGATACATATCAAGGCTACTTTCCATCCTGAGTGAAATAAGTCAACCCGGAAGTCTCTCTGATTTTCTGTTGCAGAGATATGTGATTTGTTACTTGGTTGCTAGGGTAATCACATCTGGTTGCTAGGCAGTTACCAGAGTGATACATATCAAGGCTACTTTCCATCCTGAGTGAAATAAGTGAAACAGGAAGTCTCTACGATTTTCTGGTGCAGATATATGTGATTTGTTACTTGGTTGCTAGGGTAACCCCGTCTGGTTGCTAGGCAGTTACCAGAGTGATACATATCAAGGCTACTTTCCATCCTGAGTGAAATAAGTCAACCCGGAAGTCTCTCTGATTTTCTGTTGCAGAGATATGTGATTTGTTACTTGGTTGCTAGGGTAATCACATCTGGTTGCTAGGCAGTTACCAGAGTGATACATATCAAGGCTACTTTCCATCCTGAGTGAATAAAGTCAAACAGGAAGTCTCTACGATTTTCTGGTGCAGAGATATGTAATTTGTTAGTTGGTTGCTAGGGTAACCCCATCTGGTTGCTATGCAGTTACCAGGGTGATACTTATCAAGCCCCCTTTCCATCCTGAGTGAATTATGTCAACCCGGAAGTCTCTACGATTTTCTGTTGCAGAGATATGTGATTTGTTACTTGGTTGCTAGGGTATCCCTGTCTGGTTGCTATGCAGTTACCAGGGTGATACTTATCAAGCCTCCTTTCCATCCTGAGTGAAATAAGTGAAACATGAAGTCTCTACGATTTTCTGCTGCAGAGATATGTGATTTGTTAGTTGGTTGCTAGGGTAACCCCATCTGGTTGCTAGGCAGTTACCAAGGTGATACTCATAAGGCTCCTTGCAATCCTGTGTGAAATATGTCAACCCCTAAGTCTCTACGATGTTCTGGTTCAAAGATATGTGATTTGTTACTTGGTTGCTAAGGTAACCCCGTCTGGTTGCTAGGCAGTTACCAGAGTGATACATATCAAGGCTACTTTCCATCCTGAGTGAATAAAGTCAACCCGGAAGTCTCTCTGATTTTCTGTTGCAGAGATATGTGATTTGTTACTTGGTTGCTAGGGTAACCACATACGGTTGCTAGGCAGTTACCAGAGTGATACATATCAAGGCTACTTTCCATCCTGAGTGAAATAAGTGAAACAGGAAGTCTCTATGATTTTCTGTTGCAGAGATATGTGATTTGTTACTTGGTTGCTAGGGTAACCACATACGGTTGCTAGGCAGTTACCAGAGTGATACATATCAAGGCTACTTTCCATCCTGAGTGAAATAAGTGAAACAGGAAGTCTCTACGATTTTCTGGTGCAGAGATATGTGATTTGTTACTTGGTTGCTAGGGTAATCACATCTGGTTGCTAGGCAGTTACCAGAGTGATACATATCAAGGCTACTTTCCATCCTGAGTGAAATAAGTCAACCCTGAAGTCTCTCTGATTTTCTGTTGCAGAGATATGTGATTTGTTACTTGGTTGCTAGGGTAATCACATCTGGTTGCTAGGCAGTTACCAGAGTGATACATATCAAGGCTACTTTCCATCCTGAGTGAAATAAGTGAAACAGGAAGTCTCTACGATTTTCTGGTGCAGATATATGTGATTTGTTACTTGGTTGCTAGGGTAACCCCATTTGGATGCTAGGCAGTTACCAGAGTGATACATATCAAGGCTACTTTCCGTCCTGAGTGAATCAAGTCAATCCGGAAGTCTCTATGATTTTCTGATGCAGAGATATGTGATTTGTTACTTGGTTGCTAGGGTAATCACATCTGGTTGCTAGGCAGTTACCAGAGTGATACATATCAAGGCTACTTTCCATCCTGAGTGAAATAAGTCAACCCGGAAGTCTCTCTGATTTTCTGTTGCAGAGATATGTGATTTGTTACTTGGTTGCTAGGGTAATCACATCTGGTTGCTAGGCAGTTACCAGAGTGATACATATCAAGGCTACTTTCCATCCTGAGTGAAATAAGTGAAACAGGAAGTCTCTACGATTTTCTGGTGCAGATATATGTGATTTGTTACTTGGTTGCTAGGGTAACCCCGTCTGGTTGCTAGGCAGTTACCAGAGTGATACATATCAAGGCTACTTTCCATCCTGAGTGAAATAAGTCAACCCGGAAGTCTCTCTGATTTTCTGTTGCAGAGATATGTGATTTGTTACTTGGTTGCTAGGGTAATCACATCTGGTTGCTAGGCAGTTACCAGAGTGATACATATCAAGGCTACTTTCCATCCTGAGTGAATAAAGTCAAACAGGAAGTCTCTACGATTTTCTGGTGCAGAGATATGTAATTTGTTAGTTGGTTGCTAGGGTAACCCCATCTGGTTGCTATGCAGTTACCAGGGTGATACTTATCAAGCCCCCTTTCCATCCTGAGTGAATTATGTCAACCCGGAAGTCTCTACGATTTTCTGTTGCAGAGATATGTGATTTGTTACTTGGTTGCTAGGGTATCCCTGTCTGGTTGCTATGCAGTTACCAGGGTGATACTTATCAAGCCTCCTTTCCATCCTGAGTGAAATAAGTGAAACATGAAGTCTCTACGATTTTCTGCTGCAGAGATATGTGATTTGTTAGTTGGTTGCTAGGGTAACCCCATCTGGTTGCTAGGCAGTTACCAAGGTGATACTCATAAGGCTCCTTGCAATCCTGTGTGAAATATGTCAACCCCTAAGTCTCTACGATGTTCTGGTTCAAAGATATGTGATTTGTTACTTGGTTGCTAAGGTAACCCCGTCTGGTTGCTAGGCAGTTACCAGAGTGATACATATCAAGGCTACTTTCCATCCTGAGTGAATAAAGTCAACCCGGAAGTCTCTCTGATTTTCTGTTGCAGAGATATGTGATTTGTTACTTGGTTGCTAGGGTTATCACATCTGGTTGCTAGGCAGTTACCAGAGTGATACATATCAAGGCTACTTTCCATCCTGAGTGAAATAAGTGAAACAGGAAGTCTGTATGATTTTCTGGTGCAGAGATATGTGATTTGCTATTTGGTTGCTAGGGTAACCCTGTCTGGTTGCTATGCAGTTACCAGGGTGATACTTATCAAGCCTCCTTTCCATACTGAGTGAATCAAGTCAACCTGGAAGCTACTATACTGTGGCTATGAAGATTTTATGTCATGACTTATTGGCTGCTTGATAAAAGAAATCCTCTGTGGGAGAGAGAGAGGGAGAGACGCAGGGCTGACAGGCCCTTTTTTGTCTGTGTGTGTGAAAACGTCAGTTGGGATTTAAATTTCTGAACATTCCGCAATGTTAAGTCAATGGGAGTTTTTCCGAGTTTTGATCGTCATTTTTAGGAAAACCGTAAGTCCGATCAGTTAGAAAAGATATAGCACACTATTCGGGATTAGTCTGAAGGTCTGTGCCGAGTTTGGTGCATGTAGCTTAAAAGCTCTAGGAGGAGTTAGATTTAGAAATTTAGTCTCAGAATAATAATAATAACTAGATTAAAAAGTTTGAGTACAAACTTTAGGTTGGCTTGAGAAAGCCTAGCATAAAGTTTGAAGTAGTTGTAAAAGTTTGAAGATTTACGGTTTCTAGTTTGATATAATTATAAGTAGTAGTTTTCAAAGTTCAAAGTTTAGAGATTATAAAACCATTCAGTCTATCAAATAGATTAGATAGATAGATAGATAGATAGATAGATATTGACCCTCAGATAGATAGATAGATAGATAGAGTATGACCCATAGATAGATAGATAGATAGATAGATAGATAGATAGATAGATAGATAGATATTGACCCTCAGATAGATAGATAGATAGATAGATAGATAGATAGTTATTGACCATCAGATAGATAGATAGATAGATAGATAGTTATTGACCATCAGATAGATAGATAGATAGATAGATAGATAGATAGATAGATAGATAGATAGATAGATAGATAGATAGATAGATATTGACCATTAGATAGATAGATAGATAGATAGATAGATAGATATTGATCCTCATATAGATAGATAGATATTGACCCTCAGATAGATAGATAGATAGATAGAAAGATAGAAAGATAGAAAGATAGATTGATAGTCATTGACCCTTAGATAGATAGATAGATAGATATTGAACGTCAGATATGTAGATAGATAGATAGTCATTGACCCTGAGATATAGATAGATAGAGTATGAACCACAGATAGATAGATAGATAGATAGTTATTGACCCGCAGATAGTTAGATAGATAGATAGATAGATAGATATTGACCCTCAGATAGATAGATAGATAGATAGATAGTCATTGACTCTTAGATAGATAGATAGATATTGACTGTCAGATATATAGATAGACAGATAGTCATTGACCCTGAGATATAGATAGATAGAGTATGACCCACAGATAGATAGATAGATAGTTATTGACCCGCAGATAGTTAGATAGATAGATAGATAGATAGATATTGAACCTCAGATAGATAGATAGATAGATAGATAGACAGATAGATATATCATTTTTTACTTGGTTGCTAGGGTAACCCAATCTGGTTGCTAGGCAGTTTCCAGGGTGATCCTTATCAAGCCTCCTTTTCATTCTGAGTGAATAAAGTCAACCCGGAAGTCTCTATGATTTTCTGTTGCATAGATATGTGATTTGTTACTTGGTTGCTAGGGTAACCATATCTGGTTGATAGGCAGTTACCAGAGTGATATATATCAAGTCTACTTTCCATCTTGAGTAAAATAAGTGAAACAGGAAGTCTCTACGATTTTCTGGTGCAGAGTTATGTGATTTGTTACTTGGTTGCTAGGGTAAGCCCTTGTCATTGCTAGGCAGTTACCAGAGTGATACTTATCAAGCCTCCTTTCCATCCTGAATAAATTATGTCAACCCGGAATTCTCTACGATTTTCTGGTGCAGAGATATGTGATTTGTTAGTTGGTTGCTAGGGTAACCCCATCTGGTTGCTAGGCAGTTACTAAGGTGATACTCATAAGGCTCCTTGCAATCCTGTGTGAAATATGTCAACCCCTAAGTCTCTACGATGTTCTGGTTCAAAGATATGTTATTTGTTACTTGGTTGCTAGGGTAACCGCATCTGGTTGCTAGGCAGTTACCAGAGGGATACATATCAAGGCTACTTTCCATCCTGAGTGAAATAAGTGAAACAGGAAGTCTCTATGATTTCCTGGTGCAGAGATATGTGACTTGTTACTTGGTTGCTAGGGTAAACACATCTGGTTGCTAGGCAGTTACCAGAGTGATACATATCAAGGCTACTTTCCATCCTGAGTGAATAAAGTTAACCCGGAATTCTCTATGATTTTCTGTTGCAGAGATATGTGATTTGTTACTTGGTTGCTAGGGTAATCACATCTGGTTGCTAGGCAGTTACCAGAGTGATACATATCAAGGCTACTTTCCATCCTGAGTGAAATAAGTCAACCCGGAAGTCTCTCTGATTTTCTGTTGCAGAGATATGTGATTTGTTACTTGGTTGCTAGGGTAATCACATCTGGTTGCTAGGCAGTTACCAGAGTGATACATATCAAGGCTACTTTCCATCCTGAGTGAAATAAGTGAAACAGGAAGTCTCTACGATTTTCTGGTGCAGAGATATGTGATTTTTTAGTTGGTTGCTAGGGTAACCCCATCTGGTTGCTAGGCAGTTACCAAGGTGATACTCATAAGGCTCCTTGCAATCCTGGGTGAAATATGTTAACCCCTAAGTCTCTACGATGTTCTGGTTCAAAGATATGTGATTTGTAACTTGGTTGCTAGGGTAACCGCATCTGGTTGCTAGGCAGTTACCAGATGGATACATATCAAGGCTACTTTCCATCCTGAGTGAAATAAGTGAAACAGGAAGTCTATATGATTTTCTGGTGCAGAGATATGTGATTTGTTACTTGGTTGCTAGGGTAAACAAATCTGGTTGCTAGGCAGTTACCAAAGTGATACACATAAGGCTCCTTGCAATCCTGTGTGAAATATGTCAACCCCTAAGTCTCTACGATGTTCTGGTTCAAAGATATGTGATTTGTTACTTGGTTGCTAAGGTAACCCTGTCTGGTTGCTATGCAGTTACCAGAGTGATACATATCAAGGCTACTTTCCATCCTGAGTGAAATAAGTGAAACAGGAAGTCTCCACGATTTTCTGGTGCAGAGATATGTGATTTGTTAGTTGGTTCCTAGGGTAACCCCATCTGGTTGCTAGGCAGTTACCAAGGTGATACTCATAAGGCACCTTGCAATCCTGTGTGAAATATGTTAACCCCTAAGTCTCTACGATGTTCTGGTTCAAAGATATGCGATTTGTTACTTGGTTGCTAGGGTAACCGCATCTGGTTGCTAGGCAGTTACCAGAGGGATACATATCAAGGCTACTTTCCATCCTGAGTGAAATAAGTGAAACAGGAAGTCTCTATGATTTTCTGGTGCAGAGATATGTGATTTGTTACTTGGTTGCTAGGGTAAACACATCTGGTTGCTAGGCAGTTACCAAAGTGATACTCATAAGGCTCCTTGCAATCCTGTGTGAAATATGTCAACCCCTAAGTCTCTACGATGTTCTGGTTCAAAGATATGTGATTTGTTACTTGGTTGCTAAGGTAACCCTGTCTGGTTGCTATGCAGTTACCAGAGTGATACATATCAAGGCTACTTTCCATCCTGAGTGAAATAAGTGAAAGAGGTAGTCTCTACGATTTTCTGGTGCAGAGATATGTGATTTGTTACTTGGTTGCTAGGGTAACCCCGTCTGGTTGCTAGGCAGTTACCAGAGTGATACATATCAAGGCTACTTTCCATCCTGAGTGAATAAAGTCAACCCGGAAGTCTCTATGATTTTCTGTTGCAGAGATATGTGATTTGTTACTTGGTTGCTAGGGTAATCACATCTGGTTGCTAGGCAGTTACCAGAGTGATACATATCAAGGCTACTTTCCATCCTGAGTGAAATAAGTCAACCCGGAAGTCTCTCTGATTTTCTGTTGCAGAGATATGTGATTTGTTACTTGGTTGCTAGGGTAATCACATCTGGTTGCTAGGCAGTTACCAGAGTGATACATATCAAGGCTACTTTCCATCCTGAGTGAAATAAGTGAAACAGGATGTCTGTATGATTTTCTGGTGCAGAAATATGTGATTTGTTATTTGGTTGCTAGGGTAACCCTGTCTGGTTGCTATGCAGTTACCAGGGTGATACTTATCAAGCCTCCTTTCCATACTGAGTGAATCAAGTCAACCTGGAAGCTACTATACTGTGGCTATGAAGATTTTAGGTCATTACTTATTGGCTGCTTGATAAAAGAAATCCTCTGAGGGAGAGAGAGAAGGAGAGACGCAGGGCTGACAGGCCCTTTTTCGTCTGTGTGTGTGAAAACGTCAGTTGGGATTTAAATTTCTGAACATTCCGCAATGTTAATCAATGGGAGTTTTTCCGAGTTTTGATCGTCATTTTTAGGAAAACCGTAAGTCCGATCAGTTAGAAAAGATATAGCACACTATTCGGGATTAGTCTGAAGGTCTGTGCCGAGTTTGGTGCATGTAGCTTAAAAGCTCTAGGAGGAGTTACATTTAGAAATTTAGTCTCAGAATAATAATAATAATAATAATAAGTTTAAATAGGATTTCAGTAAGTTGGCTTTCTCAAGCCAACCTAATAACTAGATTAAAAAGTTTGAGTACAAACTTTAGGTTGGCTTGAGAAAGCCTAGCATAAAGTTTGAAGTAGTTGTAAAAGTTTGAAGATTTACGGTTTCTAGTTTGATGTAATTATAAGTAGTAGTTTTCAAAGTTCAAAGTTTAGAGATTATAAATCCATTCAGTCTATCAAATAGATTAGATAGATAGATAGATAGATAGATAGATAGATAGATATTGACCCTCAGATAGATAGATAGATAGATATTGACCCTCAGATAGATAGATAGATAGATAGATAGATAGAGTATGACCCATAGATAGATAGATAGATAGATAGTTATTGACCATCAGATAGATAGATAGATAGATAGATAGATAGATAGATAGATAGATAGATAGATAGATAGATAGATAGATAGATAGATAGTTATTGACCATCAGATAGATAGATAGATAGATAGATAGACAGATATTGACCATTAGATAGATAGATAGATAGATAGATAGATAGATATTGATCCTCAGATAGATAGATAGATATTGACCCTCAGATAGATAGATAGAAAGATAGAAAGATAGATAGATAGATATTGACCGTCAGATATATAGATAGATAGATAGTCATTGACCCTGAGATATAGATAGATAGAGTATGAACCACAGATAGATAGATAGATAGTTATTGACCCGCAGATAGCTAGATAGATAGATAGATTGTCATTGACCCTTAGATAGATAGATATTGACCGTCAGATATATAGATAGACAGATAGTCATTGACCCTGAGATATAGATAGATAGAGTATGACCCACAGATAGATAGATAGATAGTTATTGACCCGAAGATAGTTAGATAGATAGATAGATAGATAGATATTGACCCTCAGATAGATAGATAGATAGATAGATAGATATTGACCATCAGAAAGATAGATAGATAGATAGATAGATAGATAGATAGATAGATATATCATTTTTTACTTGGTTGCTAGGGTAACCCAATCTGGTTGCTAGGCAGTTTCCAGGGTGATCCTTATCAAGCCTCCTTTTCATTCTGAGTGAATAAAGTCAACCCGGAAGTCTCTATGATTTTCTGTTGCATAGATATGTGATTTGTTACTTGGTTGCTAGGGTAACCATATCTGGTTGATAGGCAGTTACCAGAGTGATATATATCAAGGCTACTTTCCATCTTGAGTAAAATAAGTGAAACAGGAAGTCTCTACGATTTTCTGGTGCAGAGTTATGTGATTTGTTACTTGGTTGCTAGGGTAAGCCCTTGTCGTTGCTAGGCAGTTACCAGAGTGATACTTATCAAGCCTCCTTTCCATCCTGAGTGAATTATGTCAACCCGGAAGTCTCTACGATTTTCTGGTGCAGAGATATGTGATTTGTTACTTGGTTGCTAGGGTAACCGCATCTGGTTGCTAGGCAGTTACCAGAGGGATACATATCAAGGCTACTTTCCATCCTGAGTTAAATAAGTGAAACAGGAAGTCTCTATGATTTTCTGGTGCAGAGATATGTGACTTGTTACTTGGTTGCTAGGGTAAACACATCTGGTTGCTAGGCAGTTACCAAAGTGATACTCATAAGGCTCCTTGCAATCCTGTGTGAAATATGTCAACCCCTAAGTCTCTACGATGTTCTGGTTCAAAGATATGTGATTTGTTACTTGGTTGCTAAGGTAACCCTGTCTGGTTGCTATGCAGTTACCAGAGTGATACATATCAAGGCTACTTTCCATCCTGAGTGAAATAAGTGAAACAGGTAGTCTCTACGATATACTGGTGCAGATATATGTGATTTGTTACTTGGTTGCTAGGGTAACCCCGTCTGGTTGCTAGGCAGTTACCAGAGTGATACATATCAAGGCTACTTTCCATCCTGAGTGAATAAAGTCAACCCGGAAGTCTCTATGATTTTCTGTTGCAGAGATATGTGATTTGTTACTTGGTTGCTAGGGTAATCACATCTGGTTGCTAGGCAGTTACCAGAGTGATACATATCAAGGCTACTTTCCATCCTGAGTGAAATAAGTCAACCCGGAAGTCTCTCTGATTTTCTGTTGCAGAGATATGTGATTTGTTACTTGGTTGCTAGGGTAATCACATCTGGTTGCTAGGCAGTTACCAGAGTGATACATATCAAGGCTACTTTCCATCCTGAGTGAAATAAGTGTAACAGGAAGTCTCTACGATTTTCTGGTGCAGAGATATGTGATTTGTTAGTTGGTTGCTAGGGTAACCCCATCTGGTTGCTAGGCAGTTACCAAGGTGATACTCATAAGGCTCCTTGCAATCCTGTGTGAAATATGTCAACCCCTAAGTCTCTACGATGTTCTGGTTCAAAGATATGTGATTTGTTACTTGGTTGCTAAGGTAACCCTGTCTGGTTGCTATGCAGTTACCAGAGTGATACATATCAAGGCTACTTTCCATCCTGAGTGAAATAAGTGAAACAGGTAGTCTCTACGATTTTCTGGTGCAGAGATATGTGATTTGTTACTTGGTTGCTAGGGTAACCCCGTCTGGTTGCTAGGCAGTTACCAGAGTGATATATATCAAGGCTACTTTCCATCCTGAGTGAATAAAGTCAACCCGGAAGTCTCTATGATTTTCTGTTGCAGAGATATGTGATTTGTTACTTGGTTGCTAGGGTAATCACATCTGGTTGCTAGGCAGTTACCAGAGTGATACATATCAAGGCTACTTTCCATCCTGAGTGAAATAAGTCAACCCGGAAGTCTCTCTGATTTTCTGTTGCAGAGATATGTGATTTGTTACTTGGTTGCTAGGGTAATCACAGCTGGTTGCTAGGTAGTTACCAGAGTGATACATATCAAGGCTACTTTCCATCCTGAGTGAAATAAGTCAACCCGGAAGTCTCTCTGATTTTCTGGTGCAAAGATATGTGATTTGTTACTTGGTTGCTAGGGTAACCCCATCTGGTTGCTAGGCAGTTACCAGAGTGATACATATCAAGGCTACTTTCCATCCTGAGTGAAATAAGTGAAACAGGAAGTCTGTATGATTTTCTTGTGCAGAGATATGTGATTTGTTACTTGGTTGCTAGGGTAACCCCATCTGGTTGCTAGGCAGTTACCAGAGTGATACATATCAAGGCTACTTTCCATCCTGAGTGAAATAAGTGAAACAGGAAGTCTGTATGATTTTCTGGTGCAGAAATATGTGATTTGTTATTTGGTTGCTAGGGTAACCCTGTCTGGTTGCTATGCAGTTACCAGGGTGATACTTATCAAGCCTCCTTTCCATACTGAGTGAATCAAGTCAACCTGGAAGCTACTATACTGTGGCTATGAAGATTTTAGGTCATTACTTATTGGCTGCTTGATAAAAGAAATCCTCTGAGGGAGAGAGAGAGGGAGAGACGCAGGGCTGACAGGCCCTTTTTCGTCTGTGTGTGTGAAAACGTCAGTTGGGATTTAAATTTCTGAACATTCCGCAATGTTAATCAATGGGAGTTTTTCCGAGTTTTGATCGTCATTTTTAGGAAAACCGTAAGTCCGATCAGTTAGAAAAGATATAGCACACTATTCGGGATTAGTCTGAAGGTCTGTGCCGAGTTTGGTGCATGTAGCTTAAAAGCTCTAGGAGGAGTTACATTTAGAAATTTAGTCTCAGAATAATAATAATAATAATAATAAGTTTAAATAGGATTTCAGTAAGTTGGCTTTCTCAAGCCAACCTAACTAGATTAAAAAGTTTGAGTACAAACTTTAGGTTGGCTTGAGAAAGCCTAGCATAAAGTTTGAAGTAGTTGTAAAAGTTTGAAGATTTACGGTTTCTAGTTTGATATAATTATAAGTAGTAGTTTTCAAAGTTCAAAGTTTAGAGATTATAAAACCATTCAGTCTATCAAATAGATTAGATAGATAGATAGATAGATAGATAGATATTGACCCTCAGATAGATAGATAGATAGATAGAGTATGACCCATAGATAGATAGATAGATAGATAGATAGATAGATAGATAGATAGATAGATAGATAGATATTGACCCTCAGATAGATAGATAGATAGATAGATAGATAGATAGTTATTGACCATCAGATAGATAGATAGATAGATAGATAGTTATTGACCATCAGATAGATAGATAGATAGATAGATAGATAGATAGATAGATAGATAGATAGATAGATAGATAGATAGATAGATATTGACCATTAGATAGATAGATAGATAGATAGATAGATAGATATTGATCCTCATATAGATAGATAGATATTGACCCTCAGATAGATAGATAGATAGATAGAAAGATAGAAAGATAGAAAGATAGATTGATAGTCATTGACCCTTAGATAGATAGATAGATAGATATTGAACGTCAGATATGTAGATAGATAGATAGTCATTGACCCTGAGATATAGATAGATAGAGTATGAACCACAGATAGATAGATAGATAGATAGTTATTGACCCGCAGATAGTTAGATAGATAGATAGATAGATAGATATTGACCCTCAGATAGATAGATAGATAGATAGATAGTCATTGACTCTTAGATAGATAGATAGATATTGACTGTCAGATATATAGATAGACAGATAGTCATTGACCCTGAGATATAGATAGATAGAGTATGACCCACAGATAGATAGATAGATAGTTATTGACCCGCAGATAGTTAGATAGATAGATAGATAGATAGATATTGAACCTCAGATAGATAGATAGATAGATAGATAGACAGATAGATATATCATTTTTTACTTGGTTGCTAGGGTAACCCAATCTGGTTGCTAGGCAGTTTCCAGGGTGATCCTTATCAAGCCTCCTTTTCATTCTGAGTGAATAAAGTCAACCCGGAAGTCTCTATGATTTTCTGTTGCATAGATATGTGATTTGTTACTTGGTTGCTAGGGTAACCATATCTGGTTGATAGGCAGTTACCAGAGTGATATATATCAAGTCTACTTTCCATCTTGAGTAAAATAAGTGAAACAGGAAGTCTCTACGATTTTCTGGTGCAGAGTTATGTGATTTGTTACTTGGTTGCTAGGGTAAGCCCTTGTCATTGCTAGGCAGTTACCAGAGTGATACTTATCAAGCCTCCTTTCCATCCTGAATAAATTATGTCAACCCGGAATTCTCTACGATTTTCTGGTGCAGAGATATGTGATTTGTTAGTTGGTTGCTAGGGTAACCCCATCTGGTTGCTAGGCAGTTACTAAGGTGATACTCATAAGGCTCCTTGCAATCCTGTGTGAAATATGTCAACCCCTAAGTCTCTACGATGTTCTGGTTCAAAGATATGTTATTTGTTACTTGGTTGCTAGGGTAACCGCATCTGGTTGCTAGGCAGTTACCAGAGGGATACATATCAAGGCTACTTTCCATCCTGAGTGAAATAAGTGAAACAGGAAGTCTCTATGATTTCCTGGTGCAGAGATATGTGACTTGTTACTTGGTTGCTAGGGTAAACACATCTGGTTGCTAGGCAGTTACCAGAGTGATACATATCAAGGCTACTTTCCATCCTGAGTGAATAAAGTTAACCCGGAATTCTCTATGATTTTCTGTTGCAGAGATATGTGATTTGTTACTTGGTTGCTAGGGTAATCACATCTGGTTGCTAGGCAGTTACCAGAGTGATACATATCAAGGCTACTTTCCATCCTGAGTGAAATAAGTCAACCCGGAAGTCTCTCTGATTTTCTGTTGCAGAGATATGTGATTTGTTACTTGGTTGCTAGGGTAATCACATCTGGTTGCTAGGCAGTTACCAGAGTGATACATATCAAGGCTACTTTCCATCCTGAGTGAAATAAGTGAAACAGGAAGTCTCTACGATTTTCTGGTGCAGAGATATGTGATTTTTTAGTTGGTTGCTAGGGTAACCCCATCTGGTTGCTAGGCAGTTACCAAGGTGATACTCATAAGGCTCCTTGCAATCCTGGGTGAAATATGTTAACCCCTAAGTCTCTACGATGTTCTGGTTCAAAGATATGTGATTTGTAACTTGGTTGCTAGGGTAACCGCATCTGGTTGCTAGGCAGTTACCAGATGGATACATATCAAGGCTACTTTCCATCCTGAGTGAAATAAGTGAAACAGGAAGTCTATATGATTTTCTGGTGCAGAGATATGTGATTTGTTACTTGGTTGCTAGGGTAAACAAATCTGGTTGCTAGGCAGTTACCAAAGTGATACACATAAGGCTCCTTGCAATCCTGTGTGAAATATGTCAACCCCTAAGTCTCTACGATGTTCTGGTTCAAAGATATGTGATTTGTTACTTGGTTGCTAAGGTAACCCTGTCTGGTTGCTATGCAGTTACCAGAGTGATACATATCAAGGCTACTTTCCATCCTGAGTGAAATAAGTGAAACAGGAAGTCTCCACGATTTTCTGGTGCAGAGATATGTGATTTGTTAGTTGGTTCCTAGGGTAACCCCATCTGGTTGCTAGGCAGTTACCAAGGTGATACTCATAAGGCACCTTGCAATCCTGTGTGAAATATGTTAACCCCTAAGTCTCTACGATGTTCTGGTTCAAAGATATGCGATTTGTTACTTGGTTGCTAGGGTAACCGCATCTGGTTGCTAGGCAGTTACCAGAGGGATACATATCAAGGCTACTTTCCATCCTGAGTGAAATAAGTGAAACAGGAAGTCTCTATGATTTTCTGGTGCAGAGATATGTGATTTGTTACTTGGTTGCTAGGGTAAACACATCTGGTTGCTAGGCAGTTACCAAAGTGATACTCATAAGGCTCCTTGCAATCCTGTGTGAAATATGTCAACCCCTAAGTCTCTACGATGTTCTGGTTCAAAGATATGTGATTTGTTACTTGGTTGCTAAGGTAACCCTGTCTGGTTGCTATGCAGTTACCAGAGTGATACATATCAAGGCTACTTTCCATCCTGAGTGAAATAAGTGAAAGAGGTAGTCTCTACGATTTTCTGGTGCAGAGATATGTGATTTGTTACTTGGTTGCTAGGGTAACCCCGTCTGGTTGCTAGGCAGTTACCAGAGTGATACATATCAAGGCTACTTTCCATCCTGAGTGAATAAAGTCAACCCGGAAGTCTCTATGATTTTCTGTTGCAGAGATATGTGATTTGTTACTTGGTTGCTAGGGTAATCACATCTGGTTGCTAGGCAGTTACCAGAGTGATACATATCAAGGCTACTTTCCATCCTGAGTGAAATAAGTCAACCCGGAAGTCTCTCTGATTTTCTGTTGCAGAGATATGTGATTTGTTACTTGGTTGCTAGGGTAATCACATCTGGTTGCTAGGCAGTTACCAGAGTGATACATATCAAGGCTACTTTCCATCCTGAGTGAAATAAGTGAAACAGGATGTCTGTATGATTTTCTGGTGCAGAAATATGTGATTTGTTATTTGGTTGCTAGGGTAACCCTGTCTGGTTGCTATGCAGTTACCAGGGTGATACTTATCAAGCCTCCTTTCCATACTGAGTGAATCAAGTCAACCTGGAAGCTACTATACTGTGGCTATGAAGATTTTAGGTCATTACTTATTGGCTGCTTGATAAAAGAAATCCTCTGAGGGAGAGAGAGAAGGAGAGACGCAGGGCTGACAGGCCCTTTTTCGTCTGTGTGTGTGAAAACGTCAGTTGGGATTTAAATTTCTGAACATTCCGCAATGTTAATCAATGGGAGTTTTTCCGAGTTTTGATCGTCATTTTTAGGAAAACCGTAAGTCCGATCAGTTAGAAAAGATATAGCACACTATTCGGGATTAGTCTGAAGGTCTGTGCCGAGTTTGGTGCATGTAGCTTAAAAGCTCTAGGAGGAGTTACATTTAGAAATTTAGTCTCAGAATAATAATAATAATAACTAGATTAAAAAGTTTGAGTACAAACTTTAGGTTGGCTTGAGAAAGCCTAGCATAAAGTTTGAAGTAGTTGTAAAAGTTTGAAGATTTACGGTTTCTAGTTTGATGTAATTATTAGTAGTTTTCAAAGTTCAAAGTTTAGAGATTATAAAACCATTCAGTCTATCAAATAGATTAGATAGATAGATAGATAGATAGATAGATAGATAGATAGATAGATAGATAGATAGATAGATAGATATTGACCCTCAGATAGATAGATAGATAGATAGATAGATAGATATTGACCCTCAGATAGATAGATAGATAGATAGATAGATAGATATTGACCCTCAGATAGATAGATAGATAGATAGATAGATAGATAGATAGATAGATAGATAGATAGATAGATAGAGTATGACCCACAGATAGATAGATAGATAGATAGATAGATGGATAGATAGATAGATATTGACCCTCAGATAGATAGATAGATAGATAGATAGAGTATGACCCACAGATAGATAGATAGATAGATAGATAGTTATTGACCATCAGATAGATAGATAGATAGATAGATAGATATTGACCATTAGATAGATAGATAGATAGATAGACAGATAGATAGATAGATAGATAGTTATTGACCCGCAGATAGTTAGATAGATAGATATTGACCCTCAGATAGATAGATAGATAGATAGATAGATAGATAGATAGATAGTCATTGACCCTTAGATAGATAGATAGATATTGACCGTCAGATATATAGATAGATAGATAGTCATTGACCCTGAGATATAGATAGAGTATGACCCACAGATAGATAGATAGATAGTTATTGACCCGCAGATAGTTAGATAGATAGATAGATAGATAGATATTGACCCTCAGATAGATAGATAGATAGATATTGACCATCAGAAAGATAGATAGATAGATAGATAGATAGATAGACAGATAGATAGACAGATAGATATATTATTTTTTACTTGGTTGCTAGGGTAACCCAATCTGGTTGCTAGGCAGTTTCCAGGGTGATCCTTATCAAGCCTCCTTTTCATTCTGAGTGAATAAAGTCAACCCGGAAGTCTCTATGATTTTCTGTTGCATAGATATGTGATTTGTTACTTGGTTGCTAGGGTAACCATATCTGGTTGCTAGGCAGTTACCAGAGTGATATATATCAAGGCTACTTTCCATCTTGAGTAAAATAAGTGAAACAGGAAGTCTCTACGATTTTCTGGTGCAGAGTTATGTGATTTGTTACTTGGTTGCTAGGGTAAGCCCTTGTCGTTGCTAAGCAGTTACCAGAGTGATACTTATCAAGCCTCCTTTCCATCCTGAGTGAATTATGTCAACCCGGAAGTCTCTACGATTTTCTGGTGCAGAGATATGTGATTTGTTAGTTGGTTGCTAGGGTAACCCCATCTGGTTGCTAGGCAGTTACTAAGGTGATACTCATAAGGCTCCTTGAAATCCTGTGTGAAATATGTCAACCCCTAAGTCTCTACGATGTTCTGGTGCAGAGATATGTGATTTGTTACTTGGTTGCTAGGGTAACCGCATCTGGTTGCTAGGCAGTTACCAGAGGGATACATATCAAGGCTACTTTCCATCCTGAGTGAAATAAGTGAAACAGGAAGTCTCTATGATTTTCTGGTGCAGAGATATGTGATTTGTTACTTGGTTGCTAGGGTAAACACATCTGGTTGCTAGGCAGTTACCAAAGTGATACTCATAAGGCTCCTTGCAATCCTGTGTGAAATATGTCAACCCCTAAGTCTCTACGATGTTCTTATTCAAAGATATGTGATTTGTTACTTGGTTGCTAAGGTAACCCTGTCTGGTTGCTTTGCAGTTACCAGAGTGATACATATCAAGGCTACTTTCCATCCTGAGTGAAATAAGTGAAACAGGTAGTCTCTACGATTTTCTGGTGCAGAGATATGTGATTTGTTACTTGGTTGCTAGGGTATCCCCGTCTGGTTGCTAGGCAGTTACCAGAGTGATACATATCAAGGCTACTTTCCATCCTGAGTGAATAAAGTCAACCCAGAAGTCTCTCTGATTTTCTGTTGCAGAGATATGTGATTTGTTACTTGGTTGCTAGGCTAATCACATCTGGTTGCTAGGCAGTTAACAGAGTGATACATATCAAGGCTACTTTCCATCCTGAGTGAAATAAGTCAACCCGGAAGTCTCTCTGATTTTCTGTTGCAGAGATATGTGATTTGTTACTTGGTTGCTAGGGTAATCACATCTGGTTGCTAGGCAGTTACCAGAGTGATACATATCAAGGCTACTTTCCATCCTGAGTGAAATAAGTCAACCCGGAAGTCTCTCTGATTTTCTGTTGCAGAGATATGTGATTTGTTACTTGGTTGCTAGGGTAATCACATCTGGTTGCTAGGCAGTTACCAGAGTGATACATATCAAGGCTACTTTCCATCTTGAGTGAAATAAGTGAAACAGGAAGTCACTACGATTTTCTGGTGCAGAGATATGTGATTTGTTACTTGGTTGCTAGGGTATCCCCATCTGGTTGCTAGGCAGTTACCAGAGTGATACATATCAAGGCTACTTTCCATCCTGAGTGAAATAAGTGAAACAGGAAGTCTGTATGATTTTCTGGTGCAGAAATATGTGATTTGTTATTTGGTTGCTAGGGTAACCCTGTCTGGTTGCTATGCAGTTACCAGGGTGATACTTATCAAGCCTCCTTTCCATACTGAGTGAATCAAGTCAACCTGGAAGCTACTATACTGTGGCTATGAAGATTTTAGGTCATTACTTATTGGCTGCTTGATAAAAGAAATCCTCTGAGGGAGAGAGAGAGGGACAGACGCAGGGCTGACAGGCCCTTTTTTGTCTGTGTGTGTGAAAACGGCAGTTGGGATTTAAATTTCTGAACATTCCGCAATGTTAATCAATGGGAGTTTTTCCGAGTTTTGATCGTCATTTTTAGGAAAACCGTAAGTCCGATCAGTTAGAAAAGATATAGCACACTATTCGGGATTAGTCTGAAGGTCTGTGCCGAGTTTGGTGCATGTAGCTTAAAAGCTCTAGGAGGAGTTACATTTAGAAATTTAGTCTCAGAATAATAATAATAATAATAATAAGTTTAAATAGGATTTCAGTAAGTTGGCTTTCTCAAGCCAACCTAATAATAAGTTTAAATAGGATTTCAGTAAGTTGGCTTTCTCAAGCCAACCTAATAACTAGATTAAAAAGTTTGAGTACAAACTTTAGGTTGGCTTGAGAAAGCCTAGCATAAAGTTTGAAGTAGTTGTAAAAGTTTGAAGATTTACGGTTTCTAGTTTGATGTAATTATAAGTAGTAGTTTTCAAAGTTCAAAGTTTAGAGATTATAAATCCATTCAGTCTATCAAATAGATTAGATAGATAGATAGATAGATAGATAGATAGATAGATAGATATTGACCCTCAGATAGATAGATAGATAGATATTGACCCTCAGATAGATAGATAGATAGATAGATAGATAGAGTATGACCCATAGATAGATAGATAGATAGATAGTTATTGACCATCAGATAGATAGATAGATAGATAGATAGATAGATAGATAGATAGATAGATAGATAGATAGATAGATAGATAGATAGATAGATAGTTATTGACCATCAGATAGATAGATAGATAGATAGATAGACAGATATTGACCATTAGATAGATAGATAGATAGATAGATAGATAGATATTGATCCTCAGATAGATAGATAGATATTGACCCTCAGATAGATAGATAGAAAGATAGAAAGATAGATAGATAGATATTGACCGTCAGATATATAGATAGATAGATAGTCATTGACCCTGAGATATAGATAGATAGAGTATGAACCACAGATAGATAGATAGATAGTTATTGACCCGCAGATAGCTAGATAGATAGATAGATTGTCATTGACCCTTAGATAGATAGATATTGACCGTCAGATATATAGATAGACAGATAGTCATTGACCCTGAGATATAGATAGATAGAGTATGACCCACAGATAGATAGATAGATAGTTATTGACCCGAAGATAGTTAGATAGATAGATAGATAGATAGATATTGACCCTCAGATAGATAGATAGATAGATAGATAGATATTGACCATCAGAAAGATAGATAGATAGATAGATAGATAGATAGATATATCATTTTTTACTTGGTTGCTAGGGTAACCCAATCTGGTTGCTAGGCAGTTTCCAGGGTGATCCTTATCAAGCCTCCTTTTCATTCTGAGTGAATAAAGTCAACCCGGAAGTCTCTATGATTTTCTGTTGCATAGATATGTGATTTGTTACTTGGTTGCTAGGGTAACCATATCTGGTTGATAGGCAGTTACCAGAGTGATATATATCAAGGCTACTTTCCATCTTGAGTAAAATAAGTGAAACAGGAAGTCTCTACGATTTTCTGGTGCAGAGTTATGTGATTTGTTACTTGGTTGCTAGGGTAAGCCCTTGTCGTTGCTAGGCAGTTACCAGAGTGATACTTATCAAGCCTCCTTTCCATCCTGAGTGAATTATGTCAACCCGGAAGTCTCTACGATTTTCTGGTGCAGAGATATGTGATTTGTTACTTGGTTGCTAGGGTAACCGCATCTGGTTGCTAGGCAGTTACCAGAGGGATACATATCAAGGCTACTTTCCATCCTGAGTTAAATAAGTGAAACAGGAAGTCTCTATGATTTTCTGGTGCAGAGATATGTGACTTGTTACTTGGTTGCTAGGGTAAACACATCTGGTTGCTAGGCAGTTACCAAAGTGATACTCATAAGGCTCCTTGCAATCCTGTGTGAAATATGTCAACCCCTAAGTCTCTACGATGTTCTGGTTCAAAGATATGTGATTTGTTACTTGGTTGCTAAGGTAACCCTGTCTGGTTGCTATGCAGTTACCAGAGTGATACATATCAAGGCTACTTTCCATCCTGAGTGAAATAAGTGAAACAGGTAGTCTCTACGATATACTGGTGCAGATATATGTGATTTGTTACTTGGTTGCTAGGGTAACCCCGTCTGGTTGCTAGGCAGTTACCAGAGTGATACATATCAAGGCTACTTTCCATCCTGAGTGAATAAAGTCAACCCGGAAGTCTCTATGATTTTCTGTTGCAGAGATATGTGATTTGTTACTTGGTTGCTAGGGTAATCACATCTGGTTGCTAGGCAGTTACCAGAGTGATACATATCAAGGCTACTTTCCATCCTGAGTGAAATAAGTCAACCCGGAAGTCTCTCTGATTTTCTGTTGCAGAGATATGTGATTTGTTACTTGGTTGCTAGGGTAATCACATCTGGTTGCTAGGCAGTTACCAGAGTGATACATATCAAGGCTACTTTCCATCCTGAGTGAAATAAGTGTAACAGGAAGTCTCTACGATTTTCTGGTGCAGAGATATGTGATTTGTTAGTTGGTTGCTAGGGTAACCCCATCTGGTTGCTAGGCAGTTACCAAGGTGATACTCATAAGGCTCCTTGCAATCCTGTGTGAAATATGTCAACCCCTAAGTCTCTACGATGTTCTGGTTCAAAGATATGTGATTTGTTACTTGGTTGCTAAGGTAACCCTGTCTGGTTGCTATGCAGTTACCAGAGTGATACATATCAAGGCTACTTTCCATCCTGAGTGAAATAAGTGAAACAGGTAGTCTCTACGATTTTCTGGTGCAGAGATATGTGATTTGTTACTTGGTTGCTAGGGTAACCCCGTCTGGTTGCTAGGCAGTTACCAGAGTGATATATATCAAGGCTACTTTCCATCCTGAGTGAATAAAGTCAACCCGGAAGTCTCTATGATTTTCTGTTGCAGAGATATGTGATTTGTTACTTGGTTGCTAGGGTAATCACATCTGGTTGCTAGGCAGTTACCAGAGTGATACATATCAAGGCTACTTTCCATCCTGAGTGAAATAAGTCAACCCGGAAGTCTCTCTGATTTTCTGTTGCAGAGATATGTGATTTGTTACTTGGTTGCTAGGGTAATCACAGCTGGTTGCTAGGTAGTTACCAGAGTGATACATATCAAGGCTACTTTCCATCCTGAGTGAAATAAGTCAACCCGGAAGTCTCTCTGATTTTCTGGTGCAAAGATATGTGATTTGTTACTTGGTTGCTAGGGTAACCCCATCTGGTTGCTAGGCAGTTACCAGAGTGATACATATCAAGGCTACTTTCCATCCTGAGTGAAATAAGTGAAACAGGAAGTCTGTATGATTTTCTTGTGCAGAGATATGTGATTTGTTACTTGGTTGCTAGGGTAACCCCATCTGGTTGCTAGGC
>JAVLUX010000016.1:29244760-29407260 GCA_032164185.1 Moxostoma hubbsi | reverse complement strand
AGAGACGCAGGGCTGACAGGCCCTTTTTTGTCTGTGTGTGTGAAAACGTCAGTTGGGATTTAAATTTCTGAACATTCCGCAATGTTAAGTCAATGGGAGTTTTTCCGAGTTTTGATCGTCATTTTTAGGAAAACCGTAAGTCCGATCAGTTAGAAAAGATATAGCACACTATTCGGGATTAGTCTGAAGGTCTGTGCCGAGTTTGGTGCATGTAGCTTAAAAGCTCTAGGAGGAGTTACATTTAGAAATTTAGTCTCAGAATAATAATAATAATAACTAGATTAAAAAGTTTGAGTACAAACTTTAGGTTGGCTTGAGAAAGCCTAGCATAAAGTTTGAAGTAGTTGTAAAAGTTTGAAGATTTACGGTTTCTAGTTTGATGTAATTATAAGTAGTAGTTTTCAAAGTTCAAAGTTTAGAGATTATAAATCCATTCAGTCTATCAAATAGATTAGATAGATAGATAGATAGATAGATAGATAGATAGATAGATATTGACCCTCAGATTGATAGATAGATAGATATTGACCCTCAGATAGATAGATAGATAGATAGATAGAGTATGACCCATAGATAGATAGATAGATAGATAGTTATTGACCATCAGATAGATAGATAGATAGATAGATAGATAGATAGATAGATAGATAGATAGTTATTGACCATCAGATAGATAGATAGATAGATAGATAGACAGATATTGACCATTAGATAGATAGATAGATAGATAGATAGATATTGATCCTCAGATAGATAGATAGATATTGACCCTCAGATAGATAGATAGAAAGATAGAAAGATAGATAGATAGATATTGACCGTCAGATATATAGATAGATAGATAGTCATTGACCCTGAGATATAGATAGATAGAGTATGAACCACAGATAGATAGATAGATAGATAGTTATTGACCCGCAGATAGCTAGATAGATAGATAGATTGTCATTGACCCTTAGATAGATAGATATTGACCGTCAGATATATAGATAGACAGATAGTCATTGACCCTGAGATATAGATAGATAGAGTATGACCCACAGATAGATAGATAGATAGTTATTGACCCGAAGATAGTTAGATAGATAGATAGATAGATAGATAGATATTGACCCTCAGATAGATAGATAGATAGATAGATAGATATTGACCATCAGAAAGATAGATAGATAGATAGATAGATAGATATATCATTTTTTACTTGGTTGCTAGGGTAACCCAATCTGGTTGCTAGGCAGTTTCCAGGGTGATCCTTATCAAGCCTCCTTTTCATTCTGAGTGAATAAAGTCAACCCGGAAGTCTCTATGATTTTCTGTTGCATAGATATGTGATTTGTTACTTGGTTGCTAGGGTAACCATATCTGGTTGATAGGCAGTTACCAGAGTGATATATATCAAGGCTACTTTCCATCTTGAGTAAAATAAGTGAAACAGGAAGTCTCTACGATTTTCTGGTGCAGAGTTATGTGATTTGTTACTTGGTTGCTAGGGTAAGCCCTTGTCGTTGCTAGGCAGTTACCAGAGTGATACTTATCAAGCCTCCTTTCCATCCTGAGTGAATTATGTCAACCCGGAAGTCTCTACGATTTTCTGGTGCAGAGATATGTGATTTGTTACTTGGTTGCTAGGGTAACCGCATCTGGTTGCTAGGCAGTTACCAGAGGGATACATATCAAGGCTACTTTCCATCCTGAGTTAAATAAGTGAAACAGGAAGTCTCTATGATTTTCTGGTGCAGAGATATGTGACTTGTTACTTGGTTGCTAGGGTAAACACATCTGGTTGCTAGGCAGTTACCAAAGTGATACTCATAAGGCTCCTTGCAATCCTGTGTGAAATATGTCAACCCCTAAGTCTCTACGATGTTCTGGTTCAAAGATATGTGATTTGTTACTTGGTTGCTAAGGTAACCCTGTCTGGTTGCTATGCAGTTACCAGAGTGATACATATCAAGGCTACTTTCCATCCTGAGTGAAATAAGTGAAACAGGTAGTCTCTACGATATACTGGTGCAGAGATATGTGATTTGTTACTTGGTTGCTAGGGTAACCCCGTCTGGTTGCTAGGCAGTTACCAGAGTGATACATATCAAGGCTACTTTCCATCCTGAGTGAATAAAGTCAACCCGGAAGTCTCTATGATTTTCTGTTGCAGAGATATGTGATTTGTTACTTGGTTGCTAGGGTAATCACATCTGGTTGCTAGGCAGTTACCAGAGTGATACATATCAAGGCTACTTTCCATCCTGAGTGAAATAAGTCAACCCGGAAGTCTCTCTGATTTTCTGTTGCAGAGATATGTGATTTGTTACTTGGTTGCTAGGGTAATCACATCTGGTTGCTAGGCAGTTACCAGAGTGATACATATCAAGGCTACTTTCCATCCTGAGTGAAATAAGTGTAACAGGAAGTCTCTACGATTTTCTGGTGCAGAGATATGTGATTTGTTAGTTGGTTGCTAGGGTAACCCCATCTGGTTGCTAGGCAGTTACCAAGGTGATACTCATAAGGCTCCTTGCAATCCTGTGTGAAATATGTCAACCCCTAAGTCTCTACGATGTTCTGGTTCAAAGATATGTGATTTGTTACTTGGTTGCTAAGGTAACCCTGTCTGGTTGCTATGCAGTTACCAGAGTGATACATATCAAGGCTACTTTCCATCCTGAGTGAAATAAGTGAAACAGGTAGTCTCTACGATTTTCTGGTGCAGAGATATGTGATTTGTTACTTGGTTGCTAGGGTAACCCCGTCTGGTTGCTAGGCAGTTACCAGAGTGATATATATCAAGGCTACTTTCCATCCTGAGTGAATAAAGTCAACCCGGAAGTCTCTATGATTTTCTGTTGCAGAGATATGTGATTTGTTACTTGGTTGCTAGGGTAATCACATCTGGTTGCTAGGCAGTTACCAGAGTGATACATATCAAGGCTACTTTCCATCCTGAGTGAAATAAGTCAACCCGGAAGTCTCTCTGATTTTCTGTTGCAGAGATATGTGATTTGTTACTTGGTTGCTAGGGTAATCACAGCTGGTTGCTAGGTAGTTACCAGAGTGATACATATCAAGGCTACTTTCCATCCTGAGTGAAATAAGTCAACCCGGAAGTCTCTCTGATTTTCTGGTGCAAAGATATGTGATTTGTTACTTGGTTGCTAGGGTAACCCCATCTGGTTGCTAGGCAGTTACCAGAGTGATACATATCAAGGCTACTTTCCATCCTGAGTGAAATAAGTGAAACAGGAAGTCTGTATGATTTTCTTGTGCAGAGATATGTGATTTGTTACTTGGTTGCTAGGGTAACCCCATCTGGTTGCTAGGCAGTTACCAGAGTGATACATATCAAGGCTACTTTCCATCCTGAGTGAAATAAGTGAAACAGGAAGTCTGTATGATTTTCTGGTGCAGAAATATGTGATTTGTTATTTGGTTGCTAGGGTAACCCTGTCTGGTTGCTATGCAGTTACCAGGGTGATACTTATCAAGCCTCCTTTCCATACTGAGTGAATCAAGTCAACCTGGAAGCTACTATACTGTGGCTATGAAGATTTTAGGTCATTACTTATTGGCTGCTTGATAAAAGAAATCCTCTGAGGGAGAGAGAGAGGGAGAGACGCAGGGCTGACAGGCCCTTTTTCGTCTGTGTGTGTGAAAACGTCAGTTGGGATTTAAATTTCTGAACATTCCGCAATGTTAATCAATGGGAGTTTTTCCGAGTTTTGATCGTCATTTTTAGGAAAACCGTAAGTCCGATCAGTTAGAAAAGATATAGCACACTATTCGGGATTAGTCTGAAGGTCTGTGCCGAGTTTGGTGCATGTAGCTTAAAAGCTCTAGGAGGAGTTACATTTAGAAATTTAGTCTCAGAATAATAATAATAATAATAATAAGTTTAAATAGGATTTCAGTAAGTTGGCTTTCTCAAGCCAACCTA
This sequence comes from Moxostoma hubbsi, assembly GCA_032164185.1. Classification (NCBI taxonomy): domain Eukaryota; kingdom Metazoa; phylum Chordata; class Actinopteri; order Cypriniformes; family Catostomidae; genus Moxostoma; species Moxostoma hubbsi. Next base: position 29,403,329 of record JAVLUX010000016.1, on the reverse strand, counting down.
ATAATAAGTTTAAATAGGATTTCAGTAAGTTGGCTTTCTCAAGCCAACCTAATAAGTTTAAATAGGATTTCAGTAAGTTGGCTTTCTCAAGCCAACCTAATAAGTATGTGAGATTACAATAGTGTTGCTTTGCAAGCACCACTAATAATAATAATGTAACATGCTTTTTCCTATACCTTGCCATGAGCTTTTTTATAGGCTGCTTTAATTTCTTGTCTCTGGTCATTCGAGCGAGCTGTCAGTAACATGAGGATGGTATCTTCATCAGTGCCTGAGGACACAGAGCATCATCATGTTGCAGAAGATTGTAGAAGACTAAAGACATTTTTCTTCAATTCAGTGATCAGTATAAATTCCTGAAAGCAATTACAAATTGACAGTTAAGAGTCATTGTATCTCCTCAATGCGTAACCTCTGCGGTCAGAGGTATATCACCTTGATTGCTCATCATCAATACATGAAGTGTAAGCTATTTGTTTACATTCCTTCAAACTGACCATACAAAATCCACTGGGGAAAACACTTAGATCTTGAAAAAGAACCCCTCAAAGGATTATTATTCATCTGTATTTAGCTATTGGGATTGAGGATGAGTGTTTCCTCACATACTTGTTAAAAGGATGGATAGTTAAAAAATGAGAGAGGGAGAAATAAAGAACACAGTATGTGCCTCATTCTGATGAGCTACACATGGTGGTCATATGGTGATGTCTCTAGACTGAGATGGCATAGGTTTCACCATTCGGGCTCAGCTTTATTTTTAACTTTAAGTATTGTCCAGACTTCAGCTATTATATCTAACGAATCTCCCCTCTGAAAACTCTAATGTAATACAGAGAAATGTATTCATAGCTGTAGAAATACGATTTTTTGTTTGACTTACCAATCCCCTTCATGGCCTTGCGCAAAAGTTCTGCATCTTGCTTTGCATTGAAGTGCACAAATGGTTTCACACTGCCTCTGGTTGCCTGCAGATAACACAACAGTCAAATTTAAGATACTGCCAAAGAATAAATCTAATTTTCTGGAGGCTAATGTAAAAGGGGTTCTTTTCTTCACACCTCAAAGGCATAAGGTGGCAGGTGAAAACATATTCACTAAATCTACAGCAAACATTTAAAACTTGCAGGGCAAAATAGTTCTGACATTGGACCGGAAGCAGGAAACTATCACGTGTTATTGGTATTTGCATGGTTTGTTATTATTTCTTCACATTACTGTGGCATAAAGGAATCTTGTAGTTCTCCCAAAAATGAAAATTCTCTCACCGCTTTCTCACCTTAATGTCATCGCAGATGTATATGACTTTCACAAATTAAGATTTTTAAAGAATATTTCAGCTCTGTAGTTCCATACAATGCAAGTGAATGGTGACCAAAAATTTGAAGCTCCATAAAGCACATAAAGGCAGCATAAAAATAATCCATACGACTCCAGTGGTTTAATCAAAGTCGTCAGAAGTAATATGCTAGATATGAGAGAAAAAAAGATAAATATTGAAATCCTTTTTTTGCAATAAACCTCCACTTTCACCAGCCCTCCTACCATCATTCTCCAGAAGACCAAGTTCTTCTTCTTCTGTTTTTTAGCGAATCGCATTGTTTGTGCATATCGCCACCTACTGGCAGGGAGGAGAATAAAAGGGAGGGATAAAGCAAAGGAAAATAATAAATAAATCAAACTTGTACAACAGCCCAGTAGGTAGTGATATGCACAAAAAATATGAATCGGCAAAAGAAAAAGAAAAAAAAAGACAACAGCATCGTCAACATGCATAGAAGTGCTGGTGAAAGTGTAGATTTCCAGTTTTAAAAAAAGGACTTCAATTTTTATCTATTTCACACCCACACGTATCATATCTCTTCTAAAGACATGGATTAAACCACTGGGGTCATATAGATTGCTTTTATTCTGCCTTTATGTGCTTTTTGGAGCTTCAAAGTTCTGGTCACCATTCACGTGCATTGTATGGACCAACAGAGCTGAAATATTCTTGAGTAAATGATGAGAGAATTATAATTTTTTGGTGAACTATCCCTTTAAAGGGAAACATGTCAACCCAAAATAATTAGTCTATATAATAATTCGAAACCATAAAAAACATGATGACATATGGGTTTGCACAGATTATTCAGCGCAGGTGTTTGAGAATATGAGAAACACCTACAAACCTCATTATTAAACCTCAAGAATGCAATATCTCCATCCATCTTTATCATGTGAAAATAATGCACATCCACCAGAGTCTAACAGACCGATGACACAAACCAATGATACTGTATTGTTTGAGACAAAATGTGCAATAAACTGCGGAAGACAAATACCTTTTAAAAGGCAAGAGCCAAACGAAACCACAATTCTAGTTAATGTTGTGATTGCAATCTGGTCACCATTTAAGCCCTCTGTAAACATCATATAGACACAGTACCCATATCCATACACATTTGGTTTAAGATAGACCAGGCTTACGGCTCAGGTTAATGCCATAGCAGGTTGAAGGATGAGATAAGGTTTTAGGTTTTGGGTTTTGGGTTTGTGTTCAGGCTGTAGGTTAGGGATCGGTTAACCTCAAGACTTTCAGTTTAATTCAATACCCAAGGCAGCAGCTATTCTTTGCGATACTGGTAGTAGATTGAGCATTACAGAGTTATGAACACATTACATTCGCCCTTAATTTCTAAAATAAAGAGATGGGACAACGGATGTGGGATTACATTGTAGAATCAAGTCACCTTTAAAACCACCCTCTGTGCCATGACATTAAACTTTTAAACTTCTAAAAGAAACAACACAACCCGATATGCCAGACCGAGCATTGATAATCTTTTAGATCTATTACATTTTATGAGTGCTTGCTTGAATCTGGCAGTAGTGGGCTCACTACATTTGATGCATTTACTCAGTATGATCTGATACTGGTTTATCTGCTGTAATCCAATCATCCATCACCTTAACCTCCATAACAACAGTCACCATGCCAACACAGATCTGATAACTTAACCCTTGGATCTTCATTTATGAGGACAGTAAATTGTGGAGAACAGTAACTGGAAAACTGGAGTCACGGTTTATTGTTTGGTATGATACCAATGACTTCTTAATAAAATTAAGCTATTTAAATGTTCAACTGCATAACATTTAATTACTCAAAATTATGTCAATAAAACATTATGATCTACATTTAAAAAAAAATAAATCATATTATAAATGCAGCCAACATATTTTCTTTCTTTCCTATCCAAGTTTAGAAGTTTTTATTATTATTATTACTAAATAATAAACATCACAGGGCGGTCTTACCATGTGTTCAGGTGCAGGTGAGTTTCTATGTGAAATTCTGAAAAGACAAAGAATAGTCAGTTATTGCCTTATTAGACTAGTACTGAGATATAAACAGTCGAAATCATCAATGACCCGCTATACACGCCACATATCAAATTGTTATCAAAAGATTCTTGAATCGATATTTTACTGTAACTCCTCTATCTCAACATAATTCCTTGTAATTTACGCATTTATACTGCTCAGTTTCTTCTCTATATATTTATTCAGGACAGACAACGCACCTGTTTATGTATTCCGTCACCTGTGCGTGAGGGGCGCGTGCTCTGACTGAACGGACTTCTATCTGACTGTAGGCCACACCCTCTAAACCGCCTGTCAATCATATTGACTGACTTACGCTGTTTACATCGACGTGAATAGCTAAATGGCCTTTTCGTTCATTATATCCATATAACTATATCCACAAAACTTTATATTTATCAACGTGAGGCTATTTAGAGGGGTTATTTCATTTAAATATAGCCTATTATATAATACTTTTATTATTGTAGGTCAAAATAATCCGAATCAGAATGAGCTTCATTGGCAAGTATGCTTGCACATACAAGGAATTTGTCTTTGTGTCAGAACCTTCCAGTGCACAAACAATACAACAACAAGACAGAGATAATAATAAACAAATAGAATTAAAAAAAAAGTGAATAGAAAATACATAGAAGTATATAGAAATACAAATACAAAACTGTTATATACAGATGCAAGGGAATGTAATGGCAGTAGACGTAGGATATGTTGGATAAATAAAAGACTGAACTGTGTATTGCATGTAATTATTGCTCAATGGGGCAGTTTTGACTGTTCCTGAGATGGATAGCATGAGATGGTAGTGCCCAGGAACCTGAATGACTCCACTGCTGCCACAGTGCTGTTTAGAATGGTGAGGGGGGGTCAGTATTGGGGTGCTTCTAAAGTCCACAATCATCTCCACTGTTTTGAGCGTGTTCAGCTCCAAGATTGTTTGACTGCACTAGACAGCCAGCTGTTCAACCTCCCTTCTATATGCAGACTTAATTGTCAAGACTGTCTTGTGGAGAAGTGAGGTGTTGACAGTAAACAAGGGGGAATTGTTGGATGGGAGGCTCTATTTTAAAGCAAACCTTAATACACAATCAAACATTTCCAATAATTACACAGTAAACCAATAAACTAACTAATCAATCAACAAGCAATCAAAATGCTCATCAAGGACTTTTTTTTCTTTTTGGGGGGGGTTTGCTTATATCCTCAAGATATATTTATTCCACATTTGACAATGTTTTAGATTCAGATGACATTTTAGATGAAGTTCAGATTATTTATTTTGCTCATGCTTGTCCTAAGAAGCATGATCAATAGTTCAATAGCATTCATTACACAGCTGGCTACTATCTTCAGGCTGTGATGAAAGTAATAACCAGTAAACTGAGCAGCCCTAGCTCCAATCTCTGATTAATGGGCAATATATTAGATTTATTGGCTGAGTCTTCTTTGAAGAATGATACTTTGTCAGTGGCTTTTAATGAGATGCTTAGTGACGTAAATGTAGTTTAGTCCTATAAGATTTACACAACCTCAGTGCTACAAAAATAAATCTTATTTTGATGTTTCGATGTGAATTGTAATCTAAACCGGTTCCTTGTTGTGAATTTTGGGGAAAATTACTGTCAGAAAATGAATTACTTGCCAAACAGAGAGCCAGAAATATTAATAGACATTAATAAAATACAGTAAATACTTAAACTGCTGAAGTGCACTTATTCTCTTATACCACTGGATTTAGGCTACACTGTCTGCTTTTCATGTGCACATGTAAATATCCCTCATCAAGTAAAAGATACTTGCTCTTGTTTGTTTTGCTACATTGCTTAAGTTCATATGCATTGTGGTGTGACTTTAATTTCCTCACTTGCCACAAACACATAAACACACATATCTTACCCTGTGATCAACACTGGAATGAAAGGAACAGTGTTTACTTCATCGGGATTCATGCATGAAGATGTTTTTAACGATTACAACATTATGATATCACCAAATGCACACACACATATGCAAATGCATGTTTAGACAGTTGATCACAAAAAGTGCAGAGGTCTTAACAAGTGGACTTTTATTATTCATTGGCAAATGATGTACTAAGGAGCGTGACATTGTCATTAACATTTTATATCTATAGAAAGGAATTCATGGTTTTGTTATGAAAGATAATTTTGTAATTTGAGACATATTTTCTATGTGCAAGTTATTGATTCCACTCTCTCTTTAAAAAAATAAGATTATTCATGCCAAAAACAAACAGTATAAAAAAACAAAAAAACAATTCTGACCCATTGATATTTAATTACTTTTCACAGAATTGTTAAAGACTAGGTGTGTGTGTGTGTGTGTGTGTGTGTGTGTGTGTGTGTGTGTGTGTGTGTGTGTGTGTGTGTGTGTGTGTGTGTGTACATTTTGTTGGGTTTCATTTTGTGAATTAAATGTGTCCACAAGAACAGCAAACAAAATAGTGGGTCTGTTTTACTTGGATTTCAATATAATATTTTTCATAGCTGGAGATCAGGCTGCATATTTTGTCCATATAAGAGTCTGGAATAGTTTATACACCCTCGCATAATTAATTTTGTACATGCCATGTAGGATTAATAATTTACGCATGCCAGTAAATACAAGTCTCAAAAAAGTCCTCAATACAGTTTTGAAAGTGCATTCTTCTTTCATCACTCCCCACACCTGTCTGGCAGTCACTGGGTTTTTAGTCAGATCTCTCATTGTCCAGCTGTTTAGAAATCACAGAAGTATGCAAAAAAAGTTTGTTTTTTTTCCTTCAGTTTAAATCTTTATCCATGCTGTGTCTCAGTGGTCTCTCCATCAAAACACATAACGTCTGCAAGAACCCATATGTCGCTGATGGGTATAATTGCCCACAGAGTTCCTGAGCTGTTTCAGCATCATCCACAAAAGAAGTCCCATCAGCACCAGCAGGACAGTGAAGAGCCCCACATACACAGTTAGGTTCCAGCCCCATCCTACTGCAAGAGGCAAGGAGGTGGACGCCACCAGGAACCTCCTAGGGGAGGGCATTGATGGCTATAAAATCCCACACTACTGCAGTTCTTTAGACAATTCCCAATTTATGCAGATTGGTGTAGCATATTTCACAAGATGTAGATTTATCCATAACAGATTTCTTGACTTCAGTCCCTTTTTCATTAAATCTTTTTTATAATCCATGAGGAATGATGGTGTGTCTCCTTGGTGCTTTACCTTTCCTCTCTGAATCTGCGCCCTCTCCTCCTGCTGTTGAGTAACATCTATACGCCCCTTTATCCACGCCTGTGCGTGTGTGTGCTCCTGTGTGTGTGTTGCCCACATTGTGTTAATGAGCCAATGGGCCCCACGAGGAAAACAGCTTAATAAATAAATTCATTATTATTTAATGAAAATCTAAAAATGCCAAAAGGTTTGTGTGAGTGATAGGTTTAGGGCTAGGACTATGAAAAAGAAAACGTAATTAGTTCAATATAAAAACAACACAAGTCAATGCTAGAATGATTTTAAAAAGCATGATTAAAGAACCCCCAACCATGTGTGTACCCTGGACAGCCTGAGTAAAACAGTCTACACTGGAAGTCTTAGTTGGATTAAAATGGTCTAGCTTGTCTCCAAGTCTGGTCATGTTGGTTAAGATGGTTTCCCAACAGGATAAGATGAAAAGTTTCCAAAACCCCTTTAAACCCTGCAGGAAAATCCATTTTAAGATGATAGCTTTGTTTTGAAACATAGCTAGTCTAGGTTTATCACAAACTGGTCCTTAGCTGGTCACCCAGATTGGACCAGCTAACAACCACCTTGGATCTTCTAAATACCACCGTGGACCAGCTAGAAACCAGCTACTATGTCCCAAAACACAGCTACCACCTTAAACTGGATTTTCGAGCAGGGAAACAATTTGAATTTCACCAGATGGATGAAGCTTTTTCCCCGTAGCCTTTAACTCAAGCATCCAAGCCAAGGTATCGTTAATCAGTTAAAATATTGTTCAGATACTATTTCGTTCAGATGCAATGGCCTTTAAATGTAATGTATTTGTAAAATCATTTTCAGTGTTTTGAAGTAACGTCTTTACGTCTATTGTTGCCAAGGTAACCGCGGATGGTTTGTAATGGCTAACAAACATGGCGCTGCGGAGGAAACGTGTTAGCTGCGAACATAAACTATTTTGCTGCTGTTGTACTTTTTTATTATATTCGTCTGCGAATCGAAACATACATATGTCTTTGAATAGTCGGTAAATGTTCTGTTAGATATGAACATCTTAACGCGGCGAGATTCAACCTTTACTAACTAATCCCCATGATAATCCAGTCTGCTGTGAGGACGAACCGGGACCACGGTGCTAAATGTCGACTGGAGAAGCTTGAAATATTTCCGTGTCGTTAAAAGGAAGTAATAGTGTGAAGTATGAATTACAGAACGCAATATTGGAGCGTCCTCAAACAGCACGAACACTAAATAGAAAGCACAGACTACCAGTTATAATTCAGTAAGAACTGTGAGCAGGTTATTCCAACAAACGAGATGGAATTAAATTTAAACCATGTCGATTATCTCCAGGTAAGATTATCTGACACATGAACCTCTTGGAATGGTCACTTGGTGTATTGGTATATTTATTGAATTAACACTGGTAATGCCTGTGGCTGGGTGGATTGAGAGTGTTATTGGTGGTTAAATGATCAGGAGGAAAGCTAACTACTAGTCATGCCATCTTTGTTTTTCTCAGGTTGGAGTGACATCTCAAAAAACCATGAAACTCCTCCCTTCTGTAGGACGAAAAGCTACTCAAAAGGTACATACTTTTTAATGGAATATTTTGTTCAACACTGGTTGTATGCTGTCCAATTATAGATGCTGTCAATTACAATAAAAATGTACTGACACTATCACATTTACAACACATAAGGTACAGTGGTTGCCACATAGACTTCCATTATAAGTGCATTTCTTCATACACATACATTGTTTGTATGTTTGGTTCTTGATGTACAAGTCAACAGTTTCCGTGGTATTATTATAAACAGAATGCCATAGATACAGTAGTACATTGAGCATAATTTGAATGCACAATTCCTTGAACACAGATAATTCAGACAGGGCTTAAAGGGATATTTCATCCAAAAATGAAAATTCTCTCACCATTTATTTGCAATCTAGGATGTGTGACTTTCTTTCTTCTGCAGAGCACAAGCAAACAATTTTAGATGAATATTTCAGCTCTATTTCATGCAATTGAATGGTGACCATTCCCCCCACAAAAGTAGCTTTAAAGTAATGTATAAGACTCCAGTGGTTAAATCCATGTTTTCAGAAGTAATATGATAGGTGTGGATGAGAAACAGATCAATATTTAAGTCCTTTTTTACTATAAATTCTCTTTCCTGCCCAGTAGGTGGCGTAGGTGTCTTTGTACATACAGTAGTATGTACAAAGAAGGTGATCTAATCGGGTTTGGATGAGAACAGACCAACATATAACACCTTTTTCACTATAAATCTTGACATCGGCAGTTTCCTAGGCAATCATGATTTCAAGTTTGAATACACTCCCTAGCACCATCTAGAGCTCTGCACATGCATCAAGCACTAGGAAGTGTAATCGAGCTTGAAATCCGTATTGTGCCTAGAGATTGCAATGGGAAGTTGTACAGTAAAAAAGGAGTTGTATTTTGGTCTGTTTTCACCCAAAACCGATTGGATCTCTTCAGAAGATATGATTTTTATCACTGGAGATGTATGATTACTTTTATGTTGCACTTATATGTTTTCTGGAGCTTTAAAGATTTGGTCACCATTCACTTGCATTGCGTGGGCCTACAGAGCTGAAATATTCTTTTAAAAATATTTGTTTGTGTTCTGAGAAGAGAGGAAAGCATACACACCTGATTTTCATTTTTGTGTGAACTATTTGTTTAATGCTTAATGCTACTGTAGTGGATTTCAAAGTCTTGCTCTATAGGCCAAAAAAGCTGAAGATTAAATCCTACTTTTGCAATGAGCATGCAACATGTATGCACTTGCCTTATGGTTTGAAAAAAGACTGTTAGTGTATCTGGAGGTTTTAGTGGGTAATTTTGTCATCTTAGGTGGCTGTTGCAGATCATGATGGTGTCGTGACCTGTTTTGGGATGAAAAAAGGGGAGGCTGTGGTATGTATCTGAAGTGCCTCCTGTTTAAATGTATACTGATCTCAACAAACAAAATAATTTTTTGAAAATGAAGGCTACATGTCTGTCTGTTTTGTCAGCCTGTTTTCAAATCGCTCCCAGGACAGAAGATCTCCAGACTTGAACTTGGAGGGACTTTGGGGACCCCACAGGAAAAGATTTTTGTGTGCTCTGGCTCTGAAGTGAGGGGATACACCAAAAAGGGCAAACAGTTCCTTACCTTTGAGGCCAACTTAACAGAGAGCATTAGTGCCATGTGAGATCTTTTTGTTTTGTTATTTTAGGCTCCCTCAAGCCGGTGTATTGTGTAGTAATGATGTATTATTTAGTGGAACTGATAATACATTTAACACCCTATCATTTTGAATGCTCCTTTCCATAGGCATGTTTCAGGGGCAGATTTGTTTGTGTGTGCCAGCTACATTTATAACCATTACTGTGACTGCAAGGATCAGGACTATTACCTGTCAGGAGACAAGATTAATGATGTTCTGTGTTTACCTGTGGAGACAGTGGGCCACACTGTGCCCATCCTGGCCTGCCAGGACAGGGTACTTCGTGTACTTCAGGTAGTAATCAGACCTTTTGTCCACTGTGTAATTTCAATCTCCAAGAAACAACCAGGAATTGATGAAGCAGCTTTCTCTGCAAATCAGTGAGGAGTGCCACCTTTGTGTCTGTATTTATAATTTTGTAATAGCTGTCCATGATTTCAGTAATAGAATAGTCCATCTCAATTAGGTGTAATTCTCAGTCCCTCTGCGCTCTGCTTCATCAGGGATCTGATCTTCTGTTTGATGTGGAAGTTCCTGGACCTCCGACAGTTCTTGAGCTTCACAACAGAGATGGAGGTACGTTCTGTGATGACAGCATAACTATAATCTTTTTGAGCTGCCTTCTCTCATTTATGTATTTATTTTTAATGCAAAGGCATGTTTTGTCTGAGAATTTGATCATGCATGGTATCTTGGTCCTCAGGAAAGGATGGTGAGGAGGTTCTGTATGGAACAGCTGATGGGAAACTGGGTCTTGTGCAGATAAACAAATCTGGACCAGTCACAAGTTGGGAACTGGATAATGAGAAGAAAAAAGGAGGTAGGAATTGGGTAGGGAAGGAATCTAATATAATATTGCTTATTGACATGTCTTTGCACTTTTTGGAGGATGTGGATGAAGAAGAAATAACGCATGAGTTCAAGATCCAAGGAGTAATGAACGTTAAAAGAATAATAATCTAGAGAGAAGAGCGAATGATTAAAAGTAGTATGTATATCCTCACCTTTAATAAACCGCTACTCAGAGATACACTTCGAATTGGATACTTAACTGTTCCAGTGGACCTATTTGTACCCAACCCTGTACCCAACTGTCAAAGGTACGGTCTTGGATCTAATGGCTGCAACAACAAACATACCTGTTGTAGCTGTGGGGAGGAAGGCCACAACAAAGGGAGCTGTGAAAAAAAACATCTAAATGTTGTAATTGCTCAGGTGACCATTCAGCTGCATCAAAACAGTGTCCCATGTGGATCAAAGAAAAGGAAATACAGAAGATCAGATGTACTAAGTGAATCAGTTACCTTGAAGCAAAGAAAATGGTGGCTTCTGTCCCTGTTTTTGCTCTGAATAAAACCTTCCCCTCTGATGCAAAAAAAGCTGTGAGAACAATAGATTGCCAAACTGATATCATAAGTTGGATGCATAAAGACAAACTCCACACTGTTAATTATAGTAATATTCCCTCAAAGATGAAGAACACAGGAACTCAGAGAGAAACTCTTCTAAATGACATTCACTCCATTCAGAGCTCAATAACAGAGAACCAAAAGGCAAATAAAAACAAAAGAAAGGCAAGCTCTTCACAGTCAAAAGTATCCCAAGACAAAACTTCAAAGAAAAGGCAAACTAAATATGTGGAAATGAAAGAGAATAAACACCATTTTAGAAGTCCATCCCCTAAAAGCAGAACCAGGAAAACTGTTCCTATTTTTCCTAATAGGTAATGGAAAATTCTATCATTCCATGGAACTGTCGTGGTGTCAGGGCAAATTTTACGGAGCTGCAGCGTTTATCTGCAATTATTAATACTCTAGTCATATGTCTTCAAGAAACACAAGTACCATCAGACGGTACTCTCTCTTTTAAAAATTGTACAAGTTTTAACACTTTTGGTCCCAATGACAAGCGGGCTTCTGGTGGTACAACCATTTTAATAAGAAATTATGTGATCCATAGTCATATAAATATTAATAGCAACCTACTGGGGATAGCAGTACGCCTGACTTTTATAGTTTTTTATTTCTGTTTACATTACCCCAAATTAAAATTTGGCCACATGGACCTAGATCACCTTGTTGCTCAGCTCCCATCTCCCTTTATTCTCATGGGAGATTTTAATAGTCATAACATTTTGTGGGGCAGTAATCATTGTAACTCAAAAGGAAAGAAGACTGAAGATTTTATAGATAACCACACCTTATGTCTTTTAAGTAATGGTTTGAATAACTATTTACATCCAGGGCATGGAACATACTCTGCAATTTACCTAAAATTTGTCAGCCTGAATTATTTTTAGACCTATCATGGAAAGTTTGGCATGACCTCTGTGGAAGTGATCATTTCCCAATTATTGTAACCATCAAAGGCAGAGAGGAAGAAACAAGTTTACAAAGATGGCAAATTAAAAAAGTAAATTGGTATACATTTCAAATCCTCTGTTATGAGAGACTAGCGCAGTTTCCAGAAGACAGCCCAGATGCTATGCAGAATTTCACTAAAATGCTTATATCTATAGCTAATGATACAGTCCCAAACATCTTTAAATTAGGGCTGTCAATCGATTAAAATTTGTAATCGAATTAATTACATGGTGTCCCGATTAATTAATCGCGATTAATCACATTTAATCGCATATACAAATATTGGCTGAGAAAGCACCTCGTATATATATATATATATATATATATATATATATATATATATCATTCAATATATAATGATGAAATAATTAAACATAGTTATCTCTAAATATTTAAAAATTATATATATAAATAAATAAAATACAAAAATATTCAGATAATTAAAATGCATTACATTCTTGAGGCAGAAGAGTTAATCATTGATAAGACAATACAAAAAGCAGCTTTAGAATACAATGTATTGTTTACTTCCATATTATTGGTCATTTTGGCACACAGTTCACAGCAATCCATTTCACAAGTGAATTTGTCAATCAGCTGGAGATTTATTATGAGGGCTTGTTTAAGGACCCGTCAATGTATACCTGCATCAGACATGCTTCTGTAGCGTCTCGGGTGCGTCGCATCATAAACATACAATTGTTAGGTCACTGTGTCACGTTAAATATAGTTTAATACTTAGAACACAACTTGAGATCCCTTAGTTTCAGGAAAGGTCGAAGCACTACAAATCATTTTATTTGTCTCGAAATCTATATTTGTGATGCTTTTATTAGAAAAGAACACGTTGTAGCTGTCGTCTTTGATTTGGAGAAATCCTATGACACAACATGGAAACATGGCATTTTAAAGGATCTGTACCAAATGAATTCTAGAGGTCGTCTGCCAGTCTTCATTGAAAGATTTTTATCGAACAGACTCTTGAGTTAAAATAGCAAACACTTGTCTAACCTATATAAACAAGAACTTGGAGTACCTCAAGGAAGTATCCTATTAGTAACCCTTTTCAGTATTAAAATAAATAACATTGTAAAAGTCATTGGTTCTGATGTCCTCTGTAGTTTATATGTAGAAGATATCTGCATTTGCTACAGAAGCATGTATATGCATACTATCAAGCGAAATATCCAATTGAAGAAAAACTAAATGCACTCCTGGTCAACACAGATCGGTTTCAAGTTCTCACAAACAAAAACTATCTGTATGCATTCACTATCTGTCATTACATAATGAACCAGAGCTGTTTATGGACAGAGTCATCATGAAAGTTGTTAAAAAGAACAGGTTTCTTGGTATCATCTTTTATTCCTCATATTAAATCACTGAAAAACAAATGTTTTAAAGCTATGAATGTTTTAAAGGTTTTATCCAAAACCAAAAGGGGAGCAGACAGCTCAACTCTCAAGAACTTGTAAAGAACCATGGTTCGCTCAAAGCTAGACTGTGGAAATATAATATATGGATCTGCTAGGAAATCATATATACGACTTTTGGACACTGTACACCACCAAGGTATATGACTAGCTTTGGGAGCCTGCAGAACATCCCCAATCCAAAGTCTCTATGTGGAAGCCAATGAACCTTCCTTGGAAATCTTGGGAAAGTTTTCCCATTTCCGCATTCAACAATATATGAAAGAAAACCAAGTGTCATTCATCCATTTGGCCTACGTATAAAAACCCATCTGGAGAATCTGAAAGTGGATCTAAACATTTTGGAACAGACACATTTCTGCAATATTCCACCATGGGATCTCAAAAAGCCTAAAGTCCATCTAGATTTAACAAGGAACCAAAAATCCAAAATGTATCCAAATGATTATCATCAACAATTTATGGACATAAGAGCAGTATACCCATAACATATCCCAATATACACAGATGGATCTAAATCTGGAAATCAAGTGGCAGCAGCTTTTGCAACAAACCAACTGTGTTAAGGTGTATCCCTGACCAAAGTTCAGTTTTTACTGCAGAGGCAAATGCTGTACTACTGGCACTGAAGTTTATTGAGACTGCTCTCAATAAATCATGTGTGACTGTCATACTTCTACACTTTTTAGGAAACTATATTATTCTGTTGATACTTTTAAAAAGGTGAATCCAAATTTAGTTTTAAGGTTTTTAGGAAAAATTAATCTTAAACAACTTATTTAGCTCTATTTTGAATAACCAAACCTGGCTCCCCCCATGAATATAGCCATAGAAGCTGGCATGTTGTAAAAACGAAAAGAAAGAAAGCAGTGCAGAAATTACACACTTTACAAGTAGAAGAAAAAGAACAAACCAATTGTAGTAATTTTTTTTTTGTTGGTATTTTAAAGGTGTGCTTTGTATCGATACCTTTGACATTGTTGGTGATGGTGTAAAGGACATCCTGGTGGGAAGGGATGATGGGACTGTGGAGGTCTATGTGTTGGACAGCTCAAATGAACCAACACTACGCTTTGAGAATGTGAGTTTTGCAAATCTCAAGAGTCTCAAGAGACTGTAAACTCATCCATATTTTTCTCTGAGCATCTTCAAGAAAGATCTTGAAGCCTTGACTCACATTAAATTCCACCACACAAGAGTTGGAAGTGATAATTGTGTGTGTGTGTGTGTGTGTGTGTGTGTGTGTGTGTGTGTGTGTGTGTGTGTGTGTGTGTGTGTGTGTGTGTGTTTATAAGGTTTTGTCTGAGAGTGTCACATCGATTCAGGGTGGCTGCATTGGAAAAGAGATGTACGATGAAGTTCTTACAACAACATACACAGGTTAGCTATTGCTTTCATATAAAAGCAAATGAGCTTAAAGGGATAGTTCACCCTTAAATAAAAATACTCTCATCAATTTCTCACCCTCATCCCATCCCAGATGTGCGACTTTCTTTCTTCTGAACACAAACGAAGATTTTTAGAAGAATATTTCAGCTCTGTAGGTCCAAACAATGCAAGTCAACAGGGTCCAAAACTTTGAAGCTCAAAAAAAGCACATAAAGGCAGCATAAAAGTAATCCAGAAGACTTCAGTGGTTAAATCTGTTTCTTCAGAAGCGATATGATTCGAATTCTTTGTGCATATTGCCGCCTTTTGGACAGGAAGGTGCCTTTATAGTAAAAGAGGAATTAAATATTGATCTGTGTCTCACCGACACCTATCATATCACTTCTGAAAACATGGATTTAACCACTGAGTCTAATGGTCTACTTTTATGCTGCCTTTATGTTCTTTTTGGAGCTTCAAAGTTTTGTTCACCATTCACTTGCCTTGTGATGAGCAACAGAGCTGAAATATTCTTCTAAATATCTTTTGTTTTCAGTAGAAAAAAGAAAGTCATACACATCTGGGATGGCATGAGGGTGAGTAAATGATGAGAGAACTTTCATTTTTTGGGTGATCTATCCCTTTGTCAAAAGTTATTTTACTGTTTTATCATGTATAGACATTATTCATGATTTTTAATGGGAATGACAAAGAGACTGTGAGGGATAGACGTACAGGCTCTACAATGGGCTGAACCGCAGTTTAAAATGTTTTGGATTGTTCTGTAAACAAAACAATGAAAAAAAACTCTTAACAACATAAGTTGTGGAAAATCAGATTTGATCTAGGAGCTTTATACAATTCGTGCCATTGAAAAGATGGTAAGTCTATCCCTCACAGCTTCATTTTCATTCACGCTAAAAATCAAAGATTGCGCTACTGTGAAATAAGGTCTATTTTCTGTATCCTATATGTGGTCATGTTATTTGTATCAAGGATGGGTGTCAGGTCTCACCTCAGAGCCTCAGCAGATGGTAGCAGGCCCGGGGGATGAGATGAAGATGAGCAGAGAGACCCAGGGGAAATTGGCCACACTCAGGTACTGCACATCCAGCTGTATCTTGGCAGCTTCCTTCTTCTGCTATATTTTTGATCTTCAGTATTTTCCATCAAATACATAATCAGTGTAAAAACAACAGACATCGCACCTGTGTAATGTGTTAACTGAAAGAATAGTTCACCCAAAAATGTACTTTGTCATTATTTACTATAATACTAATTACCTAATGTTGATCCAAACCTGTATGAATTTCTATCTTCCGTGGAACACAAAATTTCATACATCATACTGCTTTTCAACATATAAATAAAGTTAAATTCTTGGCTGTCAAGCTCCAAAAATGACACACAAAAAATTACAACAAAACAAAACAAATGTATTTGATACGGTATAACTTGTGCACAATATTCCAAGACTTCTGATTCCACAGGATCACTGTTTGTGATGAACTGATAGAAATGTAAGTCATTGATGACTCTCAAATCAAATCAAATTACATAATTGATCAACTGTTTACAGTTTACAGTGCACAAATCAAATATGCTCAAAATAGAACCTTGTTTCTTGCATCATGACGTTTGGTCATGACATGTGATCCAACCTATACGTGATCAAATCATTGATCAACTCCTATACGGTATTTTTTATGTAGTCACCATATTTTATTTCTGTAATTTGTACAGGAGTTGATCAATGATTTGATTTGCATTTCTTGTGAACTATTTCTTTAACATGTCTTTTTTTTAAAGGCATTATTCTTTTCAAATTCTTTAAGCATGGTTTGTTATTCTTGTGTATTTTAGGGCTGAGTTGGAGCAGTTGCAGGTGAAGGTTTTACAGGGCAGAGAAAAATACCAGCAAAGCTCGCAGTCCAGCACAGCTGTGTCTGTTGTACCAGTCTTCAGCATTAATGACAAGTTCACATTGTGCCAGGATGATGCCAGCTACAGCCTCACACTAGAAGTGCAGACTGCTATTGACAACCTCTTGCTACAGGTAAGAGCAACAGGCTGATCCAGTTGTTATTTTTACTTAAAGCACAGTTCTCCTACAGAATGAAACCTCTGATCTTCACTAATTCAGCGAATTGTGTTTGTTCTCTGTCAGAGTGATGTTCCCATTGACCTGCTGGATGTTGATAAGAATTCAGCAGTGGTTAGTTTCAGTGAATGTGATTCAGAGGTAATGCATTTGGGTGCCATTTTATGGACCACATCATTAAAGGAATAGTTCACTGTCTTTCTTTGCTCACCCTCATGTCATCCCAAGCCTGTAGCCTATACTGTTATTTTTTCCATAGAACACAAAAGGAGACATTTTGAAAAATCTAAAAATATAAAATACAGGTAGTTCATATAACACATGCGCTCTATTCCAAGTATTCTGAAACACTACGACAGCTTTTTGTGAGGAACGGACCAATTTTTTTAAAGTAGTTACATTATATACTTACATTATATATGCACTGAAAATCTTTCCTAGTTTGAATATATGGTATGGAGAGAGAGCAGCAGATTTTCTTTGAATAGCAACCTATATTTCAGTATGTTCCTTACACAAAGCTTGCATACAAAGCACACAAATTTTGATTTCAGAAAACTTGGAATATAGTGCACGAGTCATATGGACCACTTTTATGGTGTGTTTTGAGTAGACAGCTGTGGTCACTATGAACATTGGTCATTGTATAGAAAATAGCTGTGTAAAGACTCTTAAAAATTCATATTTATTTTAGATTAAAGGGATAGTTCACCCAAAAATGAAACTTCTCTCATTTACTCACCCTCATGCCACTCAAATTTGTATGACTTTCTTTCATCTACTGAACACAATTAAAGATCTTTAGAAGAATAGTAAGCTCTGTAGGTCCAAACAATGCAAGTGAATGGGTGCCAAAATTGTGATGCTCCAAAATCCACATAAGGGCAACATAAAAGTACTCTAGACAGCTCAAGTGGTTAAATCCATGTCTTCTTTAGCGATATGGTAAGTGTGGGTGAGAAACAGATCAATATTTAAGTCATTTTCCCTTCACTTTCACTTTCTCCTTCTGTTTTTGGTGATTCGCCATCTTTGCGCATATCGCCCCTACTGGGCAGGGAGGAGAATTTATGATATAAAATTACTTACATATTGATCTGCTTCACCCACACACACCTATCATGTCATATCTGAACACATGGATTTAACCACTGGAGTCATATGGATTCTTTGTATGCTCCCTTTATGTGGATTCCACTTGAAAAGTATGGACCTACAGAGCTGAGATTTTCCATAAAAATCTTCATTTGTATTCTGCAGAAGAATGAAAGTCATACACATTTGGGATGCTGGGAGGGTGAGTAAAAATTTTCATTTTTGGGTGAACTATCCCTTTAATTAATGGTCAGATTACATTCTAATGTTTTTCTTTGTTCATCTTTCCCAACAGTCTAACGGGAACTTCCTCCTTGCCACCTACAGATGCCAAGCAAATACCACAAGGCTGGAACTGAAGGTGAGCAGGAATTCACAAAGTATCTGTGATTGTTTGTGTGTGTGTGTGTGTGTGTTTGGATTATGTCCCAATATATTAACCTATATTACATGTGGTTTAAGAGCATTTGTCCTGATTTCTCTCTTAGGTGAGATCTATAGAGGGTCAGTATGGCACACTTCAAGCTTATGTGACACCAAGGCTTCAGCCCAAAACCTGCCAAGTTCGACAGTACCAGATCAAACCGCTCTCACTCCACCAGAGAACACACACAATTGACCAGGAGCGGTGAGTTTACTTAAGCTCCTATTAGTTCGACTTCATGAATTTATCTACATAAATGATTGTGTGATTTTGTTTCTTCATGGCTAGGCCTATGAACTCCTTGAGGCTGATGGGACAGTTCAGTTTTGCAGAGATCCATTCGTGGGTTGTGTTCTGTCTGCCTGAGGTCCCAGACAAAACGCCAGCAGGAGAAAGCATCACCTTTTATTTTCAAAACACTTTCTTGGGCACCCAGCTAGAAGCCACCTATTGGTGAGGCCTACCATTTCATTGATCATTCATCTTTGTGTGCATTGCACCAAACAGTCAACACAAACTCAAAAATGATGCCTTTGTTGATTCAAGACATATTGATTTGACTAATTATAACAACTTGGACAAAGATCCTTTTAGGTGGTTGCATATCATTTTCCACCCTAGATATAGTGTTTAATTTTTGTTTCCTTATTTTAATGGTTTCCAGTAAAGGTGAGGCAAACTTCTATTCAGACAACATTTCTACCATATCCATATTGAAGGATGTCTTGTCCAAAGAGGCCACTAAACGAAAAATCAACCTGAAAACATCCTACGGTGAGTTCAAAGACAGGACATTTTCAGTGCAGTAACAATGATGTACTAAATGATATCTAGTCACACAATTAGAAAACCTCCTCTTCCAATCACAACAGGTCATTGAAGATGCATTGGAGACATTTGATAATACTGGTTGTAAATGGCAGTCTTTGTTGACCACTTGTTTAACTGATATGGAATGTGTATAAACAGGGCCAGAGTTTTATTAGATAGCTATTATCTTTAATTCATGTATGAAGAATGAGAATTAAGTGCTTGTTATGCTTGATCTTATGTTGACATCAGATGTGAATGAAGACTCTGTGAGCCATACACTTCAGATGATTCATCCAAAGCTGGAGAATCAGCTGATTTTGGCCAAAAAGGTTCAGCTTATTGATGCGTTAAAGGTAAAACACAAAAAGACATAGCAGGTGTGCTAAGAAATTAACCGGCCTGATGTTTTCAGCTTACCTGCTAATGTGTGTGTGTGTGTTTGTGTGTGTGTGTGTGTGTGTGTGTGTGTGTGTGTGTGTGTGTGTGTGTGTGTGTCATATGCAGGAGCTGCAGGTTCATGAAGGGAATGCAGATTTTCTGATCCCAGAGTATCGCAGTATACTAGATGATTCAGCTCAGCTCTTAGAAGAATATAAGAAACAACCCGCGCACTTAGAAAGATTGTATGGTGAGTGAACCTTTGATGAGCAACAGAGAGCAACAGAGACAATGTTGTAGAATTGTTTACATGAAGATTTCCATTAGATTGATGTCTTGTACACATAAACCTCACGTATTCTGACTGAATGACATCTTTATGTAAACCAAGCATTGTTTTCTTGCAGGTATGATCACTGATCTTTTCATCGACAAGTTCAAATTTAAAGGACAAAATGTCAAATCAAAGGTTTCACAGCTGCTTGCAATTTTGAACAACTATGAACTTGAGTCCTTAATGGAATTTTTCAGTGAAGCTTAAAGGTGCAATATGTAACAATTTTAATGTAATATTCACCTTTTTATTAGCAACGTGTGAATGGCTTGTAACGCAACTTAAAAAATGAGCCCTTCCCGGACTTCCTTGCCTCAGTGCTTCTCTTCCGCTATTCAACAGTGACAACAAACTGCAACATTAGTTAACATTATCTTAGAGATGGAACCCAGCAAACGTCCGGCTTCCAGCACAACACCAACTCCTGCATAAACTGATGTATCTGCTTAATCCTGTCTGGCTAAGCAGGAACGTGATTGTGGTAGAGCAAAAACTAGAGTGAACATCGGCAGGGCATTTGATTCCTGGAGGGAGCTTTTGGGATCAAAACCGACCCTGAATTGCTGTTCTTCTTATTGGCAGGTAAACTTACATAACTGCAAAGCATGTGAAATATAGTGCCATAAGGATTGATCTGTGTAATTTATCTAAATTGATCTTGCCTGCTGATTGCAAGCTACCTTGCTTCGTAACTTTCAAATAATTTCAACGATCTTCTCTTTATATTAAATGTCAGGTATACTGATTCACAGTAACTGACATAAAATTTATTTGTAATTATTCAGCAAGGTGAACTACAATAACACATGAAATGAATGCTAGACAGTGTTCAAGATAATGCAAATGGCTTCATTCATTAGTGTAGCGTAACTTGGTTATACAGAAAATATATACAATCAATTATTATTAAACAATAGAGCATCAATATATCAAAATGACAGTTGTGAATCACATCAATACTGAATTGTGTCAACATATTTATAATGTACAGTCTATTTTATAAACAGCTACTGTCATCATCCACCAAATTTAGCTAACAGCTATTGATAAAGCTGGCTAGCTAGCTAACGCCAACATAGGCTATCGTATAAATGCAGTCAAAGTATCATGTAAAGAAAAGTGATTCAAACTACAGTCTTGCATAGTCAAAACTATATCCACACTTTGTTTTAGTCCTGTTCCAGCACTGGAGAGTCAAATATAATATACAGTCTCAAAGTATGTAATAAAACAATCATAACATGTCATTTTAATTATGCTACCACATCTGTCAGCATGATGCCGGTGAATTCGTCCCTATGGAGTATATGTGCATGATCATGTCAGACTACAGTCTTGCATAGTCAAAACTATATCCACACTTTGTTTTAGCCCTGTTCCAGCACTGGAGAGTCAAATATAATATACAGTCTCAAAGTATGTAATAAAACAATCATAACATGTCATTTTAATTATGCTACCACATCTGTCAGCATGATGCCGGTGAATTCGTCCCTATGGAGTATATGTGCATGATCATGTCAGACTACAGTCTTGCATAGTCAAAACTATATCCACACTTTGTTTTAGCCCTGTTCCAGCACTGGAGAGTCAAATATAATATACAGTCTCAAAGTATGTAATAAAACAATCATAACATGTCATTTTAATTATGCTACCACATCTGACAGCATGATGCCGGTGCTGACGTTACGTCATTGTTTTGGTCGATGCTCATGTCCCTATGGAGTATGTGCACGAGGAACAGGTAGCTGGCTGCAGTTCACTTAGCGGCTACAGGTGTCATTAATAACAAGGGTTTCTGAATCTTACATACTGCAGCTTTAATGAAATGTAATGTTAAATTCAGTTAGCCAATTTTAAGGAATGTGTTTTGTGAATTTGTTTTTGCAAGAAAAATATAGAGATTAAGCAGATTAGAATCTGCCTTCACAGATTAAACATGTTTATTATAATAACCTTTAAAAACTGTGTGACTACAGATGTTTATATATTTTTAGAACATTCATCCATTGTTAAGTTGCATTTCTACAGAAATAAAATTTTGTACATGTGTGTACTTTTTTTTTATTCAATAGTATATGTAGGTCAGTCTGTGTGCCTGATCTAATTTCCTTACAGTGAAGCTTTTTGCATTAAGAAATTAAGTCATGATGGTGTGTGTTTTATTTCAATTAAATTTTTTGGGGTGAAAAAGTCTTGAATTTACACACAACAAGCTAATTAACTTTCAGAAATTAATTTCTCAAATATCAAACAGTTTATTCATACGAACTAATAAAGCTTCTAAATTATATTGATTTAAAGAAATGCTAAAAAAAAATCTGATCTACAAACTAAACGTCGGCCTACTTACTCTGATAACATGTCAAAGATGTGATCATTTGTAAATTTGATTATTTTCTAAAATACTTGTCTTGATAATGACTGAAGCATTGGAGACAGATTTTTAGTTCTAAAAATAAAATACATTGAAAGATATATATGAACACATAAATATATCTACTTTTTAATAAACAAATACCAAATAAATTTAAAATATGATGCAAAAATTGCGAAGTTTATATGATTTATACAATACATGTATTATAGATGGGAAGTTAAAAGGTCTGTGTTGGAGACATGCACAAAAAAAATTAGAAATTCTGGCAAATTTACTTCTCATCGCTTTTAAATGATATAAATAAATTATTCAAGAGACACACTTAAAAAAAGTTTAAATCTATTATAATTCATCATAAAATAAAACTACTAGAAATACGGTTCCCCTGAAAAGCAATTTACAAGACAAGAATACATAGTTCTCCTATTTGAAGAATCCCCATAAAAACATTTATATTCTTGTCATGCCTGTTTAACTAAGCTTGTATATCATATTCCACATGCCATCATGACTCTTATTATTTATACTCTCCTCGAACTGATTCAAAATTCCATTGAGCCAATGGAAAGCGAGCGCTCTGAATTCTCAACGGTTCCATTGACAAGAGCGGAGACACTTTTGCACTCTCCGGGCCACCGTACAATCAATGACGTTTGGGTTTGCTGTATTCTGATTGGTCTGTTTCAATAGTCGCGGGCTACTTGAACTGAGAAAGCGAGAATATCAAAGCAGCTGCGAAAAGCAACAAGGCACTGTCCTACTTCAGCAAAGCATCTCTTGTGAGCCGTGTTGATGGGGTTTGCTTATCAGCATGGCGCGCTTTATGTAGGATAGGACTGTTGCATGATATATATTTGAATTTGGGTTTTGTATGACGCCGCTGGCAACTGTTTTTGTCCGGATCTCTAACAGCTCACCCCTGCCGGTTTTCCTTGGTTAGTGCCGAAATCTTTATTTATTCGTTGTTGACGTGTGTGCGATCGCTATTTTAACTTTTGCCCGAAGAGTTGTATGTTATTTAAAGTGTTTTAACGTACCGATCGCTCTTGCAGGGCGACTTGAGTTCACCCCGTCGATCTGCTGCTGGGAAGAGAATGTCATCTCTCGGTCAAACACAAGGAAGCGCGGTTCATGACTCAGCCGCTGATATTCATAATCAAGAGAACATGCTTTCACGGCTACGTGGTGTGACCAAGAACAGGGTTGAAAATCGGGAGAATGTCAACCCTAAACCAGGCACCAGGACTGTTTTGGGCGCTCTGGAGAACAATCCGCGCAGACAGCCGGTTCTGCGCGCCGCTAAACAGGTGGGATCATGTATGGCGTATGACAATGTGCTTTTATTGTAGTCTCACTTCATGAGCATACATTCCCTCCACATCTGAATTTATTTTCCTGGCTTGTTTAATTCAATTAGGTAACACTGGTTAACTGTACACGATTGATTGGATGAATCTTAATTGTTTTATAAGTGATCCATTCAAACTGCTGGTACCCCTTGTAGCCTTAATCCAATCATGCATGTCGATCTAAATCATTTCTTTCCCGATTTTATTGTAATCTGAACTAAACGGCGGGTCTGTTTATGGCGCCACCGGTTGAATGTAGTTCGGTGTTAAATACCCGCAGATCATTCCCTCCCAATGTGCTGACCGCCATTTTATAAACTCCCCTCTACCATAATAAACCTGCTTGCTATTTAGTGTGGCATTTTAATTTAGCTGTGGAATAGTTTCTTTTTAGATTTCGATTTTATGTGTAATTTTTATCAGTAGTTTACTGAAAGTGTCAATGAGCTGTACAACACCCTTGTAGTGTAATAAGTCTTGTTATGGGTTCTCTTCCCCCTTCCAAAATCTTAATCAATTGTTTATTTATTGTTTTGCTATCAAAAGGTTTCAGGGCCCCAAATAGTTGCCTGCAAGTCTGAAGAACATGGCAGGAGCTTTGGCGAGAAACCCTCCTGCAAGCCACCTGCTTTCCGGATTCATGTGGATGAACCTGATGGTGCATCTAAGAAACTTTCTGCCCAGAAAGCAGCCATGGACTGCTCCCCACTCACACTAAATCCCACTGTGACGCACTTAAGGCAGCCTCTTGCAACTATTGAGCTGCCAATGGAAGCCAGTTTTGGTAGGAAATGTGTTCTCAGATTGCCCCTCATTCTTGTGTCCCTGTTCCTAAAGTCATGGGCAACCTGAGAATATCAGGGGAATTTGTTGTTTTCCAATTCTGAGAATCTGTCAGTATATCTTTTTAAATGGGGCAAAATTGATTTTTGGGTGCTTTTTTTTTATTAATTATTATATACACTACTAATTACACACATTGGATAAAATGGAGTTGTGGATTTAACTTTTTGCTAGGAGGTAATTTTCAGTCTTGGAAAATGGCTTGAATCATTAAACCAATCAGACCAAGTCAACAAATTAGACAACAAATTCCCCTCAAAAGATATTCTCTCCTTTTATGAGGGGATATTTATCCGTTTAAACCAAATTATCTCATTTGTTGACTTGGTCTGATTAGTTTAATCAGACCAAGTCAACAAATGAGATAATTTGGTTTGAATGGATAAATATCCCCTCATAAAATGAGAGAATATATTTTGAGGAGAATTTGTTGACTTGGTCTGATTAAACTGATTAATCTAATCAGACCAAGTCAACAAATTAGATAATTTGGTTTGAACGGATAAATATCCCCTCATAAATGGAGAGAATATCTTTTGAGGAGAATTTGTTGACTTGGTCTGATTGGTTTAATGAATTAAGCCATTTTCCAAGATTGAAAATTACCTCCTAGCAAAAAAGTTAAATCCACAACTCCATTGTCTCCGCAATGTGTAATTGTCAGTGTATATAATTATATATTAGGAAATGCATCAGATATTACGTGCGCACACCAAAAATTAATTCCGATGGCGTTGTGTGCTTGTGTAGGGTGTAACTTGCCCACAAGCTACTATGATGACACTAGTCGTCTTTGGTGACCGCACACTAATAAGTGTAACTGTTTATCTCTAATGATTTCAAAGATTTGTACTTTGCATACGCATGTAAATCCACCCCTCTATAAAAATTTTGTTCTTGACCACAGGGTTCCCACGGTCATTGAAATCCTTGAATTATCTTAATGGTGATTTCAAAGCATAGAATTCACGTAGGCATTTCTACATTAAATGTACACGTTTCTACCTGGCATGATCTGAAAAGTTTAATTGGCTAGAACTTGCTCCGTGTGTGCGCGCAATCTCTATTAAATGAAGATTCAATTATTTTATGGTGATCAATTGATCAGTGTGGGAGCCTTTCTCTTTACATGGTCCTTTTTTATTTATTACAGCAGATTCTCCTATGGATATGTCTGTAGTTGAGAGCGAGGAGAGGCAGACAAATGTAAATGAAGTCACCGAATACTCTGCAGAAATACACACACATTTGCGGGAGATGGAGGTGAGAATGACGAAAGTTCTCTGAGAGCTCAAGAATGAGCACTCCTTTAATGATATTATTAGTTATCTGTAATTTATGATTCAATTATAATTGTTTTTTTTGTAGCTTAAGTCAAAACCAAAGGGAGGCTACATGAAAAAGCAGCCTGACATCACAAACAGCATGCGTGCCATCCTGGTGGACTGGCTGGTGGAGGTGGGAGAGGAGTACAAGCTCCAGAATGAGACCCTGTACCTGGCCGTGAACTACATTGATCGTTTTTTGTCTTCCATGTCAGTCCTGAGAGGAAAGCTGCAGCTGGTTGGCACAGCTGCTATGCTTTTGGCTTCGTAAGTGTCTTTATATAAAGGGTATTCGGGTTCGTACAAGGTGCTTTTGAGTTTTGGGCTTTTTGCAATTGAAGTCTTGGAAAACCCTTGAAAATAGCAATTTTTACCAAGATGTGCTGCAGTTCTTGAAATTATAGATAATCTTAACTATATTGCTCATTTATCGTCAGAAAAACATGACGATAGACCACTGCTGAAGCGCTGTTCAGAATGGGTAGTCTCAATCAATAGTTGCTGGAGTATTTAAATTGGGTTTTATAAATACTGGTGTAGTGGATTTATGTATGAATCCTTGCAACCATAAATTTCACAGGAGTAATTTTTCATTTAAATTGACATACTGAGATTTGAATGCAGATCAATGGAGGATTCGGTTTTGTGAGCCGTCTAGCGCCACCTTGTGTAGACAGCTTTGTCACAAGTGATTGACAGACATGTCCCTTAACTTTTTCCCACCATTCGAAAGCTTTTTCATTCTATAACATAACCTTGAATGATATGAAAAGGCTTGACACTGTTTTGCTAATTTATTTTTAAGGAAGCACACTGCACATCAGATCCGTCATGAATGAACCAAGATTTGTTACTGTGAGAATATGTAATGATTCTCATTGAGATGTTGTACTTGTAATGAGGGATGCTTGATAAGAAATTTATTTTCATTTAACAAATAAAGAATATGTTTTAATGGCACATCGAGCATCGTCCTTTAATAAAAATGTGCTTAAAGTCCTCTGTAAAAACCCTTTGTAGTTAACCCATAAACGTATTTGCTCTTCCCTAATGTTCTAAATCTGTAAGATGGATCTCTGGAACACAAAAGGAGTTTGTCTTCTATTTTCGTGAGGTTTGGAATAAGGAGCAGGGCGAGTATGACAGAACTACTTAAGGCCTCAAACTGCTCTCTCTTTGCTCACTTGTCCCTTTCTGACTGTAGGAAGTTTGAAGAGATCTACCCCCCAGAGGTGGCAGAATTTGTTTACATCACTGATGACACCTACACAAAGAAACAAGTGTTGAGGATGGAGCATCTGGTGCTGACGGTCCTTTCTTTTGATCTTGCTGCGCCAACAATCAATCAGTTTCTCACCCAGTATTTCTTGCAACAGCCTGTGAGCAGCAAGGTGGAAAGCTTGTCAATGGTGAGAACCATTTCCTGTTTGCGTGTGTGCGTGGGGTGTTTGTTTGGGTTTTTTTTTTTTTTTTTTTTTTTATAAACACATGCGTGGTTTATAAAAACAATATGTGTGGGTGGGGGTACTTATTTTTTAACAAATGTAAGTTTTCCTTTTCCCCTCAGTTTCTTGGTGAGCTGAGTTTAATAGACTGCGACCCTTTCCTAAAGTACCTCCCATCTCAGACTGCTGCTGCAGCCTTCATTTTAGCCAACCACACACTTGCAGGTGGATCATGGGTAAGTTGGGACCGACAATTGCAGGCTTGTATTAAATCTGTTTAGTTGTAGTTTAAATGGCCAAACTTCCAAGGGAACTGTACGGACCTATGTGATGTAAAATACAGGAATGGGTGATTCACATGAAACCTGTAAAGAAAGTGTCCTGGTCGTTTACCCCCAAATCAATCATGTTTCTTTTGCATTGCAATAACGCTGTTGATGTACATTTATTGTCTTCAAATAAATCTACGAAAATGAAGTTCTCCCTTGGTACTGGCCACAAACTGAATACTTTACAGTTCGTATTGTGTTTTGGGGTGTTTTTTTTTTTTTTTCCCCCCCCATGTTTTAATGAGAATCGGGGGCTAAAATGTGTGCACCTGTAATGAAAATGTTGCCATGTGAAAAATATTTTTGCTTAGATTGGGGAATGTGATCGCGTATTTGTGTCTTTTCAGTCTAAGGCACTTGTTGAGATGACTGGCTACACATTGAAGGATCTTATGCCATGTGTTCAGGATCTTCATCAGACCTACCTCGGTGCTGCTCAGCACACACAGCAAGCGGTTAGGGAGAAGTACAAGGGCTCAAAGTCAGTCACGTTTAAATGGTTTTAATCTGCATAATGCACTGCTGCAAGATTACTTAATATTTATCTTTCCCCAGGTACCATGAAGTCTCTCTCATTGAGCCTCCAGAGAAGCTGATCTTGAACTAGCCCCCTACCATCAACATTTTAATGTTCACTGGTTCCAAACTTCTGTCGGAATTGTGTGCTTTTTTTTAATTGTGACGCTTCCTTTCCAATACTCCAATAACTGAAGCCGTAGCCTCTGTTTTGGGCAAATGGTGAGATTTAGTGATCTGTGTAAATTTTTATTTGCAGTCCTTAAGGATTGTACCTTTTTTACGTATGATACAACCAGATGTTTGTACATTTTTAGGTAATCAAGCATTGTTTCAATATTTCAATGTTTGTATTCTATTTTTTATGAAATCCAGTGGTGCACTTTATCCTCTTACAATGTTAAGGTGATCTTCCCTTTGTGTTAATAAAAGTGCTGCTGGCCTTTTAGTGAGTTAAATGTCTGTTTTGTTAGTCTAAATTGAACCTACAGTAATTCAAAGGGTCTTAAGTTGTCAGGTGTATGAAAATGCAGACTTTTACATGATTGCACATGTAGTCACATGACCAGTGCTTTTAAAGCCAGTCTGGAAGATATCATGTCAAAGCAATATAATCTGTTTTAGTTGGGTTCTCTTTTCTGAACAAGAGTTTCAAGCGCACTTCCCATTCTTGCATAAATGGTATTATGAAGCCTTGCATAATCAATTATAATGTAAGAACTTTTTCATTAAAGCTGTTATATTATGCCACCAAATGGATTTGTGAAAATAGACCAAAACTGTTTTCTGAATACATCTGCCGTTGGTTGAACAAAGATAGTCCTGTCCCCAATTCACGCCATCAGCCAAGTCAATGCCCTTCTGTTTGTATGGAAGGGGCGCTCAAACCAAACACTGAGTTTGTATTTCCAAGGTGCTGACTTTCTAAGCAAATGTGTCTTAGGCATGGGTTAAACTGGGATTTATGAAGTGGGGATACCCAACCCCACACATCTCTTCTCAGAACAGTTACATATTAATTTGTGATCTAACTGGAACAAAAGTCAGCAGTTAAAACAGTGCTGCTCTAGGTGAAAATAGCCTAGTGGTCCAGATTCTGACACATACTAGATGGAAACATAATGGTTATATAAGAACTTTAAAGATGTTTTAGAGCAAGTGCTAAATGGAGATCCAATGTGTTAATAAAATAAAATTAAATAAATTAAACCTAGAGCCTGCCTGCAGGAAATAGAATGAAATGACTTCCAAAAACAATACATTCATTTTTTTAATTGGAGCTGCCGGGACACTGTCCCGGACCATTCCACTCTAATTTAACCCCTGGGTTTAGGTTAAGTGAAAGTGATTAATGGGGATTATTGTCTGACCCAGCAACCTGCCCACTCAGTCAGAGATGTGTGCTTCTCTGGAGCTTGGGTCATCCGTACAGCTGTTTGGGATTCCCTTCCTGCTCAAATTCCTTCAATAGTTTTATGGTTGAGATTCACACATGAAATCTTGTTCCAGTTCCCGACCTTCTCCAAAACACTTAATTGAACCAAGACTGCATTTGATAGACAGGAGAACACATCCAATACTGAAGACCCCACCATTAGATGAAAGCATAAAGGACTTGTACATGTCATGCCAATGTTCCTCAGTTCGCCTCTTCTTTGAAAACACACAATACAAGTTCATACACTTGACTCTCACTCAGCTGTTTGCAGAAGGACACATCCTGCATACTCCGCAAAGCAGACTGTACAAACACCATGGGGTTGACCATCAAGAGTTGTCTGCCTCAACACACACTTCGCTCTGGATGAGGCTTGACTTTTTCCAAAAGCTCTGGCTAGAATATTATAGTTTCGTTGAATTTTTGAGAGACAGGTGCTTCTCAACAACATGGGTTCATCTAGGGATGAAGATGGACAAAAGGGTAGAGTTAAAGAGCGTGGACAGTTTGAAACGCTGATTAACAGCAGAGCTACCTTCCTTTTTCTTGTCGCCATGAATAATGGGGTACCTTCATTCTAAGCCAGCACTGAAGTGGTCTCACCCGCAGTAGTCCTAGCAGGGTGACTGCTGTTGCAGAGGCCATGAGACCCAGGGCTCATTGAAAAAGCTAAAATGGAAAACATTTTCCCAACTTGAAAATGTTCAAACACCAGGGAATGGAATGAATGCTTTCTTCTGTCAAGCACGGCATCATAGAGACTTAGTTACGATTCATGCCCAGGAATGAAATCTGACGGCTGAGCATTAACATACTCTTCAACCAGTTGACTTTCAGACCCCAACGCTCCGAATGTGCAAGTAACAGTTCTCTGTGTTTAGATGCATGTTCCTAAGTAGTGGGAATGGAGCATTCCAAATTGGGAGAAAAGGGGATAAAAAGAGGGGTTGAGTGTATATGAAAGGACAAACATGAGAAAATTTGTTTCTGAGTAATCCTTTTGAACGGAACCTCACGGGTGCTCAGTTCAAGCATCTCAGATCCAAAATGGGAAGGTAATCCTCCGTCCTTTTGGCGACTAGAAAATTGTGGCTGTGGAATCTGCTGTGGGCATCGTCCGCTAATGCCATCTCCATCATGTATTTTGTGTGTAGATTTCATATCTCTGAGTGGAGAATCGGCGTGTGCTGCACCATTACAGTATTGTTGGTGCCAGACAGGCTGGTTTGAGTAATTCTGTAACGGATTTTCACACACAACAGTCTCTAGATTGCGAATAGAATGGTGTGGGGGGAAAAAAAACAACCAATAAGCAGCAGTTCTGTGGACAAAAATGCCTTGTTGATGACAGAGGTCAATGGAGAATGGCCAGATTGGTTCAATCTTACAAAAAGTCTATGGTAACACAGACAACCCCTCTGTACAATTGTAGTGAGCAGAATAACATCTCAGAATGCACAACATGCCGAACCTTCGAGAAGACCATGTCGGGTTCCACTTCTGTCAGCCAAGAACAGAAAACCCAATGCAGCCTCAGTTTCTGTTCTAAGCTAATAGCAGTGGTACCTTCTGTTGTTGTAGCCCATTCGTCACTATGTTCAACATGTTGTATGTTCAGCAATGCTTTTCTGTATAGCACAGTTGTGACGTGTGGTTATTTGGGTTACTGTCACCTTACTGTCAGCTTGGACAAGTCTGGCCATGATCCTCTGACTAAAGCCATTTTCGCCCAAAGAACAGCCGCTCGCAGGATGCTTTTTGTTTTTCGAACCATTCTCCATACACACTCTAGATACTGTTGTGCATGAAAATCCCAGGAGACCAATAAAGTCATTTTTATTTGTATAGCGCCTTTCAACACACATCGTTTCAAAACAGCTTTACAGAAAATCATGCTTTAACAGAAACTGTAATATCTTAGAATCATTAGAATATATCTTAGTAATATCTAAGAACTTAGAATCATCAATGTGTAGTTTGATTCAATACGATTATGAAGTATGTATAAAAATAATAATTGTATTTATAACCCCAGTGAGCAAGCCGATGGCAATTGTAGCAAGGAACACATAACTCCATAAGATGTTGGTTAATGGAGAAAAATAAACTTGGGAGAAATCAGGCTCACTGTGGGGGCCAGTTCCCCTCTGGCTAACATTATGAATATAATGCCAATATTACCTATTTATGTGCAGTGCAAGTCATGGTTTAAAATGAGTAAACTAAGTAAGTGTTAATGGCCAGTGTTTACACAAAGATTTGTAAGAACTGTAAGATTAATGACTAATGCCTTTGAAGTTCATCCTGGATTTACTGCAGAAGTTCATATAGATGCATTGTCCTTAGTTTATTGGCTGATGAAGGCTTTTGTTGGCAATTTATTGATAGTCTATGTATTCCATCATTAGAACGAGATGATGCAGTCAGAGATCAACGCTGTTACACCGGCAGGTAATTTCAGTGAGGTCTATCCTAAATCCAACGTTCAGGCAATGGCATATGAATTATCCCATGTCTTAAGGATGGAGCTGGGATCAGTTCATCCTCTGAAGTTCATCGTAATAGACTGAAGTGATGTCTGGCTGGTACCAGCTGCATTATGTCATCATCGCTTAGAGACACGTAGCAGTGGAGTCCAAAACCAAGCAGGAATGGAGCTGGATCCGGACGGTTCTGGTGACCTCGGGATAGATGTCCCGAGGTCCAGACAAGGAAACAATTAGAACAATATTAGCCATTAAATTTTTTGCAGAGTTATAGATCTTGATCAATGTTTCAGGTTCCGGAAGACCTAACTAAAGCAGCCTAATTGTGTGGTGAATTATAAATTAGGTGCATGCCTGGCTAAATAGATGAGTCTTTAGTGTGTCTGTGTCCTGAACAGTGTTAGGGAGACTATTCTATAATTTAGGAGCCAATTAGGAAAAGGATCTACCTCCTTTTGTGGATTTTGATATTCTAGGAACTATTAACTGGCCAGAGTTTTGCGATCGTAATGAACGTGATGGAATCTGGTGTGGTAGAAGGCCACTTAAGTACTGCGGAGCTAGACCATTCAAAGCTTTCTATGTAGTTAATAGAATTTTAAAATTAATATGAAATTTAACTGGTAGCCAATGTTACAGGGCTAATATGATCAAATTTCATGGTTCTAGACAGCACTCTGGCTGCTGCATTTTGAACCAATTGAAGTTTATTTATCAGCAGTTATAGAAATACTCAAACCAGCACATCTGACACCAACAACAATGCCACGGTCGAAATCACTAAATCCCATTTTTTTCCCCATTCTGATGGTTGATGTGAACATTAACTGAAGCTCCTGACCCATATCTGCATGATTTTATACATTACACTGCTGCCTCACAATTAGCTGTTTAGATAATCGCATGACTAAGTAGATGTACAGGAGTACCTAATAAAGTGGCTTGTGAGTGTACATGTACAGTATATATACTGGATAGGCCTACTATTTCATCTTGTAAATGAGTCTGAGGGTGCGTTCCATTCAGAAGTGATCATCCCTATGCCCTTTTCTCTTTATAACTCCAAATATTCTCTGCAAGAGCTTTGTAGAGCTAACAGGTGTGGAGCTCAAAAATAAGTTTTTTTTTATTTTTTATTCTACGTTTAAAGTGAGGCACTAACAACAGAAGTGAAAGGGTCAAATTTGTAAACATTAAAATACTCGCCATTTCAAAAGTATAGCCACAAAATGTAAACATGATTTTAGTGTGATAAAATTGCTTATTAAACTCTTAAGAACGTCTATTTTGAGGACGAGAAAACATTTATCGAGCACTGAACTGCCCTGAAACAGATGAAAACACCATTTTATGAGCACTCTGGATTATGTGTAATGCACTACAAGCATAAAAGAGTGATGCTATACATACATTTTGAAGCATTTTACAGCTTAATAATCACCAAAGGTTACATTGCCATTACCATTTTATCTGATTCAAATCTTCCATTGAAGCACTTTCAAGGTTATTTTTCAGACTTTTCAGGCCTTGAATCTATGGGTCCAAAATTCAAGTGCCTTTAAATGAGCATGGCGTCACTGCTTTGCACACATGAAACTACCATATTTATAAAGGGTAGATACATCACTTTAAAGGGTCTATTATTGATTAATAAGATTGCTCTTTTGATTAATAAATCATGCTTACAGGACAAGTAAACATACCTGTGGTCACAGTTGTGACTGGTAGGCAAACAGATTTCTGTTAGTAAAAATTGTTTATTGGTCCTTTATTGTTTGCGATGAAGAAGGCCTTAAGAATCCAGCCTTAATAAGAATGCAGACATTTTAACTGACCATTTTCGATAAGTTTCCCACTGGTTGCAATTGTGACTAGAATCAAGTAAACACTTTAACATAAAAAAAAAATAAAAATACAGTTTGTTTCATTGGGCCATCCATGGTGTAAAATGCATGCTTCTACCTATCTGGGGAAATTTCTCAATTAATTATGTTCATAAATTCCTCTAGTAATCAGTTTTAATTTAATCTTTGATCATAGATTTTATTATTCTACACAGACCATGGTTATAAACAGAGGCAATAAATATAATAGCAACAACATGCCTTGAACAAGCAAATAACTAACAAATCAAATTGTGTTCATCTTTGCAACTTGCCATTGAAATAAATAACTTTGAAGGGATTAAACAGCTGATTACAGGGCAATAGATGTCTAGATTGAATAGAATGATTTCTGACAATACCTCAGTCATCTGATCAGCCTGTTAACATAGAAAAAAAATCTACTCAACAGCAACATCCCCTTAAGATCATTGTCAACTAATCAGAAATGCATGGGGGCAGGTCACATTAAGATTAAGGTAAAGGTAATTCAGTACAAGACAAAATAAAAACAATGCTTAGGCAAGAACGGAAAAATATCGAATCAAACTAAAAGGACAGACAAGTATAATAATCAAAAAAATCTCTTTCCCAGTGTGGCATGATCTCATTAGAAAGACAAGTTAATAAGAGCTCTATTTCACCTATCAGTTAAGTTGAAATATCTCAAAGGGTCTTTTCCTACTCCAGAAAATGAGTATCAATATAAATGCTTCACTGAACTGATAAAAAAAGTTGCATCACCTTTACAGACAACTGTGCACAGAGATGGATCTTCTGGCTGTTTTTGTTTTTTGGATGCAAACTGTCAGATAGAGTCTCTCCAAATATAGCAAATTCCTTCAGTGCAAAGGAGGACATCCATCTCTGAGATCAGACTTTGCCATCTTGCTTTTAAGTCCATTTTGAAACTGTCCCAGTCTGTGAACTGTTATAGAACAGGTATGTATGCGTGTAGTGTGTATGCAAGCGTGTGAATTTTCAGAGAGAGCAGTTAGACCCCAGTGGGGGCAAGGCGGCTAATGAAGGCAATGCTGTTGAGGCACATCCTCCTAAAGAAGGCAGGGCAGCTGGGCTTCATCACAAAATGCTCCAGTAAGATCCTCAGCTCAGTGAATAGAGTCCTAACAGCAACACAATAAAGCATTTTGCAATAAACTGGTTAAAAAGTGCAAGCTGCTAGATTAACTAGTGTGTCTAACAGTTGATTTTAAATGTAAATGAGAGAACAATAGGGCTAATCAATTCTGTTCCTGGAGGGCCACATCCAGCAGACTTTTGTTTCAACCATAATCAAAGACCCAATTTCCACTTGGTATTAAGATGCATCTCGGGTGAGCCGATCACACGTGGTTAGGTGAGACACATCGCTGTTTACACCTGGTCACTTAAATGTGTCTTCTGTGACCACTTGTGATCGGATTTGGAGGGGAGGGACATAAATCAATCAGTATTTCAATGTGTTCCTGCATGATAATAAACTGCAACAAAGTCAGAAATAAAACAAACAAAAAAACGGCACGCAATTTGTCCTTGATGCAGCTGAAATTTAATCGAAAGACAAAAGCAACATTTCAAATTGTCTGTAATTTTAGTGGATTAGTTGTTCTAACTGGAGCTGCAGATGATCGTGCTTCTCTTAAGTGTTCCTGCATGTTGATATCAGACACACTGAAGATCTGTGAAGTTCTTGTGTTTGTGTATGTAGCCGCATTTTACATTTTTCAGAATAGATGGTTATTTCCTTTTAAACAGCTGGTAACCACCAAAGCTTAAACTCTTGCTTTAGCGCAGTGGTTGATTGACAGGCGAGGGGTGGTGCTTTACTGCTGTCTAGGTCACATAAAGTACAGGACAAATGAGCATTTACACATCAAATGTGATGAGTTCAGGTGTGTTTTTGACCACATTTATACAGCTGAAGTTAAAAGTTTACATACATCTTAGCCAAATACATTACTGATATTTAAACATAAAAGACATTCCCTGTCTTAGGTCAGTTATGATCACTACTTTATTTTAAGAATTTGACATGTCAGAATAACATTAGAGAGAATTATATATTTCAGCTTTTATTTCTTTCATCACATTCCCAGTGGGTCAGAAGTTTACATACACTTTGTTATTATTTGGTAGCATTGTCTATAAATAGTTTGACTTGGGTCAAATGTTTTGGGTAGCCTTCCACAAGCTTCTCACAATAAGTTACTGGAATTTTGGCCCATTCCTCCAGACAGAACTGGTGTAACTG
Source organism: Moxostoma hubbsi (assembly GCA_032164185.1). Lineage (NCBI taxonomy): Eukaryota > Metazoa > Chordata > Actinopteri > Cypriniformes > Catostomidae > Moxostoma > Moxostoma hubbsi. Next base: position 29,366,950 of record JAVLUX010000016.1, on the reverse strand, counting down.
GAGACAGGTCTGTAGGCCTCCTTGCTCGCACACACTTTTTCAGTTCTGCCCACAAATTTTCTTTGGATTGAGGTCAGGGCTTAGTGATGGCCACTCCAATACCTTGACTTTATTGTCCTTAAGCCATTTTAAGCCACAATTTTTGAGGTATGCTTGGGGGTCATTGCCCATTTGGAAGACCCATTTGCGACTAGCTTTAACTTCCTGGCTGATGTCTTGAGATGTTGCTTCAATATATCCACATAATTTTCTCATGATGCCATCTGTTTTGGAAGTGCACCAGTCCCTCCTGCAGCAAAGCACCCCCACAACATGATGCTGCCACCCCATGCTTCACAGTTGGGATGTGTTCTTCAGCTTGCAAGTCTCACCCTTTTCTCTCCAAACATAATGATGGTCATTATGGCCAAACAGTTCAATTTATATTTCATCAGACCAGAGAACATTTCTTCAAAAATTAAGATCTTTGTACCCCTGTGCACTTGCAAACTGTAGTCTGGATTTTTTTATGGTGGTTTTGGAGCAGTGGCTTCTTCCTTGTTGAGCATCCTTTCAGGTTATATCGATTTAGGACTCGTTTTACTGTGGATATACACTGTTAGCCAAAAGTTTGGAATAATGTACAGATTTTGTTCTTATGGAAAGAAATTGGTACTTTTATTCACCAAAGTGGCATTCAACTGATCACAATGTATAGTCAGGACATTAATGACATGAAAAATTACTATTATATTTTGAAAAAAAAACTTCAAACTACTTCAAAGAGTTTTCATGAAAAAATCCTCCATGTGCAGCAATTACAACTTTACAGATCCTTGGCATTCAAGCTGCAAGTTTGTCCAGATACTCAAGTGACAATTCACCCCAAACTTCCTGTAGCATTTGCCAGAGATGTGGCTGTCTTGTCGGGCACTTCTCACGCAATTATCTGTTGTCCAATGTCTGTGTTTCTTTGCCCACTCTAACCTTTTCTTTTTGTTTTCTGTTTCAAAAGTGGCTTCTTCTTTGCATTTCTTCCCATAAAGTCTGCACCCCTGAGTCTTGTCTTTACTGTTGAACATGAAACTGGTGTTGAGCGGGTAGAATTCAATGAAGCTGTCAGCTGAGGACATGTGAGGCATCTATTTCTCAAACTAGAGACTCTGATGTACTTATCCTCTTGTTTAGTTGTACATCTGCACTTCCACATCTCTTTCTGTCCTTGTTAGAGTCAGTTGTCCTTTGTCTTTGAAGACTATAGTGTACACCTTTGTATGAAATCTTCAGTTTTTTGGCAATTTCAAACATTGTATAGCCTTCATTCTTCAAAACAATGATTGACTGATGAGTTTCTAGAGAGTTTCTTTTTTTGCTATATTGACCTTAAGACATGCCAGTTTATTGCATACTGTGGCAAATCCAAAACAAACACAAAGATAGTGTGAAGCTTCATTTGACAAACCTTTGATATAATGGCAAGTGATTTTCTAGTATCAAATTAGCAATTTAGCATGATTACTCAATGATAAAGGTGTGTGAGTGGTGGCTGCTGGAAATGAGGCCTGTCTAGATTTGATCAAACATACTTTTTAAATTGTGATGGTGCTGTTTTTTACATCAGAAATGTCCTGACTATACTTTGTGATCAGTTGAATGCCACTTTGGTGAATAAAAGTACCAATTTCTTTCCATAAAGTGCTAAATCTGTACATTATTCCAAAATTTTGGTGTATATACTTGTCTACCTGTTTCCTCCAGCATTTTCACAATATCCTTTGTTATTGTTCTGGGATTGATTTGCACTTTTTGCACCAAACTATGTTCATCTCTAGGAGATACAATGAGTCTCATTCCTGAGCGGTATGATGGCTGCATAGTCACGTGGTGTTTATTCTTGCGTACTATTGTTTGTACAGATGAACATGGTACCTTCTGGTGGTTGGAAATTGCTTCCAAGTATAAACCAGAATAGTGGAGGTCCACAATGTTTTTCTGAGGTCTTGGCTGATTTCTTTTGATTTTCCCATGATGTACAGCATAGAGGCACTGAGTTTGAAAGTAGACCTTAAAATACATCCACAGGTACACCTCTAATTGACTCCAATTAGCCTATCTGATGCTAAATGCCTAAAGGCTTGACAACATTTTTTGGAAACTCTCAAACCAGCTGAAAGGCACAGTTAACTTGGTGTATGTAAAATTCTGACCCACTGGATTTGTGATATAGTCAATTAAATGTGAAACAACCTGTCTGTAAACAATTTTTGGAAACATTATTTGTGTCATGCACATAGTAGACTGAGTGGTTAAAGAAGTTTAATGAATTCAACCTAAGTGTATGTAAACTTCTGACTTAAACTGTATATGTTTTTTGAGATCTGACCACAAAATAATCTGTTTAGACCTGTATTTAGCACTGTCCACATGAGATCAGATCACCAAAAACGCATCTTAATACCAGGTGGAAACGGAGTCAAACACACCTGAACCAGGTAATCAAGGTCTTCAGGATTTTTTTTCTCTCCTTTTCTCCCCAATTTCCAATGTGCTCTAAGTCCACGTGGTGCTGTAGCGACTTGCCTCAATCTGGGTGGCGGAAGACGAATCTGTTGCCTCCACGACTGAGACATCAATTTGCGCATCTTATCACGTGGCTTGTTGAGCGCGTTTCTGCTGAGATTTAGCGTATGTGGAGGCCCACGCTATTCTCCACAGCAACTCACCACGCACCCCACAGAGAGCAAGAACCACACATTATAGCGACCACAAGGAGGTTACCCCATGTGACTCTCCCCTACCTAGCAACCGGGCCAATTTGGTTGCTTAGGAGACCTGGCTGGAGTCACTCAGCATGCCCTGGATTCGAACTTGCGACTCTAGAGGTGGTAGTCAGTGTCAATTCTCGATGAGCTACCCAGGCTCCACCACCCCCCTGGTCTTCAGGATTACTTTATTACAGGCAGTGTGTGGCAGCAAGGTTGGAGGTTAAGTCTGTAGGATGTGGGCTTCTGGGAATGGAATTGTATATGATATACAAGATCCAATATTTGGGGTAAAGTGTGTATGTGTGCATCTAACACTAATCAATGTGTACATAGAGAGATTCTTACCGGCAATACGGGTTGCGCCGGGAGGAATAGCGTAAAGTGAGAAACCGATAATAGATGAATGGCTGAAGTAAGCTGCCCTGGCCACTGTGGACACCAAACCAAACATTAAAGAGTCTTTTTTCACAGAACCATACTACTTCTATCTGCATTTTTAAATGTAAAAAATACCTGAAGAGCATGAAAACTGTGGCAGGCATCAAGAAGATCTCATTGCAGGCGATAAACTTAAGGATGTTTTGCTGGTTGGCAGTGAGCTTGTTCAGAAAGTTCCTCACAAACATAAGGCTGTTGGGGCCCAAAGTCTGATGAAGTAATAGAGGCAAAATTAAGAATTAAATGACAAACGTGCATCTCAATAACAAATAAGCAGGGCAGAGAGGCGAAAGATGCTTGCAAATACTTACATCAAGGACATTTTTAGAGTAGGTGGTGGCATGGAGAAGTGAGAAGAGGAACACAGGAAATATGCTCACTGAGAACAAAAGTCAAGGCCACATAAAGATTAAATGAATGCCAAAACACAAAAAACCTTGCCATTTTTCACTAGCTTTGTATGGCTAGGCCTGGACAATATAGCTACAAAGATATAATTTTTTTTTAGCCATATCTTAAAAAACATTTATATTGACATGACAATATTTGATATATCTCAATATATAATATATTTGCTCTTAAAATGGCTAAAGTGATTTTTTTTAAATCAGAGGAACCATAGGAACCATGTTTTACACTTAATGAACACAAGGAAGAATGATATTTAATCATTTTAATTTATATGCACCAGTAAACAACAATACCTATTAATAAAAGACTTTATTTACCAACATACAGTATATTTTTACCCAAATAATTTTTGTAAATAAACTACAACTTCACTCGTGTATTTTTTGGAACCCAGTTGAATGTTATTATAATACGGAATTATTATTGTGGGACCCAGTCAAGTTTATTATTATAATACCCAATAATTCATATTATTTTGAGGATTAGATTTGTTTGTTAGAATGATAATACATTTCATTATAAATCTGGTCAAATGCTTTCATTTAATTTTTTTCTGTAACACTGTGCTACCTTTTAGATTTGCACATTAAGAAGTAGTGATTGCAAAGGTTCTGAATTGCATATTAGTACAATGCAAGCAAGTTGCTCAGACCGCTGAAAACATTGTACCATGATTCCCGCGTCACCCATTCACTCTGAAGTGCACACTGACCAGGTTAATTACATCGCAGCCTTTTGAGGTTTAATAATCACATATGACAATAACACAATTTTAATCTTACGTTGACCCTGTTTACATCTGGTTTTAAGATGAGTCTCAGGATATCTGATTACATGTGGTCAGACAGGACACATAGCTGTTCACACCTGGTCGCTTAAATGTGTCTCCTGTGAGCACTTGTGTTTGGATACTGATGGAAGGGTCTCGGAGTAAATGACAACAAACATCAATCACTGTATCATTGTATTACTGCACGATAATAAACTGCAAAAAAAATCAGAAAAGACAAGGAAAGCATGAACAAAATGTCTTGCAGTTTCTCCCAGGTACATCTGAAATGAAATGTAAAAGTGCTAATCCAACACTTACAGCACAATTATCCATTGATTTAGGGGAGTACCTGTATTAAAGGCACTTCAGATATTCGTGCTTCTCATCTTTGCCCCTGCATTTTAATATCAGAGACACTAAAGTAGATCCGTGGAGTTCTTGTGTTTGTGTATATATCTGCTTTTTAAAAATGTCCAAAGTTTGAACTCTCATTTTAGTGCAGGTGAGAGTTGATGCTTCGCTGCTACCCGGAACACTTTCAGGATTAGCATTTACACCTTAAATATGATGTAGTCGCATGCATTTTGACTACCTACGTATGTTGTTTTTGTGTTGCGGTCGTTTTGTTTGGATCCGAAATGCATCTTAATGCAGGTGTAAACGGGGTCTTTAGTAAATGTGCAGCCCAGAAGGATCATCAAAAGAGTCCAAGAATGCACAAAGTAGTGGTCAAACAAAACTCACATTAAAAACAGTGTGATATTCTCAAATTGCTTAATTTTATATCAACAACCAAATCATTACAATTACAGCCGTGGCCAAAAGTATTGGCATTGACAAAGTTTGTGTTTCACTTCTGTTTTCTGCTTCAGTTGTTGTGGTGTTGATTCACATTGTTTCTAGATTATTGTGCAGAGTGATCACATGCATTTTAAATAATTGCAAAAAGATTAATTGGCCAAAAAAAATGTACTTTATCACAAAAACACAAATTTCACAGTTTTTTGGCCCTGGCACAAAATGACCAGCTAACATAATTTCACTAATCATATCAGCAGCACCTGGGAAAGTGTGAACGAGTACTAGTCAGGTGAAATCACTCTATCATTCTGATTGGATTATAAGAGCATACTGATTGCTATAAAAGGAGGGAAGAAGTGCTTCCAATCATTGTGTTCTTGTTAGCAAAGGTTATCTCTAAAGAAAGACATGCAAGCCATCATTGATTTGCATCAAAATGGCCTCACACGCAAAGAATATTGCACCTGAAAGAACCATTTACTGGATCATCAAGAAGGAGAGAGGTTCAACTGCAGTGAAGAAGGCTTCAGGACGTACCAGAGTGTCCAGCAAGCGCCAGGATGTCTCCTCCTGAGTCGTCAGCTACAGAATCGTGTCACCACCAGTGCAGATCTTGCTCAATATTGGCAGCAGGTTGGTGTGAGTGCATCTGCTTACACAGTGAGGCGAAGACATTTGGACAATGGCCTGGTGTCAAGAAGGGCAGCAAAGAAGCCACTTCTCTCTAAGAAAAAGTCAAGGACAGACTGAAATTCTGCAGGAAGTACAAGGATTGGACAGCAGAAGACTGGTGCAAAGTTATTTTCTCTGATGAAGCCCCCTTCCGACTGTTTGGGACATCTGGAAAATACATTTTCCTGAGAAAAAAAGGTGAACGCTACCATGAGTCCTGTGTTGAGCCAACAGTGAAGCATCCTGAGACCATCCATGTGTGGGGTTGCTTTTCATCCAAGGGAGGGGGCTCTCTCACAATTCTGCCCAAAAACACTGCCATGAATAAATAATAGTATCAAAACGTCCTGCAAGAGCAACTTCTCCCAACAATCCGGGAGCAATTTGGCATTTTCCAGGAGCACCATGTCACAAGGCAAGAGAGATAATGAAGTGTCTCGGAGATCATTACATTTAAATTTTGGATCCGTGGCCAGGCAACTCCCAAGATCTTAATCCCATAGAGAACCTGTGGTCAATCCTCAAAAGACGAGTGGACAAGCAGAAGTCCACAAATTGTGATCAACTCCGAGCACTAATAAGGCAAGAATGGATCGCCATCAGTCAGGATTTGGCCCAGAAGCTGATATCCAGCATGCCAGAGAGAATTGCAGAGGTTATGAAGAACAAGTGTTGACACTGTAAATATTGAATATTTGCACATATTGAGTGTTTTTGCCAATAAAAGCCTTTAAAACTTATGAGATACTTATCATTGTTTTCCAGTATACATTTATTCATTTGGCAGACACTTTTATCCGACTTACAAAAGAGGAAAAAATAAGCGAATCATAAGTGAATTTACCATAGAAACATGTGAAAAAATTATCTACAAATACTGAAGCAGTAAACTTTGCAAAACAAATTATGTTGCTGCCAATACTTTTGGCCACGGCTGTATATAGTGAATATTCAATACATCTCCTAGCACTACAACTATGTGAGAAATATTTCAAGAAGAAGCTGTATTCTGAAAAAGGATACTTGTGATAGGGTAGGAGTTGACAAGAATGAGGGAGTATAGGAGATAGTGGCAGCTGTCCTCCTGTAAGGCCTGGGCCAGGAAGGCTCTGCTCAGCTGAAAGTGAGGCAGCCTCTGATGCAGACGAAGCGCACTGGTCAAGGCGTTTGCCAGCAATGCCCTCTGATAGAAATTAGCAGATGCTTGAGGCCTGGTCAGAGAAAGAGCATTCATAATATCAATATTTTTTTTTTTTTTTAAACTAGATTTGAGTTAGTTGATAAAGTTCCACTTATTAACAGAGTAAATGCATCTAACAGCCTACATAGTCCTCATCAACTGATTTGATGCCACAGAGTTTAATAATTAATGTTTAAATGCAGAACTGTTCCTGTAGGGAAGATTGTGAAAGTACAATGCAAGGGAACGTGACTCACCCAAGCAGGGGCAGAATGAACATGATGGAGCAGTAGACAGTGAACAGCCGTGACAGCCACATAGCCGTTTCCAGCTTATTACTCAACAGGAATTGCTGCAACACATCAATGGCATCATGAGTTAAGGTTGAACTTTCAGACATAGGGCATTTGAAATTTGACAATATAAGTATTATTGCTTGCTTGCCAAGTTTTGAAAATGAAACATGATTTAGAAAATGAAACCTAACAAGTAATTTCACTTACCACAGGCCCAGCCTGAGGGGGCGAAGGTGGACCCCTTTGCTCTGTGTCTGCCATCTTTCAAATATGAAAATGTTTCTGATTCTTGAGATAAAAAAACAACATTAGCTTTAGTTCCAGGCAAAACATCAGCTAAACACTTTACACAATTATGCACCTAGGATGCTTGTTAACTCTGAGACAAAGTGACTCGAGTTAATCTTTCTAATCCCTGTTAAGAAAGTTGATAAGCAGGACCTTTTTGTGAAATTTGCCTGGTGTGGGGGGGTGGGTGAAGACCCACTGGATATCAGAATAATTAGAATCAGAATAAGCTTTATTGCCAGTGAGACACAGAATATAAAACAATGTAAGAGCATAAATACACAGTATGTACATGTGCAAGTGGGAAAGAGCGAGTGGGTAGGGCCCAGAGAGATTCTACCTGCACGTTTCTTCACTCTGGAGACGTTCAGGTCTTGGAGGGTGGGCAGGGGGGCACCAATAATCCTATCAGCAGTCCTGACTGTCCGTTGTAATTTCCTTCTTTCTGATTTGGTGGCTAACAGAAGGAAACGTCTTTGTTACGTATGTATCCTCGGTTCCCTAAGACGAAGGGAATGAGACACTGCATTGATTAACGCATATGGGAGTGCCTTCTTACAAAACCTAGTTGAAACTGCTCTACAATAGTGCCAATATTCTAATATTGGCTATGGTGTTTGAGCCCCGCTTGTTTTGGCGCGAAGCTCTCTGCTATAAAAGTAGGTGCGCAAACATAATTTCCTCAGAATTTCTGACTGAGAAACAAGGCGTGCATAGCTCGTACTTCAAGAACTCAGAGTCTTGTAGTGCAGCTAACATGCGCAATGTCTTGTTCCCTTCGTCTCAGGGACGTACGTAACCGATATGTTCCCTTATGACTTAGTACACTTAACATTGCGTTGATTAATGCATATGGGGAACATAATCCCATCATGCCACACTACACGACATAACCTCTCAGAAAGGAAACATGACGTCTCGTGGGATGGCGACCGATATGAGTATGCCAAAGTTAGTGACCCTCGTGTTTGGCCAGGAGAGGAGCAATCAGAACTAATATATGAACTATAGTTATATAGTATAACATAACACCTTCACAAACCCAGTAGGGAAGGGAGTTTATTTATAATGTAAGTGCTAGTGACTTATTGTAAATTTCAATGGCCTGAATGCAGGCGGTTGTGTAAAAACATGGGGAGCTCGTCCTTAAAGGGAGGAGCATAAGAATATATTTGGCCAACGAAATAACAAGTGCTCTAAACAGAGGACTAGTGAAGAGAGAAACATTAAGTCTACGTTGTAAAACCTTGCGAATGTGTTTTGAGAAGACCATCCTGCTGCAAAACATGTCTTGTAAGGACACACCATTCATCCATGCCCATGAGGAGGCAATGCCTCTAGATGAGTGTGCTTTAACACCAATAGGGTGTCTTACCCTTTGACTCATAAGCCAGGGTAATTGCGTCAACAATCCAGTGATGACAATCTTGGTGATGACATTCCTTTTGTGCATCATCCATAGCATACAAAGAGCTGATCAGTCAGTCTGAACTGGCGGGTTTACTCAACATATTCCCTGTGCGGGTGCTACACTCATAACAAATGCAATGATTGTTCCTCATCCATATTAAATGGAAGGAAGAAGGTCTGAAGGTGAACCAACTTTGCTCTGAAGGGCGTGGTTAGGATCTTATTTACATAGCCTTTTCTAGGTTTGACAGTGGCATTTGAACTGTCCAGACCAAGGCCAAATTCAGACTTGAATTGTTGATTGATAGTGCATGCATGTCACTGACCTGTTTTACTGAGGCCAGAGCCAGCAGTAGCATTGTCTTAACGGAGAGCGTGCACAAAGCAACAGAGTCCAAAGGCTCGAAGGGGAGCCCTGCGAGAGCTTTTAGGACTAAAGTTAAGTCCCAAGTCGGGACTGTAGGAGGATGAAGTCTGGTGGCCAAGGTGGGTTTAATCGTCTTGCTCCTTTAAGGAAATGTATTATTAAATCATGCTTGCCCATAGTGACGCAGGCTTCATATGCGTGATACGCAGATATATTCACCACATACACTTTGAGTGTTGACGGATTCCTGCGTCTAATCGCTCTTGAAGAAATATGAGAATTTAATGTATGGGGAAGCTTATTGGGTCTTTGCTATGTGATAGACACCAATCAGTAAACACATCCCATTATAGTGCGTAGAGGCATTTTGTGGACTCTGGCCTGTAAAATGGTGTTTATGACTGAATTCGTCAGTTCTGGCGCATTTAGTGTGCTCCGTTCAGGGGTCACATATGCAGGTTCTACAGCTTGGGCTAGGGATGCCAGATTGTGCCTGAGAGAGGAGATCCCTCCACAGCGGTATTTCCCATGGCGAACTGTACAGCATCTCTATCATTTCCGGAAACCTGTGTTGCATCCATAGTCACCACTTTCCACCTGACAATCTGCCCCAGAGCGACAACTCGCTGGTAAAAGGCAGGAGCTGTCCAAGGTGCTAAAAGAACCATACAGTGGCAGGATTGAGTGATGCGTAAGCGCCCATGGCACTAAGCATGTTGTGGCACAGTGCGCTTGAGCCAGCACTGAAAGGGTCTCATGTGTAAGAGACCTAACGGAATGATGGCGGATGTCTCCGCCACAAACCCCAATGCTTTTTGAAACAGATTCAGTGGAAGTGTTCTCCCCAGTTTGAACTGAGACAGACACTGTATAATGGCCTTAATGCGCTCGCTCGTGAGGTGTATGTGGTTGCTCGCGGAGTTGAGAAGGACTCCCAAAAAGGAGATTTGTTGGCTGGGGGAGGAGAGTGTTCTTCGCTTTGTAAACGTGCAAGGACCCAGAGACAGTCTGAAAGGCAGGCCTTTGAATTGACATGCTATTCCCTAGAACGCAAATCTCAAAAACATCCTGTGATGTCGTACAATTTGGTTATGAATGTACGCATCCTTCAGATCTATCTACACAACCCAATCATGAGGGCGTACATGCGATAAAATCTGTTTCCGAGTAATCATTTTGAATGGGCACTTTGTGAGTGCGCGATTCGAATGTCTCAGATCCAGGATTGGCCGAAGCCTGCCGTCTTCCTTTGGGACAAGAAAATAATGGCTGTAAAACCCTTTTTGGGCTTGACTATTTGGCAAACCTCTATCCACCTTTTTATGAGGAGATTGTGTATTTCGGCTCGTAACACTGGCGTGTCTTCGGATGAAACCGTTGAAGACAGAACAGCATTGAAACAGGGTGACCGGCATGCAAATTAGACCATATAACCATGTTTGATCATTTTTTGCACCCATTCTGAAATACCCGTTAGGGATCGCCACGTGTAACAGGACAGAGGGCAATTTGGTTTGCTCACCGTATGATATAATGCGTCGCTCACCATAGTGAATGGTTGTGCATAATGTGTGGGCTTTGAGGAGGAAAAGGGCTCTTTGTTGAGAATATGTGAGCATCTTGTGCATTTGCAATGAGCGCTCTATTCTTTTTTTGTGTGCATTTATTGCATTTATTTGAGTGCAAGACACAGAAACAAAATTTTTACCAATATTGTGAATATTGTGTTTGGAGCAGACCCGGAGGAAACTGTGGGCTCTATATTCCACTTACAAGTGTTGTGCCTGTCAGGAGCACTTTTGATGCACTGGGGGGTTTTGTCTGTCAGTGCAGGGCATGTGCCAATACGGCTGCTTCAGTTTGGGCCATGGCTTGTGTGGCCTCACCAGTGGCTCGTGGCGGTGCTGATGCAGCAGGTATGGGACTTTTAAACGGGCGCTGCTGTCTCGAAACAGAGCGAGGTCGAACCGGCTGTGATGTACTCCGTTTTGTCATAAAGTGTTTCATAGCCGGTGATTGCTGTTGAGTCACGATGTAATGCTCAGAAAATATATTCAAAGAGCTGCCAAAGAGGCTGGCTGGAGACACTGGAGCATCCAAAAGAGTGGCTTTTTCCTTATCATTCATTTCTGTGTGGGTCAGCCATACATGTCGATCCAGAACTAGCAATTTGCCCATGGACTTGCCGATGGCATGCACAGTGACTTTTGCGGCATGCAGCACTACATCTGTAGCAGTGCAGAGCTCTATGAATGTCTCTGGATCGAAGCCTTGTTTGCCCATTTTCTTGAGAAGCTTGGCTTGAAATACCAGGAGCACCGCCATTGCATGGAGTGCTGATCCAGCTTCTCCTGCTACTGAGTATGCTTTTCCAGCCAGTGCGGGCATTTGACAACACGGCTTGGAAGGATGTATGGGGCGTGATTTCCATGCCCTGTTACTCACTGGGCAGAGGTGTGCCGCTACCGCCTCCTCCATAGGGGGTAGATGGGCATAACCATCCTCTTCCCCGTTATCCACATTAGAGAGGATGGCATCGCTGCGTAAGCGTGCTGAGGACAATTCGTTATGAACTTCGGGGAAGAATGGGGCAGGAACATGCCTGCTTGATGGCGTCCAGACTGCAGGAACCATTCACTGAGGGGAGACTGCTAGGTTCTTCTGGGGGAGACCACTCGAGGTTGAATATATATATATATATATATATATATATATATATATATATATATATTTTAACACACAATATACAATTGCTTGTAAGGATACAAAACTCCTGCCAAAGCTGTGGTGAATCAGGATTTCTAGACAAGATATGTCTTGTCTTAACAGCTGTCTTGAAAAAGAAATTCTGAGGAAATTGTTTGCGCACCTGCTTTTATAGTGGACAGCTTCAAGCCAAAACAGTCAGGGCTCAAACACCATGGAATGCTGGCGTTATCGTAGATAGGTTTCTACTAGGTCGTGTAAGAAGGCACTCCCATATCAACGCAATTTCAAACGTACTGAGTCGTAAGTGAACAACAACGGACAGTCAGGACTGCTGAGATGATTATTGGTGTCCCCCTGCATGACCGGTCTCTGAATATTTGCCTCTCCTAGCTCAAAGCATATTAACAAAGCTTAAGAGTAAATTTTCTTAAAACAATTTGACAAACAATGTAATTGTATTGATTACCATTGAACCCCACCATCACACAGCAACAAGCAATACTTAAATTCCTTTCTAAAGCAGCGAATTACACTTGTCATAATTGATGACTAATGAACATGACAAATCAACCTAATACAATTACAGATTTGTGGATAGTAAGCGCTGGACAAACGTCGTCAGTGGGTATTTATATAATTAAGCATGTATACAGCATTGCAATGGTCCATTATTTAATTATAATGTGTATAATCCAGGTGAAATATTTTGGAAAAATCTAGAAGACTCTTCATTACCCTGAGGAGCTAACATGTAGCCACAAGCTAACTCTTCACATAGCCTCAAACACAGCCACTGACAGCCTTGACATAACTATTTATGCATATATCAACACCGAGAACAGTAAGATATGATAATATAACTATACCTGTTATTTATTGAAGGCTGTTATTTATTGAAATCTTAATTCCGCCACTCGGTTGCGCACGCGCTCTTCTCCGGAATAATGACGAAGTACGAGAAGTTGGTCAGCTGAACCAATCCTCGCGACCTCTCTGGATTGCCGAAATCTCACGATGTTTCAAAGTACATGCCGCGCTTGTCAAACAACAGCTGTCAAGAGAGTGAGTGTGCCAAAAACAGCACATTCATTTAGAAGAGGAAAACGTTTTATAATAATATTACAATTATAAACATGTGTCCGAACCTTCCCAGATCCACCACACATTCTCTCACACGAAACATAAAACGTGCATTTCAGTATGCCTCATTCTGTCACTCATTAACACTGACTAAAAGTTAAAAAAATAATAATAATAATAATAAAAAAAAATAAATTAAAATAAGTGATCAAGTGGACATCATCAAAGACACTCAGACCCCCTGTTTCAGATGTTTCATTCTCATCAGTGCGCCGGTCTGACCAAACCTGCAGAGTTACACGCGCTTGTAGTAGCTGCAGTGATGCACGCGCGACGTTTCCCGAACTTTTCTGATCTCGACACTCACAGAAGAGACCAGTTTGGATCAATGACAGCTACTGACATTGCACTTTCTCTCTTCATAACGGAACAGTAAATACGAGTATTAATAATTTAAGGTAAGTACGTTTTTATACGCTAAGATTTAAATCCGCTGGCTAGTCTCTTTTTCAAGCTTGATAGCCCACTGATTTTATTTGTCAGATTGTTCACAATTCGCTTAAATGCAATTTTAATTATTGAATTGGTTACAGTTCCCATTGTATTGCATGTAAATAAATAATGTTAACAATTGTTTGCACGTCTCGTGACACCCCATGCGGTGATCAGTGCGCACGGTTGTAAGTCTTTACACTCTTGCAAAGATAGCATCATCTTAAAGCTCATTCATTTTTATAGAGTGCCTATTTTAAAATGCTCTGGATTTGTGTCTATATATCTTTGACTGACACAGATGTTGACATTCGAGTCGCTTCTCTTGAAAGAGTTGCAGAAACAACAGAGCAGGGCAGAGTTTTGTGACGTTGTGTTGCGGACTCAAGGTATTGCATCACGTAAAAGTCATTTTCCATCTCTTGCATTCTTTCTTGCACATAACCTGTTATAAAAAGTTTATAACAGGTTGTTTAAAAAAAAAAAAAAAAAAAAAAGTTTCAAAAAGTTTCAAATTTGAGTGTCTTTCTACTATACATCTATGGACTATATCCTCTCTCTGCATCTGTCCAGGTGTATCTGTGCCAGTGCACAGCTGTGTATTGTCTGCATTTAGCCCATGGCTCTGTGGTACCCTGTCAGCCATGCCAACACCCCAGAATGGACAGAGGCACCTGATTGAGGTCCGGGCTGTGGAAGCCTGCACACTGCTCAGTCTGGTCAGTCTGCTGTACTCAGGTCAGTTCAACAAGAACAAGGAGGATGTCCTCTCAGCAGCCTGCAAACTAGGCATCCACATACCTCAGCAAGACAGCAGAGATCAAGAGAGTCAGATTGGAAAACAGGCAGAGCTGGTGGAGAGAGCATGTCAGACCGAGAATCTGTGCACAACAGTTGCTCCGCTTCCCTTTGAATGTCCAAACCCCAATGAGACCATGGAAATGGTCAATCTGATTGGCCCGTCATCATGGAGGACAGATCCAGGGTCATGCACGTATGCTGCTGCTGCTGATATCACTCTGACAACACTTCAGAATGTCCAGGGTAATCTAGACAAGATGCCTTTCTTTCAAGTCATGGAGGTAAACCCTGAAAGCGCTATGTATCCTACAGGAAGTGGACCTACATGTGTGCCCCAGGTCTACGTATGCCCCCCTGGAAGCTCATACCAGCAGCCACCCACCCCGCTGCAACCCCACCCTTATCCTTCTAACAGCACATATATTGAGCCATTGGCCAGTAAGGGCCAGTCAGCGGTGGGGGGTGTTTCAGAGGGTGAGGAATATGCTTTTGATGGATTAGCACAGTTTGAGAACAATATTCCTGGTTTTATAAAGTATTTCCTAGATGCCAACAGTGCTCAGGGTGCAGGGCAAAGGGGGCAGTGTCATAGAGGGATAAGAGGGATCATCAATACAGAGGGAAGAGCGAGAAGGGTCCGGAGGGCGAGGGTGAGGGGAGGATGTGCTCTAAGAGTGGAGGGATTGAATATTAAGAAATTACAGCACAATATGGAGAGATGTGGAAGGGTGGCAAGGTCAGCTTGGAGTGGGCAAGGTGGGGGTAGGGTTGGCAGGACGCTAGACACCAGACTAGTATTGAAGCATCAAGGGAGATGGAGACGACAAGGGAGAGGAGTGATGATCAAAGAGGAAAGAGAGAGAGGCAGATCTTCATCAAGAGGCAGACCCAGAAAGACAGAGAGCAGAGGCAGAGGCAGACTCGAAGAGGCAGTGAGTCAGGTAGGTGTCTCACAACATCTGCAGATTGCGAGGTATGATGATAAGGAGGTATGGCATAACAAAAAACTAGATTTTCTTGTAACTTAGTTTGAATAAGCAACTTAAAAGAGTCATAATAAGAGTAATCACATTTCCTGCTTGATGTACTTTGAAAATACTCTGTAACTTTCAGAGCTCAAAATTTCCTCCCCAGCCCAAAAATGACTTGTTTTAAAACTATAAACTGTGCGGTGCGCAACTTTGGTAAAAAAGAAAATAAAAAATTGACAAATGAGAAGAAACATCGTAGCACAACTCAGCGGAGAACAGCAAAGCAGTTTATCATTTCTCATGCGAAGGGAGCAATTTCTTAAAGCCACAGTGTGACGAGAAGGAGGGTGTGGCCGGGCCGTGATGAATCAGCTGATTAGCGGGAGAGCAAGATAAAGGGGTGGCCGGAGACGCCGGTTCGAGAGAGAGAGACGCATGAGGCCACGCTGCACGATTGTTTATGTTGGTTTTAAGTTTACCGTTAAAGTTTATGTTTACTGTTCAGCCGGTTCCCGCCACCTCCTTGCCCACCTGTTACAGTGGTGCTGAAACAATGTTGGAGGAGAGATGTGGTGTCGCGGAGTCCTTGCCACTGCCATCTGCCAGGGGAGCAGCCGCGGCTGTCTGCCAAGAAGAGGAGGAGTGGTTCCGTCCACCAGGGGCCAGAGAACTCCCTGTCATCTGCCGGGGGAGCTGCGAGCTGGCATCTGCCAGAGGGCGGATGAGGGTTGAGGACTGGGCGACAGTCCCTTCTCTCTCTCTCTCACTCCTCTCTCTCTCTCTCTCTGTGTTTCCGGTTGCCCTTTCCCCTTGTCTATCCCCCCAGGTTCACAGGAGGCGGGGTGGGCCACCGGCTGACAGAACGGCCGGAAGCGCAGCGGCTCCCCACCAGAGATGGGGGAGGGTGTTATTCAGACCGGTGGCGCCCTGGCCTGAATCTGGCGGGGTAGGAGTGTGACGAGTTGGAGGGTGTGGACGGGCCAAGATGGAGCACGATCAGCTGATCAGTGGGAGAACAAGATAAAGGGGTGGCCGGAGATGCTGGCTCAAGAGAGAGAGAGACGCACGCTGCCATGCTGCATGTTTGTTTATGTTGGTTTAAGTTTACCATTAAAGTTTATGTTTACTGTTCAGCCGGTTCCCGCCTCCTCCTTGCCCATCCAAGGGATAGTTTAAAAGGATAGTTCACCCAAAAATGAAAATGATCTCTTCATTTACTCACCCTCATATCACCCCTGATGTGTATAACTTTCTTTCTACAGCAGAACACAAACAAAGATTGTATGGACCAGCCATAAAATTTATCCATAAAATTTAAATTGTTAAATCCATTTCTTTAGAAGTGATATGAAAAGTGTGGGTGAGAAACAGATTAAAATGTAAGTAATTTTTTTACTCAAAATCTCCACTTTCATTGTGTGCACATAAAGATATTTTTCTAAAAATCTTCATTAGAGTTCTGCTGAAGAAAGAAAGTCATACACATCAGGGGTGGCATTAGGGTTCGAAAATTATTTGATTTCATTTTTGGGTGAATTATCCATTTAATTGTAAGTGTCAGCGAGAGGGTGGAAACGAGTGATTCCATTTTATACATTTATTTTATAGTCATTTATATACATTTTTGGTTCAAAACACTTGCCTGGCATTATAAGTGGACCTCATAGTAAATATTGTATGATATGATCCTTTTAAATTACAATGTAACTAAGCAATTAGACAACATCCAAACAAATTTTATTTTCAGCTGAAGTCTGACTTGATTGATTTCTCTACGTTTATGCCTCCGCACTGGAACTCCATTTTCCTCTTGAAAACTTTTGAAAACACTCTTGAGTACTGCATACTTTGGAAAACGTTGACATTAGGAAACGTTAACTTATTATTTTCTCTTATACTATTGAGGCCAGTTGCACACTATTGCGTCACGGTAGGACAAGGCACAGTTATGGCCCACAAAGTGTGTGAATAGAGGTGGCAGTCCAAAAATAGTGAATCTAATCTGCATACAGACAAAAGTTACATACAAAGGTTTTTGCACTTCTTGCACATCAATGAGTTTGCAGGTTAGTGGATGAAAAAGCAGTGAAAATTGAGCAAACTCAAAAATAAGCAAGTGCGATGTTTATTATGCAATTGTTTGTATATGTAGCCCAAGCTTTATCAGAGACTGTTTTGCCCGAGATGGAGCACTTGTATAAAGCTAATAGGAAAAATAGGAACACCCAATATGGCGGATTTAGAAGTCACGCCTTACAGGTAAAAGAGCCAGTCACCTTTTAGAAACAGACATTGCTTGCCAATCAAATTGAGAATGTGCATGCATTGTTGAACCAGCCTGAAAAGAGCATTTTTAGCATGGTCTGTCCAAAAAAAGCACAATTTATGACACTGTTGTTAGATTTTATTAAGCATTGTCATTTGAAATATGTTATTTGATCGTAATCTTGACCAAACATTTTGAAGACTTTGGTCTTTCCCCTTTCAAGTAGATAGGAGCTGTACTCGCTTGTATCTATAGAAAATAGCCAGGGAGTGTTGCAAAGATGGCCAAAGAGTGGACTGACTTGCCTTGAAATGGACATTCAGTCATTAATGTATGTCATTACTTGGTGATTTGTCTCAAAATTAATCTAATTTAATTGAAAGATATTTGAGTGGCACGACAGAATTTTAAGCAGCCTCCAAAGTTGTAGTTGGGTGCCTACGGATGAAAAACAGCGGCTGCGTTTGCATACGTTCATAAAAAAACATAGGTTTAGAATTTTAGGAAACTGTATGTTGTCTGCCTGATAAAAACACTTTTTACTTTACTTATAGGATAACATTCCGCCTGTGAGTCGACCAAGATGTCGATCACGCAAACGTCCCTTGACTCTACCAGATGTCTCCCAAAATTTCAGTGGAAAAACACTATCTGAGCAGAAAACTCAAAATCCTCTAGCTCCATCGCTGATGCACACCGCGGCTCTCCCAGCTGCCAATCAGACTGTTCTTGCCCAGCCAATGGACTGGCTAATAGATGATGTCATTGCACAACTCCCCTTCATGCCCCCCATCTCTTCAGCCACTCAAAACAATCAGGATGGAATAACGAATACTACAACTTCAGATTCTAACGTTGAAGCAACACACCTGAGAATGCAGTCCTCGGTAAAGCTTGGAGATTTCAGTGTAACCCAACCGCAACCAGACGGTGAACTCAGTGACATACTTGATAGTTTTCTGAGAACGTTTGAGCAACACATTGCTGCATGTGATTCAGACTTGCCCAATATGTCACAAAGCAATGTAACAGAAACATCAACAGATGGAAGCCAGGCCAAAGGACAGATCGCTCACACACACACATCAAATACACATGCCACCAGCACTGGCTCTTTTCACCCATTCAGGGTCCCTATGAATACGACAGCATCACAAAGCCCAACAGGCTCAGTTTCCCAGAACAGACCACAAGTCTCATCTGTCCGTAGACCACAGAAACCATCTTTTTATTGGCAGGTGTCAAGTAAAGAGAAGTCTGAAACTCAGAGGATGACCAGTATCCAGAGAAGGAAGAGGAAGCTGGAAAACAGTGATAAACAAATAGAGACGCATCCATCAAAAAAGAAGACGCAAGGAAAAATAGAAGCATTGGAGAAGCAGGGAGTTGAAGCTCCAGTTCTGAGGTTGAAGAAAAAAAAAAAAACTAGGCAGCTGCATAGTGAGCAAAAATCCATAAGCGGCAAATCTGACCCAAGATGTAATGTTGTAAGTTTACTGAGGAAAGTAATAAGCATGCCTGGCGCCTGCAACGTGAAGTGTTCCACACAATCAACAAAGAACATAAAAAAGACTGTGGATCGACCACAATCCTCAGAGTTGCGTGGTCACATGCCCATAGAGCTTGTAAAAAAACAACGCAGACTGGTGGGTCATGCCAAGAGAGACAGGACCAAAAATCTTCCACAAGGAAGTAAGTTAAAGATGGAGCGTGGAACAGGAACAAAGAATAAGTTGACTAGATCCTGTCCTGAGACTGCTCTTTCTGCTTTTGAGTTAATGAAAAACATCTTGGAAAATCAAAAGGAGAGAGAGGAAGAAGTGAAAATAACAGAGAGCATTGACAAGGATGGCGTGATTAGGGCAGAAGGCCACAATAATAGCAGAATAAACAGAAAAGATGAGGAGACAAGAGGGAGAATGG
The DNA here is from genome assembly GCA_032164185.1 of Moxostoma hubbsi. NCBI lineage: Eukaryota > Metazoa > Chordata > Actinopteri > Cypriniformes > Catostomidae > Moxostoma > Moxostoma hubbsi. The sequence goes on along the minus strand of JAVLUX010000016.1, from coordinate 29,347,329 downwards.
AGGATGCTGGAGGATGGACACGAGAAGAGAAGAGAAGGTGCTCTGGCAAGCCGATGGGAATCGGCAACCAGACCACATCAATTCAGCAGGATCTGCCGTCACCTGAAGGTAAGAGCTCAAAGCGAGAATAAAATGAACCTTCAGTCATTATTTACTAACTTTGTTGTTTTTCCTAACCTGTATTCTGTAATTTTGTTTTCTGTGTGACACTAAATTTTTACACCTCTTTTCCATATATAATTTCATACTGTAGGGACCATATCTGTCAAGCGACAAAAAGGACAACAAAAATCACTACAAAAGTAGGATAAAAGTGGTCCATTTGATTCATGCACTATATTCCAAGTCTTCTGAATTAAATCTGAAATTAAATTGTTACAATTGATACAATTATTTATATTTTAGTCAGTAGTCATGTAATATGATAATGATAATGAGCAGTCTGTCGATCATTTACGCAATTTAAATGGCAACAGAACTCAGACACAAACCGAAGTTGGAATCAAGTGTTTCTAGAGCAGACATGGGCAACATACAGCCCGCGGGCCAGATCAGGCCCTCCACATGGTTTAATGTGGCCCGCGGCTCATTTATTGTAAAAGCTTTTTTTTTTTCATTGGATATTTCAGTTAACTTGCATTGGGACCTAACGCATCTCCACAAGCATTTAACATGCTCAGGGTTGCCAGATAAGAGACACAACACCCCCATTTTGAGATTTATACTTGCGCAAATTGGAAATATTGTTGTGTGCTGAAAGTCAAACCATCAAGGAGACCCGCATCATGACCCTTTTATCATGTAAATAGGTAATGTTTTAGAAAAAAAAGAAGAAAACTCGCCCGCTTTGCGACAAACATCTAAAGTTGTATAAATTTAATTATTTTTATTATTAAAACAGACCCCTGATGTAGAGATTGTTAAATTGAATAATAAATTAACAGGGAAGTAGAGATGGTAAAATAAATGTATAAGCTCAGCCTTTATTCAGTTTTTTAAAATCAAGCAACTTCCTATTGGTCAATGCAGCAAATTCATCTGTCAAATTTCACCAAACTTGTACTCCACTTGAAATCTGTGAGGGGAAATTCTTCGCCACCGGAAGTCCATCGCTTGAAAAAACGATTGTGTGGAATCCCATTGAGGTGACTGTATTTCGGCCACTGAATTTTGCCATACAAGGTAAAATGTGACCACGCTTTTAAGCGGCCTATCTGATCACCCTGTCGGGGTTCATTTGGTGATAATGGCTGGCTGTACATTATTCCTTACAAAATGACTTTGGACAAAGTTGGGTCAGAACAGATTTTGTTCTGTTCCTTTCTGTCTTCAGAAGTCTAGGAACCTAGATTTTAGAGCTCGACAGATTTGTCACTTTGAATAGTGGTTGTATCCACAGTTTTCCTGAGCAACCACTGGATGGCGCCATGATTATTCTAATTGCCTGTTTTCTATTTATGGTCTCAAGACAATGTAAAAACTACAGAAATGAGCAATTCAGATGGAGAACAACCATTTAGGTGTTATTTGAAAATCAGTTTAGTTGAGTTGTGCTGTTGTTGGGTGTCATAAAAACGCAAAGTAATTAAGTATATCAACAACCTTGGTAACCTGCAGCTCTCATCTGGCTATCCATTGAAGCTAAGCAGGGTTGAGCCTGGTCAGTACCTGGATGGGAGACCTCTTGAGGAAAGCTTAAAGTTCCTGCTGGAAGAGGTGTTAGTGAGGTCAGCAGGGGTGTTCACTCTGTGGTCTGAGTGGGTCCTAACACCCAAGTATAGTGATGGGAACAGTATGCTGGGGAAAAAAAGAAGGCTCTGCCCTTCAGGTAAGAAGTTAAATTGAGGTCCTGACTCTCAGTAGACATTAAAAATCACAGGTAAGGGGGTGTAAACCTAGTGCTGCCAAATTCACCTGCATTGGCATGTATCAATTGTTGCCCTTAAGAGTGTGTGTGTGTGTGTGTGTGTGTGTGTGTGTGTGTGTGTGTGTGTGTGTGTGTGTGTGTGTGTGTGTGTGTGTGTGTGTGTGTGTGTGTGTGTGTGTGTGTGTGTGTGTGCACACTATGGCTGTTGTCACATCATCTAGGTGAATGTTGCACACTGGTGGTGGTTGAGGAGTGTCCCCTGTTCAATGTGTAAAGCACTTTGAGTGTAGTGTCAGAAAAGCATAATATCATTAATTGCTTCAAATGCAACTCTAAAGTATCGGCACTATGGAGCCACATTATTATTTGAACAATTGCAATACTCTAAACATCACATAAACTGCACGGAATATATGCCAATGCGAGTAAAAACAATGGGGACCAAAAGCTGAATACAGGCGTAATAGCTTAATGATTCTTCTAAATTTCTCCTTTTGTGTTCCATGGCAAAAATGAGCATATGTGTTTGGAACAACGTCAAAAATAAGCTATGAGTTATTTAAACTACTGAACTATAGCTTTAACACTATCATATTATACCATCAGTAGTTATACTTTTCACCAGTATTCATATTATTATTATTAATATTATCTATTATTATATTCACAGTTCACACATTGTCTGAAGCAGAGAGACTGACTGGGAACAGCTACAACAAACCAACATTTGAAAGTGATGACTCTCCCAATAATTCTCCTTTTCAAATTACTCCATCTGAATCCCCAGACAGCAATCATGCAAAGACATGTAGCACAGAAGACACCATGCTTGACAAAATGACAGATAGACCTTTGGTCTCACATGCAATGTATGCAGACATGTCTCTTGTGAATCTGGAACACATACAAGGGTCCATAGACAGTTCAGAGGAGGACAAGGATGTAGATGTTGTGGAGGTCTCCAGCTCCTTGTCCGAGTCTTTCACTGTTCTGCCGATCAGTACAGATATTGTGTTTAGCTCAGAGGAGGAGGAGGAGGAGGAAGAGTCAGATATTAATGTGACTAGTTAAGATTCAAATTAATTGTGTACCCATTTCTGTTACTCTTTTGAGATGTTTAGCTTTAGAGTTCTGAATAAATGTATGCAAATGCATATTTGAAATACTATAAAATGTATAGTACATGGTGCTGTTTCCCTGTATATAATTCAACCCAGAGGTTATATCAAAACATTTTTTTTACATTTGAGTTCAGTATGAAGTTGCAAGCCACATTCTCTTGTTCTCTTAAGTTAATTTTTGTAACCATTTTGAGAATTAAAAGACATGGATCAAACCAGATCTAATCACCCTGTCGGGTTTCATTTGGTGATAACCTGTACATTATCCCTTACATAAAGACTTTAATTTTGGTCTGTTCCTTTCTGTCTTTGGAAGACTAGGAAAATAGTAGGTTTTGGTGCTTGACAAGAGTTGCATCATAATTATTAATTCTAATTTCTCCTTTTGTCAGTGCCTGAATATGTAAAATAGGCCTAGCCAGGGAACACTAATTGTATGGAAGACAGTGCGGTCTTTTTCCATGTTTGGATTCAGGAAAAATAAATGTACATTCAAAGAAATACTGGAAAATAACTAAGCATCTATTGTAAATTCAAATCCAATATTAAGATGGACTTGGAGGTTCTGTTTATACAGTGTGTTTTCTGAATGTGTAAGAAACAATACAAATTGTGAAATTGCAATCAAAACCTTTTTTTTAATAAAAATGTTTTTTTTTATATATAATGATTTGATGTATCATCTAGCCATGAGTGCGTGTAGCTACCAAAATGCGTTTTATCCATTGAATTTATCCAAAAGATTATTCATCGTTGACTGTCGAGTCACAATACCTACTTAATAAAAACTTTATATTAAGATTTTGATTTAACTATATAAGAAAAACTCATCAGATGTGCCCTAATTAGACAAATAGAAGTGATTTGTTACTGTTATGAAAACCTGAATTTAAAATAATACATTTTTACCTGAGATCCACTACTTATAACAGTGTTCAGTTGAAAATGTTATGACAGTGTTATAGTGAATTGGACTTAGTGTAGTTCACATCTTCACACACACATAATAATTGCACTGAGCACTGAAGTCAACACAAGTTTATTTATTAAGCATTTATTTGTTGATGTTTTTATCCATCTCCTACACATTACACCTGAGCTGCTCTCAGCCAATCCCCATCCAGGGATATGGCCTAACTTAGCTTGATTTGCATTGGTTGTGTGGAGCACCTCAGGAGGGTGTAGTTTAGCACCTGACATTGTCATTAATTGTGTTTGGCACCCTTGTGTAAGACAGGATGATGGATGTGGGGTATGCATGTGTGTTGAGTTCCTAGCAATACAAAGACGCTCGTCAGGAAAAAGTGTGAGTGTGTGCATGTGTATGGTGTGTCTGTTGGGCGGCAGGGTGTTTGGTGTAGTGTCCCCTGGTGAGGCTGAGCTCTTAGTGCTGGATTCTGCGGATGGACTGGATCTGAGGGGTCTGGCTGTGGGAACCCCAGTTCCTCCAGTGCTGGTAGTCTCCGCTGTGCCTCTCACACTCCATAATGTACTGCCTGCCCCTGTATCCTGGGAACTCGTAACACACAAATCTACACACAGAGACAGAGGGTCAGGCAAGTTTGAGATTCAGGGCTGAAAGGACATAATCTGAAAGAAAGAGGGAGACTCACGCGCCACACTGCACATGCATGGAGCCCACTTCAGGGCCACACCATCCCATGCCCTGCAGAGAGGGGTAGTCATCACACAGCTCCGTGCTGCGGCCCAAAAAGTTCTCCTTCTCGAAAATCATCATGCGACTGCTCTGATGAGACTGAGGAGAGAGAGAAAGAGAGTTTCACCACACATATATGAACATAGTGATATGAAGTAATATGGGTGAACACAGGTAAAGTGGGACAACTGGTTAAATGGGACACTTTTGTTTTGGTATTAAATCTTTATTTCTTTTTCTCTGTATGAGATCTTTAGCTATTTAAAATGGTTTTGTGTGAGCGGCTAAGCCATTTGCCATTATATTTTAACTGTGGTTCTCAACCTTTTTTCTTCCAAAAGGCCCTCAATGAAGGCTTAAATATTTCCTCAGGTACTTCTACAGTAATGATGATAAAGCTGCTTTTTTTAGACATTAATATTAACAGAAACTAGGATTGTCAATTAATTAAAATAAGTTCTATTTATATATGTCCAGGAGTTTCATGGGCTGTATGTGCAAGAAACATACAGAAATATATTGTCGGTTTACATGCTGTTCAACTTAATTTCAAGTGTTGTTGTTTTTTTAGCATTTTATTAGGTCTGATTGTTATAATATAACTTATTAAAATAATTTGAAGAGATCTTTACTGAGACAATTGCTGAGGCCCCCTTGTTTGCCTTGGCACCCTAGTAGAGAACCACTGTTTTAAAATAATGCCAGGGATAAAGTATTTGAAATTGTCCCACCTTATACCCTCTACATGTCAGTCGGTTTGTATTTGTAGCTTATCTGTCATAAGGGGTACATATTAGTACCTTATGACGTAAAGGGGGTACAGTCGGTGTACCTTTGAGGGTGCTGTCCCAGTGACAATCTGTTGAACCTCTAAAGGTAAAACTTTTGCAAATTTTTTCCTGAAAATGTTCTCTATTTAACAAATACAACCCAATTTAAGATTCCTTGGACATGAAGGGAGGGAGAACACTCACAGCGCAATAGATAGGTCTGAAAGACATGAGTCTCTCCACGTGGTAGGACAGGTTTCCACTGTAGGCATCCCAGTGAGGATACTCTCCTCTCTCCAGGATGAACTGCTGTCCCTGGAAGTCATGGTGCTCATAACCCACCCAGCTACGGAAACAGAACATCCAGGTAAACCACTCACAGGCACACAATGTTGGTTGAAAAGTCCATCAATACATACTGTACATTGTGTGTAACACACACTGTTAACTCACGCGCCACTCTCCACGCGAATAGAACGGATGTTGTCAAAGCCACATTCCTGGATGTTGCAGCATTCAGAGGTGAACTCCTGACATTTTCCCTGGAAGTGTTCCTGCTCAAACACGGTCACCTAGGACACCAGACAAACATTAAGTGTGTATGTGTTTGTTTATCTTGTATGTCATGAGTAATTAGAACTATTTTATACTATGCATTTATACTATACATGGTATGTAGTTTACCTTGAAGAAAGGAGCCATTCCCATACCAGAACTGATCATGGCGGATCGAGTGAACCTATACATCTTTATATCTATAAATATATATATTAACATAATTACAAACAGAAAGACTGTTGTACAAGACAAGTAATGTTATGTCATGCAATTCTCAATCAAAAGGTACAAACAGTAAACACAAATTTTATTAAAAATAAACCATTTTATTTTTAATAATTTACTCGAAATAAACCAAAGTTCTTCATCGTTGATATATTACAGAGTAATATAAAAATAACATTTACTGATGGTCTTATTCAAGATTAAATTTGCTGCTTGCTATAGTAAAATCTCATGGTTTAAATAAATGTTAATCCAAAAAAAATATTGCATAAAACATGTATAAATCAGACCTCAAATAATTCAAATAATTTGGCCATGAGAAGTTTGATATGAAGTAGACCCTATTCATGTCATCTTGCGTGCCATAATCTCCCTCAGAGCGCGTGAGATGTAATATGGCATCTTACCGTTTTAGTCACTGACTTGCGCTGAGTTCGGGAGTGGCACGCGCCTTAACGCTGTTTTCGCGTGGAGTTTTGAGAGAACCTGGCGCTTCGGTTTTATACCGACCGCCGCGTGCGCGCACGGCCTTGCGCGCGCTCGCCAGAGTGAGCGCGGCGCGCGTGGAGTGCACGCGAAGCGCATCTCCTCTGTGGGACAGACTACAGGGTCGCAAGCTCAGCACATACTATACAGATGGAGGTCGCGAGCCCATTCACTGGCAAGCGCAATGTGTTTTGGGCGAAAAGAGAGCACACAAAAGGTTTGGCCCCAGTATGTTCGTGCAGGTCAGCACTACTGCGTACAAGTCACAATGAGCCCAAAATTCTGGGATTAGCTGGACGAACCTGATCCAACTGAGTGTTGGTTTGCAAGCTGCTGTGGTGATGAAAGTTCACCCGTTTTTCATGCCAGTGAGTTACCATTTTATAGGGACACAAACATAAGTGAAAACAGTATACAGTATAAATAATGAAAGGCTCTTATTTATTGTTAGGCCTTTAACTAGTGGTCGACCATTTATTTTAAATGACACATGCCAATACTCTGCCCCCCTCTCTTGAACTCTTTATTTTATATATATATATATATATATATATATATATATATATATATATATATATATATATATATTAAAAATTAAGAAAATAAGAAACAAAACAACTGAGTTTAAAAATTCATTAAAATTACTTATAATGCATAATGTGAAATATAATGCATTTTAAAGAAATAAGGATACAATAAATGAACATACACATTTTCTAATGTTTGATCATTTCATTTTAGTGAGTTGGGACTGTGTTTCTTATGGAAATATTGCATTTTTATGTTTTAAATGTTGATTTAAGTAATCTATTGGAATATCTGAAGGAAACAAATGTATATATTTTTCTGCTTCAAGAGCAATATAATAGAACCGATTTCATACAGGTGAAACCTGATAGCTTGGTCCATAATTTATGGAGGTCCAGGGTTTAAAGCCCTTGATTTAACTTTTATTATTTGTAAGAATTGCCACAGGTTTGACCATGGATCGCCCTCTAACATTATAGGTCAATATAACTATGGTTTCTTCAAAACAAATTATTATTTTATGATGGGGAAAAAAGCCTAAATACATTTAAAACCTATAATTAAAACTTTTAAATAGACGTCTTCCACTTTTATAGTTTTAATATAAATCTATAACATTTCTTTCAAATCATACCTGTTAGTTACTAAGTTGTTGGTACTACAGTAATGGCACACATTATGTTTTCTCCTCTTTTCGCTCATCAATGCTGTTTAGAATGTCGGGTCAATCTGGCCTTATGAGATATTTGACATTATCCATATGTGCTTCAAGGAAGAAAATGATCGGTTTCATTAAGGTTTTGTGGTCTGGGCCACACTGTTTAGTGAGCTGAACGATCCAGTCAAGCCTGCATGGTTTAAGACATATCCAGCACACAGGTGCTACAGATATTGAGAGATCAGTTGAAAATGTAAACAATACACACCCAAAATGTGTTAATGATGTGGAGAATATTTGTAAATCATAGAGGGCTCAGACAACTTAATAGTACAAAAAAACAACAACAAAAAACCAGACAGTTGTCCCTACGATGCTGTTTCACTAGATTGAGAGTCCAAGTTTAAAGTTGAGAAATTTTGTGGGATATAATTGCATATTGTTTTGAGTTGGAATTCTGCTGCAGAATTCTGTTGTCTGTCTCTCACTGTCCCTAACACACACATACACAGTCTTTCTCACTCTGCTGATGATGTGGGGCTTCTTTTCTGTGAATATGCTGAACACGGCACGTTTCATTGTTTCAATGTAATCCTCACGGACTCAGCGCCAGGGTATAAGAGCTACAGGCATGGCCAAACGCAAATACTCTCAGAGTGAACCCAGGGTACGGACACACACGCACTGAACACACAGGTAAGACAGCAGAATATCCACGCTCACATACACATACAAGTTTAGTTTAGCAGCCGAGACAGTATAAGAGGGTTTCTTTCCTTACATTTCCCTTTGTCCAAACCATTCTACTGTTGTTCCCCCAAAGAACGCCCACATCCATTCTAAATATAATCCATGATTTTATTTTATTTGACTTTTTCCTTTCCTTGAACACATTGTTTTTATAATCACAAAAATTGATAACAGTTGACGCCCTTGCCATTTCCTTACTTTTTCTTTCTTTCCTTTTTTTTACTCCAGACATCATGTCTTCCAGTGGAGAAAAAAAGACTGCCTCCCAGACTGATGGCAAGGCAGCCCAGATCAAAAAGTCAGAGATGGGCATGATGTCCTATAAGGTAAAACATTCAAATAAACATCCACATGCAGATCTCAAATGCTTAGACATTGATGTAACATTCTATTAACAGGTTTCTCTCTTTCTGTTAGATGTATGTGTTCGACCAGGAGAACTTCCAGGGACGTATGATTGAGATTAACGCTGAGTGCATGAACGTTTGCGACATGGGCATGGACAGAGTTCGCTCACTACGTGTGGAGTGTGGCCCGTAAGCATCCCTATACACTCTGCATGTATATACACATACTTAAGAAAGAATGACTTGTCTGAGTCCCTCATGCACTCTCTTTATTTGCCCACTGCAGTTTTGTCGGCTTTGAGCAGATGAACTTCTGCGGAGAGATGTACATCTTGGAGAAGGGCGAGTATCCTCGTTGGGATTCTTGGAGCAACTGCCAAAAGAATGACTACCTGCTGTCCTTCAGACCCGTCAGAATGGTGCGCAAATATACATACAATGCTCTTCCACCTTCAATCTCATTCTTTGTTTCTCTAACGAAACACCTTCAATACATTTTCTCTCTCATAGGACCCTGAGAAGCACAAGATCTGCCTGTATGAGGTTGGCATGTACAAGGGCCGCAAGATGGAGATTATGGATGATGACGTTCCCAGCCTGTTTTCTTATGGATTCACAGACAGAGTTGGCAGCATCATGGTCAGCTGTGGAACGTAAGTGTGCCATACCTGTGGCCCTGTGGTTGTTACAGTATTTATAATTTCCCCTTTTTTTATTTGGGCAACCCTAAGCTTGTCAGTTTTGACTGTTCTTACTTTTAGGAGCATATTAAGGGCTTTAAAGACCCAATAAAATCTGACAAAATTTGAGTTTTGTGGCTTTTAGTCTTCAAAATAATGATTCCACTTGCAACTGACAAGTCATGCAAATCATGTGTCACCAATTGCAAATCATGGTTCATGGCTGTGACATTACTAAAGGCTATTAGCTATTTAAAAAAAGACACATGTCACCCAAACCTTGTGTTTCGATAAGAAATATGGCAAAACAGGACAGAAATCAACGATTGTCAAGCTATTTCTTAGGATCTTTCATGTGTGGTTTTTGAAGGATGTTTAAATATATGAATGAGTTTAAACATCATTGTAAATATCAAGAGTGCTCAAACTAACCAGTAGGTTTTTTGTTTTCTCAGATGGGTGGGCTATCAGTACCCTGGATACCGTGGCAGCCAGTACCTGCTGGAGAAGGGCGAATACAGACACTTTAATGAGTACGGCGCTCGATGCCCTCAGTTCCAGTCTGTGAGGCGTATCCGTGACATGCAGTGGCACCCACACGGTTGCTACACCATGGCCAGCAAGTGAAGGCCAGACCAGGAGAGGAAGAGGAGGGCTGGAGGAGAGGGAGACGGACGCAAGAGGAAGGAGAGGAGAGATGTCTGAAAGGCTGCATCTTCCCCGTGCTGCACCGTTGTGAGGGGCTGAAACTTTATGGGTGACAGACTCTCTGGCTCACATTGTGGTCTGTGTCTGTCCAGCTATTAAAGCCCAATGGGGCTGTGAAATTCCCAGGCCTCAGCATCTCTGTATGGAGCAGAGGCACCAATAAACATATTTCCCCGTATCTCCCTAATTTCTCTCCTCTCTTTTTATCCTGCGTTTTGGCTTATTTCTTTTTCCCCCTTCCATAATATATTTTATTTTTTGTCATCTGTTTTTTCCCCCTGCCCACATGCCCCCCTTTCCCCAGGAGAATGGAAAGAGAGGGAGAGATGAAGGAATGAGGAGAGGGAAGCTCCTGTGCCCTAGATATCTCCCTTTGCCTGCTGTACAGAATCCTGGTCACCTTTTCAATAAAAAAGCTTGATACCAAACTTTAGTCTTGTGAATATATCGTTTCATGCATCTAATTAATTAAAATACAAAGTCAGATAATAAATTAAGACAAATAATGAATTAATAAATATTTGCATTTTCTGGATAATTAATTAAATATTATTATTATGAAATCTGGTTTAAAATATTTATTTATTTTTGTATTTAAATTTTTTGTTTACATTAAACTCGCACATACGTGTTTACATAGAATAAGCTTATAGAAAATTGGTCAAGTATTGGTCAAATACGACTGGTATAAATAATGATTATTATATTTTAACTCTGCAATGTGTATTTTAAATTAATTAGTTATTTAAGTTTAGTATCATTATTAAGGTGTAAAATATTATCCAGGCCGCTGCTGAAGACGTACGTTTACGTTCGTTGTCACGTGCAACATGTAACTTTTCACACCGCTGCTGAAGATGGACCAATCACATTTGCGGATAAGAACGCTTACTGTCCCTTTTACAGAGATTTCTTGTGGAGATTTCCATTTATATATAAATCACAAATACGTTGTATTAATATGTTGAAACGATCAGGATTCTAAGTGTAAAAATGCTTCCGCCAAGACAATAAATAAATAAAATAAAAAAGTCCTGAGATTTAAATGTGGTTCAATCATAGACTGTAAAAAAGAAGGGTTCAATTCAATTTATTTGAGCCTAGAACGCCTCCTGTGGTTTACATTAAAATAAACTTTTTAGTGGGAGTTATAGGTGCTGTAAGGATTATTATCATTATTATAATTATTATTAAACTACAAGCAGAAAATTCCCCTATTCCCTGAAAGATATAAATGAAATAGGTGCAATTAAACACAAAGATCTGTGTGAAACGTGTGGCAAGGCCTTCCTCAGCAAATGGGAATTGTGCCGTCATGAGCGCACACTCACAAAGGGGCAATGCCATTCACCTGTGGCATGTGTCAGCGGTATGTGTCAACGATAAAGTGAACATGCGCAAACGTATGACAGTGCACTCCGGCAAACAGCCGTACGTTTGCTCCCTGTGTAGCAGGGGGTTCTTGTGGCTCTAAAAATGAAATGGCACTGATTTGTGATTTTTGAATATCAAGACACACAGTTTTTTGTTTTGTTTTTAACCCCCTTTTCTCCCAATTTGGAATGCCCAATTCCAACTAGGTCTTTGTGGTGGCACGGTTACTCACCGCAATCCTGGTGGTTGAGGACATGTCTTAGTTGCCTCCACTTCAGAGACAGTCAATCCGCGCATTTTATTACGTGGTTCATTGTGCATGACACCGCGGGGACACACAATGTGCCCCATTGAGAGCGAGAACCCCTATTCATGCAAGAGGAGGTTACCCCATTTGATTCTACCCTCCCTAGCAATTGGGCCAATTTGGTTGCTTAGGAGACCTGGCTGGATTCATTCAGCACACCCTGGATTCAAGCTCGTGACTTCGGGGATGGTAGTCAGCATCAGTACTCGCTGAGCTACTCAGGCCCCCAGGACACACAATTTGTGTAAGCACCTGTAATCTGCACAGCTACTGATCCAAAAAATAGATAAAATATAGAATTGCAAAAATACTGGTTTTAAAATGCATTTTCATTATGTGTTATGTGACTTAATGCATTAATTCAATGTGATTAATCATATTTAAAAAAAAAAAAACATGTTAAAAATATTAACGCAATTAATCATTCCCCCAGACTGTCATTTTTCTTACCATCTGAACATTTCAAGCTTGAAGTACTACCTTCATGTTTTATGAGACTCCATCAGCAGGGGGTAGTAAGCGCAACTCCAGCTGCATAGGCAATGCGCAGCTGTATAGACAACAAACCACACCCAAAGTACACTTTGGTCAAATGCGAATGCAAGGTGCCTGGGTACAGGATGTGTTACGCAAATTTTTTAATCAGCAGAGTGCTCAAACATGTAACACCTGTGTCCGGAGTTTTCTAACTGCCTGTACTCTGAATGCACAGAAGGCCATATTTAGTGGTCCACAAGGTGGCAATACTCACAATTGAGCCGTTGTTTTCACGAAGAAGAGCTAGAAGAATATGTAATCGCTGCTAAACACCAGGAGAGGGAGGTAGAAACTGCAGTGGATTTGCACATCAAAAGTGTGTGTGTGAGGAGGCAGGAGGTACCTGAATTTGTATAACTTGAGTACTAAAGAATATAAAGACATCTTCATCTAAACTCCTGAAGAGAAATAGTCCAGTCAGTGTCTCATAGCAATCGTAGCGTGCAAGCTGTGAATGCGAGTACAGTCAAATTAAGTATACTTTGAAAGGCTAGCATTCGACTAGACTAGCAAAACCGAAGTATTCGGTTTTTAATTATGCTATCATTTACCAAACTCATGCCATCCCAGATGTGTAATATAAATAAGATTTTTATAATATTTCAGCTCTGTAGGTCCATTCAATGCAAGCGAATTGTGACCAAAACTTTGAAGCTCCAAAAAGCACATAAAGGCAGCAGAAAGTACTCCAAACTACTTGGTGGTTTCATCATTGTCTTCAGAAGCGATCAAATTTATTTTGGGTGGGAACAGACCAAAATACAACTTCTTTTTGACTGTAAATGACAAATGTATATGAACATGTCCTTTAAAAAAGCCCCTATAATAAGTAGGCTATATCTTATGGACAAATTGTCCCGATTGATGAATTCAGTTGCAAAATGGACATCAGTGGACAGTAATAATAGGGTTGTTTAGTTATATGGAAATAAACAATACACTGCATTCTAAAGCAACTTTTTGTATTGACTAATCAAAGCTTTACTTGTCTGCTAAAATAATGTGATGAATATTTGAATTATCATTGTTATTATATTTATTATATAATATATGTATAATTATCTAATCATTAGGTAGATATTGAATTATTTTATTTGGGGGTATTTCAAATATTGATATGTGATTAGTTTGATTAATCAGCATATGATGTAATTAATTTGATTGATTGACAACCTTAGTTTGGGATAGTTCACCCCAAAAATGAAAATTCTGACATTATATACTCACATGTTGTTCCAAATCTGACTTTCTTCACGCTAAAAAAAAAACTTATTTTCCAGGATGGTCCAGCTAATGCGCATGCACGTTCTCAAGTTGACTGACAGGCGATGCCCGTATCTAAAAGGTGAACGCTTCTTTTAGCTGTAAGGCGGGACTTCCTCTTTTCTACAGCCACCAAACTGGGTATTACAATTTCTCCTATTTATTTTTAATTCAAGTGCTCCTTTTCAGATCAACAGTATCTGAAATAACAGCCTCAGCCACCATGTTGCGGGGTAGTAAATACTGCCCTCTAGTAGGGATGGGTGGATCGATCCTAAAAGTATCCTCACACAAAAATATCGATTCTAAACTATTTACTTTTTTTTTTTTTTTTTAACTAGGGGTATTATTATTTGGTTACCACGAACAATAATCATAAGCTTCAAAGTGAAATAAAATGGATTAGGCTATATTAGCAAATACTTGCAGGATGGGAACTGTTTCTACTCATCTTAACTTCATAAATGCTGAAAGACACAACAGACAAGCGCTAGTGCCGTCACAAGTCTCGTTCAAACAAGAGGGATCAGTGTCTTGTAGAGGTAATGATAGAAAATCAGAGAAACAGCTTCTGGTGTGTAGGCTATGGCATATATACGTCGTATGCCCTACTATCAGTTTTAGGATTTTGCATATGCACACATGAAATAACTTATGACGCATGTGGCCGCCAGAACAACGAGCATTTGACCCGGAACTTTTTCAGTCTAATAACGCTTTGCCGCAGCACAGTGAATTTTGTTTTTTTTTATTATTATTATTTATTTTATTTTTTTTTTAAATTAACAGAGATTCTCTCTAAACGCGCAAGGAGATGCTCTGGGGCGCACTGTCAAGACAGACAGTTCGACTGAACTTATCCACCAATCAGAACGTTCATTTCATACGCGATTGGATATTTGCCAACCAATCATATTTTCCGTTTCAGTAAGGGGCGGGACATTTCCAACGTCTGACACACAAGCATCCCTGGAGAAACTATCATTTGCACTGCATATTTATTTCCCTGCTAAACGTAAATATCTGAATATACATTTAAATGTAACTTATGCAGTATTTTCACAAAGTTTAATTGCATGTAATTGCACCCCTGATAGTTTTTTTTACGGCTGTCCTTGGTGCATTTTCTCGTGATATCAAATAATTTATATTTCTAAGTAGGAAAACAATTTCACTCTACACAGAAAAGCACATAATATTACACAAATATATATATATATATATAAATCATTTTTATGAAGGCTATATATGGTAATACAAGATTAAGTGTTAATGTGAAAATGACTAAAATAATAATGCTTAACAGTTTATTGCATATTATGAATTAGTTTATTAGTTAGAATAATAATCAAGTATTAACAATTTTCATAATAGCATAATAACAGGAACAATAATGACAACTATTAATTAAAAGTTACTATACCATTGAACCCATTGATTTACTACAGTAATATTGTAGTAGTAACCATGGTTAATTGTGTGGTAACTATGGTTTAACTAAATACCATGGTTAAAATATACTGTATTACTGTTGTGAAATGGTTCATTTTTGTAAAGGTAAACAAAACAGAAGTCTAATCATTTTCTGTTTAGGCAAAACATTTAAAAGACTAAAAATATTATTTTAATTAGCCATTTTATCCAAAGTAATAGCAAAGAAAAAAAATTAACAGAAGTATCGGTATTGGTATTTGTATCGACGATGTTTGACTTGAAAATATTGGTATCGGATCAAAAAGAAAATAAGTGGCATTGCCCATCCCTACCCTCTAGTGTTTCAGACTCAGTAAATATGTTGAGGAAATCCAGGAAGCCTTTCCTAGTGGCTCCTTCTACCTTGATTGTATGTGCTGGCACTGGCAGTGTATAATCCATGTCATTTTGTAACTTTTTAAGAGATGATCTCGCCAGCTACATTGAATATACAGTACATTGATAATGATTGTCATAAAAAGAGTCTGCTTGATAACTCAGTTATTAGCTGATACAAGAATGAGAGGAGAAAATAACAGGTAATTAGCAAACCTCTGTAATCACATTTTTTTCTTTTAAAAATTAAGCACACTATACAAATTCAATACAATCGTAATCAAATAAATGCATATATTAAAATATCAATTAAACAGTACAATTACAACACTTCTCTTTTGAGAAGATACTTTTGCTTAACAGTGCTTACTTTTAAAATAAAATGAAAAATAAGTTTTACAATATTTGTTAGTCTCGTGAGGCCTTGCGAGAACATTCAGATTGCTGAATCGTGTGACCCTTTTTTCCTCATGAAGGAAATTAAGTCTTCTCTGTGGCTTCTATCAACGGGACATCATCCTAACAAACTCTGGATGGTACAAAGATTTAGGGAAGAACACAAAGTAGACAGATAGAGTGAAAACAGGGAAGAGACTGTAAGCAAACATTGGTTGTCATTTTTTATTGTATCTAACATTTTCTCACCTTCAAAATCAACCAGTCCGTCTCCGTTGAGGTCGGCATCTCGGAGAATATCGTCAATATCTCTGGGGTTCAGCTGCTCTCCCATCAGCTTTTTCATGGCTTCTCTCAGTTCTGTGACACTGATTTGCCCATCACCATTGGAGTCAAACTGCACATGGGTCAAATGCAGGTAAGACTACTGATTTCTGCAATCAACACAGTGGCTGTAGAAATAATGTGTACAAGTGAGTGAGTGCACCTCTTTGAAGGCATCTCTTAACTCCTTGACTCCAATCATGTCCGCTGTCTCTGCCAGCATTTTGGGGCCCATGAGCTCCACAAAGTCCTCAAAATCAATTTTACCCCCACCTTTATAAAAACAAAAACAGTCAAAAACACTGGCACAATTCTGCATTCTTGGCAATTTTATATATAAAGTGCATATACATGCACAATCCTACATCATTTATATTTAATAAGCTGACAACTTGTTAGAAACACCTTGCAGCTTTCCTTTATCAGGGTAAGGTCATAAACCACTTTACACCCAGTCATTGTCACACATTTGCTTACATTTGAATTGTGACCTAAGGTTAGACCTAAAAATAGTGCAGAATATTCATTATTCAATCCTAAAACTTTCTCTTTATTTCCAGGAATAAATAAGTAAAAATCCCAGATTTTGTGAGGTTGGCCAAATTTTTAGTTTTCATTTTTTACGTTTACATGAAATAACACTTGGACAGGAGCATAAACACTCTCTTAGTGATCATGTTACTCACTAATTTGTTGACTCAGTTCAATGAGTTCCATCTCTGTTGGCATGTATCCCATAGTCCTCATGCATTCGCCCAGATCCCTGCAGTTAATGTATCCTTTGTTCCTATCAAACTCTTTAAAGGCTTCTCTTAGTTCTGCATAACCACAAGAGAGGAGATGTAATGCACAGAACAGTAGATTTACAATCTCATACTTGTTTGAGGTTTCTGTGTATACCTTCAATCTCCTCTGGCCGCAGTTCTCTGTCCTGTTTGATCAAGGCAAAGAGAGACAAAATATGTGAAACACTGATGAATTCAAAACCTCTCTCTCTCTCTCTCTCTCTCTCTCTCTCTCTCTCTCTCTCTCTCACACACTCTCTCTCTCTCTTTCTCTCTCAATGTCATCAAAAAATACTCAAACAAAACACATGGGTAAGTGTGGAAATGAAAAACTCAAAATGTGAGTTTTAAGAAAGTTAAGGTTGTAGAGGGTGGGTACTATTGAGCAATAATGTTGTGACATTGTAACCACTAGATTACATGGTGAAAGTTGCCTGGCAACAGGCACAGATAAGGAGATTTAAAAGGTTTAACTTTAGGAGGGACCCAGAGATACATGCAAAATGTTGTTCAGAGAGTTAATGGGGTTGAATGACGTGCCATATGAGAAAATCCCCGAGCTTTTCCATTTACAGCTATATATATATATATAATACCCAATACTGTATTTTACACACGTGCACATACTGGCATATTTCCCAGTGGATTATAGATGACACAAATCCAATACTGAATAATTTGTCCATCAGCTGAGAATCATGCTGTCCTCACATTTTTGCTGCACAATAACTGGAGAAGAACCAACGTGGCAGTTTTCTGGTGAAATGAACACTAGAGATGCCACAGCCACAATGACTTTTCACACAAATCAGATTTAAATGGCAGATTATCAATTCATAAATACTGGAGTATGAGTCCTGGTTATGAGTCCTGAAGAGCATGTGAGTCAACACATGAACCGAAATAGAAGCACCACAGCAATGAGCTGTCTCCTCCTGCATATTGCAGCCCACTTCGGCATATCTCGGCACCATTTCAGGGCCCTTTTCAGCATATTGTGGCCCAGTTTTCCTGATTGCCAATCTGCCTCTGCTTTAGATCAAGGTTTTGGGTAAGGAGGTAGGCAGGTTTTAATTAAATTCTCAGTAAAGCATAATTCTTAAAAATGTAACTCGCTTTTAGTGCCACACAATGGACATTTCATCTCAGAATTGCAATGATACATATAAGGAGTATCAAAACATAATTTTGCAAAAATGTCAACACTGTCACATAATTTTTATGAGATCAGGTAGAAAATAAAGTTTTTCTACCTGCATTTGAAAGCATTCATCACATCCTTAAAAATATTTTAATTGTTGCAAAATTCAATGAAAATACTAGGAAAACGACTTGATTTGAAAAGATTTGTCTTGGAAAAATAGGCCCCGTCTAATTTTCACAACCCATAATTCCAGAGGTTTTCGTCCGCTGGAAATTGTTTGCAAAACATATTTTCAATGTTTCAACTGACACCAATTAAACAGATAGTTCACCCAAACATTCTCTCATCATTTACTCACCCTCATGCCATCCCAGATTTGTATGACTTTCTTTCTTGTACAGAACACAAATTATGATTTTTAGAAGAATATTTCTGCTCTTTAGGTCCAAACAATTAAAGTCATGAAAGTAATCTATACAAATCCAGTGTTTAAATCCACATCTTCAGAAGCAATATTATAGGTGTGGATGAGAAACTGATAAATATTTTTTGCTAGAAACTATTCTCCCCGCACTGTAGGGGGTGATAAGCATGTCGAATGTGAATCACCAAAAACACAAGAAGAAGAATGTGAAAGTGGAGATTGACTGAGCAGGAAGGAGAATTTATAGGAGAAAAAGGACATCAATATTGATCTGTTTCTCACCTACACCTATCATATCACTTTTTTATTTTGATTTAACTACTGGAATGTTATGGATTACTTTTATGCTTATTTATGTGATTTTGGAGCTTCAAACTTTTGGCACCTATTCACTTGCATTGTATGGACCAAAAGATTTCTAAAAATCTTAATTTGAGTTCATGTACATCTGGGATGGCATAAGGGTGAGTAAATGATGAGAGAATTATTATTTTTGGGGTGAAATATTCCTTTAAGGTACACAACAGTACAACCCATTAATGTCTATTCCTCACACATTTCCTTCCAGGTCACATTAAGTATGGCATCTACCTTGGCTAAGGTCTACAGCTTACAGATTTTCAGAGTTTCAAAGATTTGGACAATTTTGATGGCTGTCCAGTCAATCACCTGAAGCTTTAACCAAACAGAAAAGCAAAGGAAAACTGCAAAGTTACTTTATTTGATGCTTTTGGATTTAGCTGTCTCTTGAGTTGTATGAGGTATTAACTATCATTTGAATGGTCGTTCACAACATATTTAGAAACCACATTGTCATTGGGGGAGTGAAATGTAGTAGATGATCCACAAGGATGATGAGAACACTGAGCTGAAACGGCAAGGGTTCATATGATGTGATGTGCAGAGACACTGGGTGTTCAGTTTGAATTTTTCCAGTACATACGAGCTGTGACTTTGCGAAGCCCTGTCTTAGGAAGACACATGCTGGTCCGACGATGTTATGCAGTATGGTGCAGTTTTGGACCAGTGCATTCAGAGGCTCCTTAAACTCAGAAGTTACTTCTTTTTCTCCGTCTGCTTCTCCGGGTGGGCAGGGCCCTGGTGCCACTGGCTCAGGACCTTTACCCTCAGCCACACCCTTAGGGTGGGGCCAAATTTTACTTGAGACATAATCTAATTAAGCACAGTTTAGTCAATTTGCTTGACATGTCATTAACTTCTTAATCATGAAATAAACATGATGATAAATATTACCTACTCATCTTAAAAGTACATTTAACACAAATGCACACTTCCCAGGATATGTCCTGACTTTCAGATATATTTGTCTTACCTTCCTAATTTTGTTTTTCATGGATGGTTTGGTGCAGTTCCCCATGCCTTATTCCTCAGTGAACTGATGTTTTCCCACCTCTCCTCTTCTGCCCTTCTTAGCCCTTTTTTCACGAAGTGACAATATGACACTCACATGCTTCCATGTTCAGCGAGGAGTAATCACTCTAGTGAACCAAGTAATTTATGGCTATGTTATTTAATTAGCAAAACAAACCCAACAAAGGTACCTGTAAACCTATGCATGCTTTCTCTTCTAAAAGCTTTTCTTTTATATATCTGACAAAACAAAACATAACAACTTAAAAAAAACACTAACACTTCCAGAGTTTAACAGAACCAGCATACTTCTCCCCTATTCTTGCCATTTTCACTTCTCTTTCCTATCCACTCACTCATTCTACTCGGGTTGTAGTCCCGCGCAAATGAGTTTGTTGGAGAGCTGAGAGAGAGAGAGAGAGAGAGCGGGAGGGGGAGGGGGAGGTACATGGAGGGTGAGAATTAGATGAGAAACGAGAAGCTTTTTTAATCCCACTCTATGTCAGATTACAGGCAGAGAGACATGGGACCATGAACAGGGAGGAGCGAAAAAGAGCGCAAAGAGATTTGACGAACAGAAAAGAGGAGGAAGAAATACTGATAGCAAGAAAGAGTAGTAATAGACCGACATATTGCCCATACTAATTAATACGGCAATATTTGACCATTTTAAAATTATCGGCAGTGGGCCAATATTCATACGCATTTGCCTGAATAGTTGAAGTAATCATTCCCCCTTTTTTTTCAGAATTTTCAGAATCTAGCAACAGTATTGTCAGTGAGTAATGCACTTTTTTTGAGTAAATATTATGTAAAATACATCTGTTTTACAAATTTTGTGAATGTCTCATTTGCTATCATTAAATTGTATTATAAATAGTGGGGTTCAAATGTCTGAGTCCACACTGAAAATCTGGGATTCAAAATCTAATTTAAAAAATATTTTAGTATTTTGAAAGATTTTTGAAACTTTATGATGGAATTTGTAATATTATTTGTAATAAAAACTGCATTTAATTAGAAAATTGCAAAATAAAAGGATCATACTGTACATCAGCATTGGCCATTTAAAAAAACATATCCGTCAACCACTAAGAAAGAGTACATAGGTCATGACATGAATATGAAGAAATTAGAAATTAGTGATCTTGAAGGTTACGTGAGAGTAATTGTGACTTGAGGTTGATGGGCTATATATGTGTGTGTGCATGTGTGTGACAATCTAATCAAAAACACACCTTTGGGCAGATGAACCAAGAGCTCCTCTTGTCAATCCACATGAATATTTCAGTAAAACCCAGGGGCATTACTCAGCTACAAGCCTGCTGGACCTCTAATCTACTCTAATCCACATATACACAAACATGTGTGTTCGAGTAATATTAAAGTGTTTTTCTATAACGCCTTTATGGTTTGCAGAGATTCAGAATGTTTTTGCCATGTTTAGCAAATAGGTAAATGCTGCTCTTTAGAGTGTAATATACAGTGTATTGTAATAACAATAAAAAATTGTGTTTGTTTGAGTCTGCACTTGTATGGGCCAACAGATTAGCTGAGTCAGCTGAGGTCGTTTAACAAGCGACTGGGCGCTGTGGGATTGTAGATTGCCAGATGTGTTTGTGTTCACCAGATGTTGCACAGCAGACTGCCAACTGTGTGAGAAATAATGACAGAGTTCTGTGCAAGCAGTGACAGTGAGTGACATGAAAGTACAGTAAAAAGGAATAATTTTAGGTTATGTTGTTATAATCAGTTATTGATGTCATACACATTTTTTTTTATTATTAGAACAAGTGCCTCAAACTACCATCCAATTGGTATATGGGTCGAATATGGTGAATCTGAAGATTTCTTATTGCCCATTAAAGTGTTAGTTCACCCAAAAATGTAATTCTCTCATTATTTATTCACCCTCATGATATCCTCGGTGTGTAAGACTTTCTTTCTTCACCAGAACACATTTGAAGCAAAAGAGAAAAATATCTCAGCTCAGTAGGTCCTTAAAATGCAAGTGGATTGAAGAAGCTCCAAAACTCACAGACAGTTATCCATACGAAGGGGTTGGGAGGGTTCATTTTGAAATGTATTCCACTACAGGTTACAGAATACATGCTGTAAAATATAATTTGTAACATATTCTGTTAGATTACTCAAGGTCAGTAACATATTCTAAATACTTTGGATTACTTCTTCAGCACTGGTAGATTTTTTTCACTTGTTTTGACTATAACATCTCTACCAGTACATTAAGACAAAATACACATGTTAAAAATACATTCTCTGAAAAACCCAAATATCTTATGCTGTGTTGTTTCTAAAACAATATCAATCTAATTGATCTTGTTTTAAGGATTTTTAGATATTTTTACAGGAAAACAATACAAAAAAATGATCAAGAATATGATTTTTTGTCCTAATATCAAATGACATATTAGGAAAAAATGTATAATGTAAATATATATAATATATAAATATATAATATATAAATGTAATAATATAAAAATGATTGTGTCTGGTAACATGTGCATGTAAAATGGCTAGAAATAGCATTTTAGCTTGTGTAAAGTTGACAATTTACTCAAGGTTTATTTCGATTTCTTCTGCTCCAAACTTACTTCAAACTTACTTCTCTGTCTGCTCGAATGAATGTAACACATCATAAGAAAGTGTTTCACCACTGTTCAAATGCACTTTGGATCACATCATTTATATGTATAAATGTTTCCATCTGAAAGGACTAAATATGAAATGAAACAAATGACAATAAAATGCAAAGTAATCTCTTCAGAAATCAAAATACATTTTGAATGTAACTTTATTCTAAATACCAATTATTTAAATTGTAACTGTAGTGGAATACAGTTACTTATATTTTGTATTTTAAATCTGTAATTCTGTTACATGTATTTCGTTACTCCCCAACCCTGGCCATACGACACCAACTGCTAAATTAAAGTCTTCTAAAGCGACATAACTGCTTTTGATGTGAAAAAGATCAATATTTTTTAACTATAAATTGTCGCTTCCGGTCAGCAGCGGTATGCATGTGTGATGTAATCATGTTGGCACGTGAGACACTTGAGAGCTGATATATGTGCGACACATTTGGAAGAGCAGTGCTGTGAGTTGGAGGAACGCTGTACAGAAGCTTAGTTGGTTTTGGTTTAGATCTGTATTTGTATCTGTTTGTTTACTCACAATGGTGCATTTGTGTGCTTATACTGGATGTCTCAACTGAGAGAAAAACTTGAAATTACATCTGTAACATGCCAACACATATACGTTAACGAGAGACCACGTGAACTCAGCACTCTCAGGATTATTTCACACGCACATACTGCTGCTGACTCATTTATAATTAAAAAGTACTCAATTATTGATCTTTTTCACACCAAAAGCAATTATGTCGTTTTAAAAGACGTTCGTTTAAAGGTCGGTGTCGTATGGATGACTGTCTGTGATTTTTGGAGCTTCAAAAGTTGAACCACAATCCACTTGCATTTTATGGATATTTTTCTCATTTTCTTGAAATGTGTTCTGGTGAAGAAAGATAGTCACTTTCCTGTTTACATTTACATTACATTATTCTTTTTATTCTTTTCATGAAAATGCATTATTTATACCAATCACATACAATTAATTTGAAATTTCCTTTACATTTCCATGATCAGAAAGGAGCAGAAGGAAGAATAATATTCTTATATTTATCTGCCCCCTGTTGATGGAAACAAACAAGGCTGTGTGCTCATGTCTATCAAAATGTTTGGGTACAAGCTCAATTGCATGCTTAATGTATAATTGCCACAATAACAAGAGTTAACATTCGTTTAACACTTGTATTGTTTTTAGAATAATTCAAGATTAGTTCCCCCTGTTTTAGAAGCATGATAGGCTGGTCCTAGCCTTTTGGTGGCCCTAAGCAAAAATCTTTGTGGGTGCCCCCGTCAGTATGTTCGTAACACTACTAAAATGTCTTTGATAGTATGGGGGGCCCCTGGCAGATAGGAGGCCCTAAGCAACTAGCTTAGTTCGCCTATAGGGAGGCCCGGCACTGGCATGACATATGTGAGATAGGGATTTAATTTAATATTGTATTGTTTTAGAAATAAGCTACTCCCTTTTTCTTACCTTCTAATTTAAGCGGAGAGCAATGCTCATATCCAGTTAAACCCCCTCTGCTTTATTTATTTACTTAAAGTTAATCAGATGTCAGGCTAATCAACATGAACCCTTTTATCTAACTACACTACACCCATTCTCAGATAACTAAAACTAATGGATAAAGTTTCAGTAAAGGTTCTAACGACAGTCAAAGTACATAAACCAGAGGCTAGGTCAAACTTAGATCCAACAGAGTTGGCAATTTTTTTTCTATACTTTTGTCTATTGATTTAACATGATGCCTCTATTACAAATCCTGCTCGACCGGCTCCGAGCGAGTTTCGAACCGGCGTTTCCAACATGGGAGGCAAGCATGCTAATGAGGAGGCTAAAGGCTACAGCCTCTAGCATCGGTACCTAGTGCATCTCTTGAGGCCAGGGAGTGAGGTTTACACATACCGCACAGCTATCAGGTACCAGCTGGCTCCTATTACACCTTCTTGCTTGCATTTAATTTAAACCAATGACACAATGACTGTATCTTACTTAATTAGTTTATAGCTATCCATGCCTTCAAGCAAATTAAATAATAATGGCAATGACAAACAATGATTCCTCTTCCAGAAAGGTGAGTGGGCAATATTGGGTTTCTGGTGTGCTCACCACTGGTGATTCAAGCTCATTATCAAGTGATTACTGCTCGAAGCAAACTTATCCTAGTGTGGGAATGCAACACCGCAAGGGTAAGACCAGGCCGTGAGCAGCCACGAGGGGACAGATGTGCTTGTTAGGACAGCACTTTAACCTGTCATCTTGTCTCTGGCTGTCACTTAACCACTAAACTGATAATGAAGTAAGTCTATAGTCCACTTTGGCATTGTGAATTGTCTTAATTTTTTAACAGTACATCTTTGCTTTTTATCATTTACAAACTTTTTTGTTTAAAAAGTACGCTTGTTATATGCTGTAATGTAGTGGCATTCATCCATTTTAAATATGAAATATATAATTAGGAATATAATATGAATATCAATACACTTTTAATATGAATTTTAACATTTGATTTAAGTGTCTGAGCACTTTGCCATTGTAGTTATATAACTGAAAATTCTGAAAAAATGTTTGGCGATTTTTTATTTATTTATTTATTTTTAAGTATGCACTTTAAAGAAGATTTTGCACATTAAAAAGAACCTGGCAACCACCATTAAACTGGTGCTTTGACGTGTGTTTACTTCTTCTGCTCGATATAGAATCATGTCACCGTAATCGTACACAATATTGAATGTTAGTTAGCCAAGTGTTTAGTTCAGGTTGTAAGGGTGCAATATACTGTATGGCTAGCCATACATTATGATGATTTTTTTATAATTTAAATATAAAATGTTGGGTCTGAGCTTTGAAACAGCTGTTACTATGTTAAAGAATGTGTAAATTAGAATAGGTATGAAACAAGTGGGCGGAGCTTGGTGATGCAGGTTCTGTATTTATGTATCTAGTATATTATCTAACAGAGAAGGGCCAAGCACTGCCCGTCTGACTATGGTCAATGGTCCAGTGGGTTCAATGTTGCACTGTGCATTGGTAATGGATGGATAGATAGTCATGCTCTTTTCCAACTGATCATAGAAGCACTTTTTGGTTCTGGAAAGACAACAATAAGCCCCTTTTAAGATTAGTCGTTCACTTGGCAGTCGGCAGTCATCTTTTTAATACCCCTGGGCAGTTATTTCCAGTCATGAAAGGAACGGCTTCTATACTTAAATAGGGAATAAATGAAATATCCCAAAACTGTTTATTAAGATAACATATTTCAAATTGAAATAATATCAGAAAATGGCATCATAAATTGTGCTTTTTTTTTTTCATTTCTTTTTTTTCTTTTTTCTCCATTTTCTCAAATTCGCCTAGGGTGGGCCAGAATGTTAGTGATTATTTTTTGTCTACAAATAGATATTTATAAAATAGTTTTAAAAAAGATTAAATTCTGCTTTCTGAAAGTGTGAAAGAACTGTTTCAATCCATAGCCTTTCTGTTGATAAGGAAAATTTGGAGAAAAATACACTTGGGGAAAATTTGGCCCATCCATTTTTATTGAGACCCAACCAAATGTAATTTTACATGGTTCAATACATGTATCACGGCAGTTCAGAGGTGAAATTTTAATTTAAAATTTAATCATTTTTG
Source organism: Moxostoma hubbsi (assembly GCA_032164185.1). NCBI lineage: Eukaryota > Metazoa > Chordata > Actinopteri > Cypriniformes > Catostomidae > Moxostoma > Moxostoma hubbsi. Next base: position 29,320,952 of record JAVLUX010000016.1, on the reverse strand, counting down.
GGCATTAAAACAACAAAACCTACCTCCCTATCCTAAATCTTAAACCTTTACATAACCGATAGTGTCATAAAAAACAAAAATTAGATTAAAAAAAGATGAGGTTTTGAATGTTAATACTCTACTATTTAGTTTTAAATCAACAAAGCCTCCCTACCCTAAACCTTAAACCTTGCAAGTGCAATGCTTTATCAGTTAAGCTACCACACAATTTGATCATGCATGAACAGATATGTAAATGTAGATGGTTATGTAAAGCAAACCTTAAAATTAATCGCTTTGCAAGTCATGCACTAAAGTTCGTTTTTTTGATGTCCTAAGACAGCGTTGTGCGTGGAAAATTGGGAAAAGTAAGTCTTTATGAACTGATTTTCTGCTATTTTACTTGTGATTTGTGTGGATAAACGTAATTGCTATCGTTGCACATCTAGTGCTCATTTCACCAGGAAACTGGCACAATGCTTAGAACAAGCCATGTAGAAAACATTTAGCAAAAATTTAGGTAAATTAGCGTGAGTTTAGCGAGACAGTGTGACTACAACCACCATAATGTGTGTTACAAAGTGACCCATTTCCTTCCATTAGAAGATTTATTGCTGTAGGTAGAAAGGCATGAAAGGATGTGTATGGGTATGAATGTCCATGTGAGTTTGTGCTCTTGTGTGTTCTTACTTGGCCAAAAACAGAATCCACAATGGTTACAAGGTCGAGTTCCTCTTTCTCCTTGTGTTCCCCAGTCTCGACGGGCTCCTCTTCTTCTTCTTCTTCTTCCTCCTCCTCCTCACCATTTCCAGCTCTTCTGGGAGGCTGGATGGGCTGATTACTTTTATGTCCCATTTTAGGTTTTGTATTGCTAAATGCCTCCACCACACCCATTTCAACTTTTTTCTTCTGTTTCTGTACTTTCTTCTTGATCGCCGCCTGGACCTATGAGAGTGCACAAGAGGTTATAGATATCTAATACCAAGCTGAAGAAGTTGGATGACCAATTAGCAACTGGCATGTTGCATAACATAATTATAATGTTAATTGCTTGCAAAGTTTACCTAATGGGAGTGCACAAAATTGTTAAATTATATAGAACAATTTTTACATTGCATTTTCCTGTAGATATTATTTATGCTTAAAATAATAATGCTTTTTACGTAATCTATATACTAGTCTACTCAAAAAGGTTGAAAAAAATTAGCTCTTAGCATACATACCCAATTATAATGTATAATCTTTTTTTTCTGGGAACATGGACCAAAAATATTAATAAAATTATTATTAATAATTCATTTTACACTCCAGATTTTTTGTGCAATAAAATTCTGCCGGGAATGAAAATGTCCCTCCCCCTGATACCACCTGCATCTAACTACACTTAAAAAGTGGCAATTGTTACGTCATGGATCTGTTTTTACTTGATTTTACCTATAAAAATAGCTTTTTATAGTATATCCCAAATTGTCAAGTAAGAAGTATGTCAAAGCTAGAAATAAAACTGCTCCTCAAGTAATTTTATGTGGTCTTTAAGCTATCAAAATGTTTTCAATCACAGTGGGTGGAGTCATAGCAATGATTGGTGGTTGTGGGTGGAGCTAAAACTGTAAACAGCTAAACATTTCACTGATACCTTCTTACATAGATAAGTCAATCAAAAAATCGTTTTGTCATGCCGTAACAATCCAAAAACAACTGTGATGCATCACAAGACAAGCACACACATGCTTTTACCTAAATTACACCATTTAAACAGTATAATTAAAGTTATTGAACACATACACTGTAATCTTGAGCACATTATATACAGAGCTGAATTTTTTAAATAGGAAAAATGAATCCCATTTCTAGGAATAAAAAGCATATACATACACAACCCTACCTGTTTTGCAGATCTCTCCTGTGGAGCGCTCATTCCGCCAGCAGGACCTGCTCCTCCTGCTGATCCTTCTCGAATAATCATGAACATCACTGCGAAAATGACACGCTCTCTCTTTCTCTTACTCTTCTTTCTCTCTCACACACACAGTAAGACAACACCTGTTTTACCCCTCCCAATTTGGGCCTATTTTAAGTTACTTCAGTGCATTTACAATTGTTACTCTCCACTGAATTTCTCAGAATTATGTTGGGTAACTCAAGCCGACTTGGTAAGGGATGGTAAAACAAGATAATTTTTTAGCAGTCCTTCAATGTCCTTATAAAAAATGAAAATAAATGCACTTAAACCTCTTTCTGTTTTGCCATATTTTTCAATCTGTATTTATGCCTTTTTGTCTCTCTGTCTGACTGGCACTATGATCTGCTGATCTGTAGACGTTCCACTGTTCTTGTCATTCCTCTCTCTGCCAAAGTGTGTTTTATCCAGCGAAGGTAAAGAAAGACTGAAGGATACCGTGTCTGTTTTTCAGTCTTCTTACATTAAGCAGGTGACACTCTATCCAACCGATACCGTTCTCTCCTTATCTTTCATTTGCCCTCTCTGTTGCAGGCTCTATTCTGATGTGTGTGGAATTGTTAAACAAAATTAATTCCAGGTGAGGGGTTGCTGTGTTAGTAGAGCAAAACAACAAAGGATTTATATGAAGTCTCTCTCTCTCTCTCTCTCTCACACACACACACACACACACACACACATACAGCACACACTGATAAAAGTGGTAATCTACCATAGTTACCTTTAGCCACTATTTCGACATGATCTAACCCTTAACATTTATTTTGTAGCCTAATGTATTCAGATTGATTTAGTGCTGTTAGATATTTTTTTTTACTTAAATTAAACCAGTTACTTTAAATGTTACCACATGAATCACAGTTTTATGGTTAACACTTTTTAATGCACACACACACACACACACACACACTTACACTGAAGTGTTTATCATGTATTCTGCTTGATCTAACCCCTAAAAATGACTTTCGTTGGCGTAACTTAAAGAAATAGTTCCCTGAAAATGAACATTTTCTCATCATTTACTCAAACTCATGCCATCCCAGATGTGGATGACTTTCTTTGGCAGAAACGTGTTACAGAGGAAAATACATTTTGCTTCGCCTACAGATGTTAAAGCCAAAATTTTTAGCCTTGCTAAAAGACACAGAGAACAGAGTAACTCACAGTGAACATTGGCGTCACATTTACATGGTGGAGGACTTGAGGGAATATTTGTTTTTTTTGGGGGGGAAGCCAAACTTGCTGAGTTGCATCTCGTCAGGTAAACTACATTTAAGGTATTGCCACACAAGTTTGCTAATTACTGTCGAGCTCCAGATAAATTCGTAAGATACTCAGAATTTGTAGTATCTTTACACTTACTAGCTACCAAAAGAACCATCCTACCTCATGTGACGGATCCCCCGCACACCCAGCTGCCGTTCAAACCGGTGATGTTATTGGACGACCCGATTTCTTAGCCACTCTTTCTGTCCTTATACATTATACTATGTAAAGCGCTTTGAGTGCCTAGAAAAGCGCTATATAAATGTAAAGAATTATTATTATTATTATTGTTCATTACGTCGTTAAACGTTTATCACCTTTCATTTAGCATGGTATATTTGCTCAAAGGGAATCAGAGAGCGCAAAAGGGCGCGATGAGGCTAAATGTTGATGGAAAATGTTGTTTGAAAACATACTTTATTTTTTAAATTCCATTTGCTGCCACTAGTAGTGCGTAAATTAGATCATTCACATTTAAGTCCATTGTTACTGTCAATTCTCCTCGCTGCTCAGTAGATCGCGAGATGCACGAAGAATGTGAAACTCCAAAAACAAAGAAGATGAATGTGAAAATGAAAATGGAGATTGATAGGAAAAAGGACTGTGGTGGTGGGGGCGTGGTTGAGCACTGGCCTCTGATTGAAGAACGAGATCAGAAGATGAGAATGGTAAGGATCATCACCTGGCAATGATTGTCTCTAACAGCTGTTTGTCATTGCATTGAGAGTTGAGACGGGTTTTAAGGGCAAGCCAGATGCCAATGAGGGGAGAGGTGCCCAAACAGACACACACCAAAATGCATGTGTTAAGTTTGTGCTGTAAAGCCCTTTTTCTCCCCAATATAGAATGCCCAATTCCCACTAGTTAGTAGGTCCTCATGAGACATGGTTACGCACCTCATTCTGAGTGGTGGTGGACAAGTCTCAGTTGCCTCCGCTTCTGAGACAGTCAATCCACGTATCTTATTGTGCGTGAGGAGGCTCATGCTACACTCCGTGAACCACGCACAATTTACCATGCCCCCATTGAGAGCGAAAACGACGAATCGTGACCACGAAGAGGTTACCCCATGTAACTCTACCCTCCCTAGCAACCGGGCAAATTTGGTTGCTTAGGAGAACTGGCTGGAGTCACTCAGCACACCCTGGATTCGAACTTGCGACTCCAGGGGTGGTAGTTAGCATCTTTACTCGCTGAGCTACCCGGGCCCCTGTTTGAGTTGTTGTTAAAATAAATTGACTGTTTGAGGTTAATTTTGCCATCTCCCACTTCCTCTTTGCACACCATCCTAAGAACATTGTTAAACTGGTGCCGTAACCCGGGAGTTGAAGGAGGAAGAACGCTGCCATGGAGGCCTGACTTCTGGAGGAAATGTTCAAGACCCTCACCAACATCCACCAGTCACAGCATCAAGCCCTCCTCGAGTGGCGCATGGAGCAGGAGCAGCAATTCATTGTGCTCCTCCAGGCTCAAGTGGAGAATCGGCAGGTGCTCCGGAGCTTGCTACACCAGGAGGTGACTGCCGCTGCGACTCTGGACCCCACAACTTCCCCGCCCCATGTTCCCCTGGTCAAGATGGGGCTCCAGGATGATCCAGAGGCTTTCTTGGAGCATTTTCAGCAGACGGCAGGGGCATGTAGTTGGACAAGCAGCTAGTGGACGGACTTCTTGTTACCGCTGTTGTCCAGGGAGGCCCAGCTCGCAGCGCATTAGTTGCCAGCAGAGAACTTCCTGGTGTATGGCAATCTGAAGAAAGCCATTCTTCAACATACACCAGAACAACACTGCAAATGCTTCTGCTCGTTGCAGGGCAAGCACGGCTGGCCATTCGCCTTCACCCAACAGCTCCGGGATGCCACCATTAATCTCCCTAAATTTGATAAGTCTATTTAATAGATGTATTTACCATCACATCATTTTCTGTTCAGAACACCTACAGTAAACCTTCATATCTAAACTGAAAAAAGTGGCAACATGCAATTGGGATTTATCTACACTCCAAAATAAATTACATTCACTATCTTCAGTTTTACTCAACCAAAATAAAAAGTGTCTAAAAAAATTGTCTTTGTCTTTACTTAATCCGTTTGCTTTGGAACAACATTAATATTTTTTTGTTTGGTTGACTGAAACTGGGCAGAGGATTTCTAGTTCACAGCATGCTTTGCACGGGACTCGACAGGGAAAGTAAATGTTCAAATTATATGTATCTTTCAAGATGATTGTAAAGGGGGAGACTTGTCATTGTTTTATGTTTTGTTATTTGTTAAGAATTTCTGTTGTATTGTCATTTTGGGGGTTACCATCTTGGTGAAGAGTGGAGATTGTTCTTAGATTGAGGACCAACACATTGTGTGTATTTTAAATGTTGCTTTATCTATTGAGCTATTGTTGTGCTAACTATAGCATAGTGACCAAGTTGCACTCAGTTGTGCTTCCCACCAGCATGTGTTTAGCATGCTAACATTTACTGTCACTAGCTAGCATATTCCTAAAAGACTTTCATTTGTGTTATTTTAACATGTCAAATTTTGTTGGGTTTACTTGCTACATTTAGGATCCCTTTACTTGAAGTATATAAGTTGTAAGTACATGATCATTTTAATTTAAGAAAACTAATTTCAAACATGTGGAACCACTGTCCATGATTGAATCAAGTTCAGCAAAAGAGTTTGTGTGTGTGTGTGTGTGTGCGTGTGTGCATGCGTGCATGTGCATATGTGTACTTCTACTTGATCTAACCCTTAACCATTTCTTTTGTTTCTGTTTCCTGAATTTTCAGGTTGATTTAGTCAAATTAAATAACATTTTTGACTTGAATAAAACTAGTTAATTTTATAATGTTACTACAAGAAGATTTATTTATTTTTGAACACTGAAAAAAAAGTTGTGATGAAAGTTCCAACATCTAAACTGGTTTGATTCAGGTCAAAAATATTGGTAATATCATTGAATCAACCCACAGCCAAAACAGTTTTTAAAGGTCAGATCAAGTAGAAATAGCTCCTAAAGGTAACAATTAGAGGTTACCACTTTTATTCAATGATTCTAGCATGAAATCACCTCTCTGTCTGTCTCCTTCACCTGATGTATAATTGATGGATTAAGAATGAGGAGGAGAAAGCTCAGTAACGGAAAATGAAAGAGGAGATAAAAACAGATGCGTATTTGTGCGTCAGAGGTCATGGTAACAGGTGAGAGCTCAAGCCTGGGTGAGGGGAGAAGAGGTTATGCCACTGACGACATAACCGAAAGGTAAAACTGCAGGATTGAATAACAATTCTTTCTGACAATTTTATAAGGATATCTAATTACTGCTATCAATAAGGGAAGACATAGGAGGGGAGAGAGGGATATAGGTAGGGAAAGAGATACTTGTAAAGAAAGGGTAAGGAAAGGGGTATTGAGTATAAATAACCAAAGAGGGAAATTAGATCCTGTTAAGGTCTATTCCTAATTGATTATTCAAATGCATTAAATGCCACGTGTGTGCACGTGTCTTGTGGTGTTTCTGGAAATTGGTCAACATTTTTTTTTTCCATTCTAGGGCCCTGTTATAATATACACTGGCATTATACCAGTGAAAAGTTTGGACACAGCTAATCATTCTTTGTAATGACTATTTTCCACATTTTATAATAATAGCATAAAGTTTTGTAGGCACAGTACATATTTGTCTACAAAACTAACTTCAAATATATAAGAAAATTCATATCAGAAGTTATTATTATTATTATTATTATAATTAAAGATTATTAGGAACATAAATTCAGTCAAGTTGGTCCAAACTTTAGACAGGTAACGCATTTTATTAATAATGTTTCGAACACACATCTCATCAAGGCCTGCTTTTTATTTCTTGTTTCATATTTACAGTTTTCATAAAGATATAGAAAAAATTATATATAGAAAAATAACAATAATAACTGATTGGATTTTTTTCCCTCCATGTCATGCTCTTGACCCAGACATGCTTGACAGGTGAACTGTCTCGTCGAGATGAATTAAACATCAAAGAGAAGTGAACACTCTCTCAAGATCACTCGGCTGACTCAGACTCACGGCTACAACCTGTCACACATAAACTTTTATGTTTTTTGAGGGGGATTATTTAATCTCTCTTGTTGTTACAATTCAAATAACGGGTAATCCCACACATAGCATTAAGATTCCAGACTAAAACAGAAAGAAACAAGAGACATTTTATTCAACGATATGTATATCAGTTCAAACTATGTGCAAACCAAGAATTGCTGATAAACTGACTGAATCTCGGATGTAGGGAATTTGGCTTTGACTGACATCCTTGTAGCTATATTGCCATTTTAGACCTTATGAAAAGGTTGTCAAAGCATGTCATTAAAGTTCCTCAGCCATTAGACATTGCCAGCATTTCTAAAAGTAAGATTTTATATATATATATATATATATATACACACACAATGGGCTATAAAAGTCTGAGATTGACATTAGTGAAAATGCTTCTATTTTGCAATTTCCCCCTTTTTTTTTACAACAAAATATATCAGCATAAGTATTTCACTGAAAGATAAATTGAAATTGACTCTTTGTATTTGGATATATCACCCTTTTTCTTTTTTTTTTTGACTGCATGCACTTGAGGTGGCATGGTGTAAAAGATTGTGCAGAATCTGATGATGTTATCCGGTCATGATTTGAGAATGTTCTACAGCATCTTGTGTGCTTCAATGGAAGCAAGGATATCTGACTCTTTGTCCAAATCAGTTAACATGGTCAGAGTTACACATTTGCTTACATTTGATCATCTTATGCTGTTCATTTGCTGTAGGACTAAAAACCCATTTATACTTCAATCGTTGCACATATATGAAACATTTACCTACATATATTTATGACAGGGTAATGTACCAACTTCTGAGAGACAGTGCTTATGTTTAGTTCATTTTCCATTACAGCAAGTCTTTTGTCTTTAATATCCCCCTAGTCCACTATCCATCATATAATGCACCTGCATTTCAGTATTCTAATACTATTATTCAAAGACTGTCCACATGAGGGCTTCAGACTGCAACACACCACTCAGCGCTTTCAATCACAAGTAACATAATTCAGTTCTTTGGTTAGTTGCTTGTTAGTTGTCTTGAGGAGTATCCTTGCTTATAAAGGAAATTAAAGGAAAAGATACGAAGACAAGCCAAATGATACGATAAACTCACCCACATAGCTGTATGCCTCACTGACAATGTTCTTTAATCTCAAAATTGTAAGTCTTCGGTTCTGCACTGAGAAAAATATGTTGAATAAAAATTGTGCTTCATGTGGTAACATCTGAATTAACTAGTTTTGTTATTGTTATCATGTTATTAAACATCGCTGAATCAATCTGAATACAGGTTCATAGCTAAGGCATAGACATTTATTTTATTTACTAAAAAACCAGGCTGTGAACAACCATTTAAGCCTCAATCTATCAAATCTAGTTTTTAACACAACATGTACCCCTTCGCTGCTTCTCCATTAACAGACTGTCCTGAAATGAATTAGAATTTTAGCACTTTTTTCTCCGGTTGAACTTTCCTCATACAGCACTTTTGTGTATTTTGCTGATATGCATTTGTATTTTGGTTTCCCTAACAGGGTGTATGTGGTACACGGATAACGGATGTTTACAAAAACTGAAACTAAGTCTGAAACAATGATGGCTTTTTATGATGGTGTCCGCATCACACATTCAGAGGTGTGTAAGTGTGTCTATTATCATTTTATGTTGTAATGCAATTATTAGATATTTTTTTGTTCTTGTTCTTTGTATTCTTTCAAATGATAGGTGGACAGTCGTGACTGTGGCAGGTTGAACTTCCTCAACTGGTGAAGGAAGTACAACCTCTGCTGGGCCTTTTTCACAGTGGAGTCAATGTGGGTCTCCCACTTCAGTTTCTGTGAGATGGTAGTGCCCAGGAACCTGAATGACGCCACTACTGCCACAGTGCTGTTCAGAATGGGGAGCGGGGTCAATGTTGGGGTGTTCCTCCAAAAGTCCACAATCATCTCCACTGTTTTGCATGATATGCAAATTGAAGCAGGTCTAGAAAGGGCCCAGTGATGTCCTTCAGGTGGGCCAACACCAGTCTCTCAAATGATTTCATGACCACAGATGTCAGGGCGATGGGTCTGTAGTCATTAATCCTCTGATTTTTGGTTTCTTTAGGACAGGAATGATAATTGATCATTTTAAGCAGCATGGGACTTCACACTGCTCCAGTGTGAAGTTTTTGGAGGGTTTTACTTAAAGGGAGTACTTTGATTATTTTGTGAAAACTTGTGTATTATTTGAGCTGTGAAGTTGTTTGCATACAAATTTTTATAGCCATTTTAGGGTTTGTTGACATTACATCATTATGGCAATGAACTTTACACAGAAAAGTTAGTAAGTGATTTTATCACACTAAAATCATTTATCATCATTGTTAACAAGCATATTGTTTATGTCTTTTGGCTATACTTTTGAATCAGTGAGTATTGTAACGTTATTAAAATCTGTAACTCAGATTTATTTTTTTAATTTTTTTAAGAAAAGTAGGAAAGAGATTAAATAGTGACTGCTACGGTTCAGTAAATGGCATGGTGAGTGAAATTTGAGTCTTTTGTAGCACAAGAACATTCTTTTGATTAGAATACACTGCAGTATCCTACATTAAAGAAGAAGAACAATAAAGTGATTTGGTTTGGTGTAAGGGCTCATTCTAACAAGCATTTCTTCTTTTGTAAATATGATTGGGACTGTGTATTTTACAGGAGTTTCTTGTTCCCCAGAATGATCCTAGTGCTCCAGCTGATCTGATCTGCACTTGGCAAGGTAATAGAAGGATATTGCTGGAGTGGGTTGGTACATTTAGATAACAAAATCATTTTTCAGAGAGCCTCTGCACAGGAGCCACTGTGTGTGCTGTTATGATGATGTTCATGAGGTTGTGCCTAATTGAAATGTATTTTACCTCATGCAGGTAGAGATGAGCAAATCGTAAACTCTCCTGTGTCTTTCATGGATCACTGCCCTGAGCAGGAACAGCAAGACATCTCCACACCTCCACCTTATAGCAGATTAGTTAAGGAATAGCCATCTATTGTTTTTAAATCCATGTTTATGGTGGTAAGATGCATCACTGTATGTACCATTAACTTTCCCCCTAATGGGAAATATAATTCATTAATTAGCCCCAGAATGTGGAAGGTCGGGGAAGTCCCTATTTTATTGTGCTTTATTGTTACATTTGACTTGAAATTTTTCTCTTGATATTTATGTTATTGTCAATGCCATATCAATTTTAGAAGATCTTTTAGTTTGTTTTTTCATAGGCCTGGGCCTTACCTTTATACCTGATGAACTGTGATTATTTTGTGATATACGTGAAACCTATATATACAGTTTCCAATAAATAACTCTCTAAAATAATCTAGGTAATTTCTGCAGTACTAGTATCACCAAATGGAATTTTAAGCTGATTCCAGAAAACCCACTGTCCTTCAATGGTTGTACAAACAGGTCGTCCTGGCCCAAACTCTGTTGTGGTTAAACACCAAACCACTATTGGTGGTTAAGCCAACATTACTGTTGGGTTGGATGGATCACTCAAACAGGATTGTTAGAATAGTGCCACAACGTAACACTTTTAGGTGAAATAAACCTACAAATGGCTTACTTATAGTTGCTTATTAAGCTGGGACACAAGAAATATTTATTTTCACATCAGCTTGAAAAATGGTAAGAATTTTGTGGTTATAAATCTACAAATGGCTTCTTCTGAATGACTGAGATCAGACTGATCAAACACAGGAATTTCTTTCAAATGCACTTCAATGTTGGTGCTCTTCTCATATGCAAAATAAGAGGTTTATTCATTAAGGCAAAAAAATAAAAAATAGTGAAATTTTTCGCATATAAGCCAGAACTTATTATCACGCAATTCAAGTCCAGTGATTTTTGATTGTTCTAAACAAAAAAGACGCAACACTATTCTGGTGGAATTCAAAGATGTGATGCTTTATTATTTTAACAAAACTGTTTAAACCAAAATGGCAACAAAGGATGATGTCTTAAATACCCATTTGATTACAATGGATTGACGATTGTTAATTTTGAGGAACAAAAAATATTCTCTCTACCTCACCAACACTAAAGACAGGTTTTATCAGCAAAATGATTAGTAAAGATATATGATTTGCATGCTTGTGTTTTGGCATTGCAAGGTGCTATTTTATCAACCGTTGATCCCTGGTAGCATGAATTGGCTCACAAACTTTGGTTGAAAAGATGCAAATATCGAGCACTTAAGTCAATTACATGCCACATATTGTCTGCATAACTTGGAAGTTTCATTTAACATAGTTGTTTGAGATTTCTTAATACTATAAACTATGTTATTGTGAAACAGAGAAAATAAGGATGCTCGGAACTGTAATTTTGTGAAGAGAAAACTCAATATTGACAAACAAGTGAACCCAGAGCCATAGAAGGTTTATCAAGACCACTCCTGCATGATAAACATCATAAGATCATTACCACAGAATCTGTTGATATACCAAAAAGATTCCACTTCACGGTCCTCCAGCAGTTAAAACAATATAAAAATGATTCTGTCAAGTATACAAGAAAGCACCCAGGATCAACACATTTAGCACAAACAGGTATTTCTTTAGCAAGTTTTGAATACTTTGCACTTACATATTTCAGAGCCATCATTAACTATGCAAAATTCCACAACAATCACATGCTCCTTTTAATTCATTTGCCTTTAATTGGAATTCATATGCAAACTTCTTCAATTCCCCAAACAAATCAAACAGGTGGTGCCTGAGGCTTCTTGACGCGATCCACAGGACCTGCTGTGGTTACATTAAATACATTAAAGACATAAATGAATATTCCTTTATTGTACTGAATACACTGTGCAACATGCCTGTGTAGAGTGACTAAAATGGCCACAGGGTGAAAATAATTCTCCATTAGCAACTGTGAAGTATTGTTAATTACATTAGATTAGACTGAATAAAGGACTGACCGTGGAAATGTCAGAGCAATGCCATGCACAGCGCAGATGCCTTGTGTAACACAAGGTGTGTATTTCACAACAAATCTGTGAAATACTTGACAGATGCGTTTCATTTTGCCTGGTAAAGCTGCGAGATATAATGTAACATGTCTTGAGTACTACATCCTACACCTGATTGTGGATACTGAAGTAAATATCACAGTGACTACCTGTCCCTTTTTAACAGCAGTATTTTAACAGTTCAAAATTGTGGATGTGTGAAAGACAGCTGATTCACTGTCAGGATTTGATAACATGCATAACCCAGTTTTTACTGTAGATTTTGTTGATTTTGTCAGCTGAATGACTGCTAGAAGAAAATAAATAAATACTGGCAGTGGACTAGGACTGTTTTTAAGACATTTTTTAAAAGAAAATGATGTCTGCTTCATTTGCCATTTAAAGGAATAATCAAGGTTCAGTGAAGCTCACTAAACATCATTCGTGGCATAATATTGGTTTCCCCCCCAAAAATATATATTTTGACATCGTTTATTAAATTTTTTTTACAGTGAAACACTTCCAATGGAAGTGAATGGAGCCACTAAATAAATGCTAAAATACAGTTTCAAAAATGTAGCCACAAGATAATAACATTATATGTATTAACATGACTTTAGTGCTTACTAACCTTTTATGTAAAGTTATATTCAATACAAGAATTACTGGGTTACATTGTCATGCAACAAAGTTGTAAAACTGGATTTATCTTTACACAGAAAAGGTTTGTAAGCAATTTTATCACACTAAAATCATATTAACATGAATATTGTTTACGTCATGTGGCTATAATTTTTAAAACAATGTATATTTGAATATTTATGGATTGGCTCCATTTATGGGGGGCGGGGGTGTTTATAAATTAGGGATTATTCATAATTATTTTTTGTGGAAATCAACATTATGCCACAAGTGCTGTTGACTGAGCAAAACATGTATTGAGCCCGGAATATTTCTCTATATTCATCCATTGTTTCTCTCTATTAGCAGCACTTATAGCAAATAATCTGCGTTTTTCAGAGTGTGTTTGATGGTTAGACTTTTCCCTTGAGAGAATTGACAACTTTCACAGGAAGTGCCTGCATGTGTGGTGGTGAGCGAGAGGGAGAGAACGAACCACAAATGCACAGACTAAACTAGATTTGGCATTTCACCTAGGAGGCGAGTGATTTTACTAAATCATTTTTCTAATTTTGGCATGAAAATGATTTCATAGATGTAATGAAAAAGACATCTTGTACATGAAAACTTATTGTACCTTTCAATTCCCCTGTGCACAATTGCACTAAAAATAAAAGCAAAATCTAGTAGGTGAATTTTTTCATCTGTGGTGAGTGCTTGGCAGTGATGTGGGGAGGTACAAGAGCTAGATAGAAGCTACTGTATGATAGTTTGAAGCTGGGATACGTAAAGTGGGCATAAATGCACGTCAAAGCATCTGGAGAGCCATAGAGAGACCATTTCCTCGTGCCGTTTCCTTTTTGAATAATGGCACGATTCTGCACATCAGATACAAAAATCTCAATATCTCCCTCGATATAAGACTCCTCTGTCCTTATTTTAACAATCCCGGACCGCCTTTTCACAGATAACGAAAGCATTAAATCTGCCTCTGTGCACCTTAACTGATGTTGGCCCCGCCCATTAAAGTGTGGCTCCTCCCCTTTCTGCACTTCCAGGCTTGCACAGACTCTGCTTCATTAGCAGCTACAACCCCAGGCTCCCCTGTCCTCCTCCTCCCTCCTAAGAGTGACCGTATCTCCAGATCCGCTAGGTGGCTGGCTTAACATCAGTGGTTTCTGAGATTTCAGCTTGTGCGCCACAGTCATAAAAATGGCCTCGACATGGTCGCTATTGTTCCGACTGCCTTCATCATTTCCAAAGGGGTTCTTGGCTGAGGTCTCGAACAGAGGCATTGAGTGGGCATCAGCAAACTGCTGTGCTACATCAGTGCTTACTTGAGCGGCGTGGCGCAGGTCACATTTGTTGCCGACCAGGATTCTGGGCACCTCCTGACCCAGAGCATGATGACGGCACTCCTCGATCCACGCCGGAAGATTCCGAAAACTAGCAGCATTTGTGACATCATAGACGAACACCACAGCGTGGACATTACGGTAGTAGTGCTGAACCATGCTCTTACGGAAGCGCTCCTGGCCTGCAGTGTCCCACAACTGTACCTAGTTGACGGAAATGGGGAAAAAATGGAAAGGGAAATATTCTGGGTTCAATAGATGTTAAGATCAATCGACAGCATTTGTAGCATAATGTCGATTACCACAAACATTCTTTGCGCCTTTTTCTTTCGTTTTTTTTTAATATAAAAAGAAAGAAAAAGCACAAATCAAGGTTACAGTGAGAGGCACTTATAATGGAAGTCAATGGGGCCAATCCGTAAACGTTAAAATCTGTTTAGTGATAAAATTGCTTCCTAAAATTTGTGTAGTTATAACCAGTTTTACAACTTCATTGCCATGACGATATAACGCCATAAACTCTGTAATCACAAACTACGATTTTAAACAACTTTACAAGTCAAATCATTTACAAATTTTAACAAAATAATTAATGTAAGTGCTTTTATAAAATTAAGCTTCACATTTTTTCCCTTTAAACCCACCAGAAATTGGCCCCATTCACTTCCATTGTAAGTGCCTCAATGTAACCATGATTTCTGAATTATTTAAAGAAAAGTTTATTGTTGTGGAGATTAACATTATGCAACAAATGCTGTCGACTGAGCTTAACTTGTACTGAACCCAAAATGTTCCTTTATTATCTGTCGACTTTGTCTTGCTATGTTCAAGGACAAATACCATACAATGCTGGGACAATGTGTTAATGCATGAAAGAAAATAAACATGCAGGTATTATGTGCATGATGCAGCATAAATGTTTGTGCATGAGAAACTAAAACGTTTTAGTATTTTATACGTTTGTGCAGCAGTGATGCGGATAAAGGGTTTATGACAATGGATAGCTAGGAATATCATATGGCAAGGAAAAGTGAGCAGTCTGCATTGATGGTACAGCTCAAAGAACATTGCCAATCATACATTAAATTAAATTCCCTCATTATTGCACTTCAGCTATACGAGGCGCCTTCTGAAAACTAGGGATTTTCAATTCTGACTTTTTTTGGAGTCGACTCCAATTCCCGACCTTAGACGTAAGAATCAATGGAATCGACTCCTTGACTCGAATCTCCACCCTGTCCTTACTAAAAATAAATCAAGGCCATGGCAAAAGGGTGGTCATTAGGGGGCAGTGCCTTCCAAAGTGACACAATGCGGCCCTTAAAAATGGCTTGTAAGGCATGAGGGGGAAAATGAAGTGAACGATAAAAATCCTCAGGAGATTTCACTTGTATTAGCTTGTTTAATCCAATAATTTAAAAGGAAAAACAGCAGAATTTATTAAGGTGCAGCAATCTAACTGGGTGAGAGAAACTGATCCTAGACCAGCATAACTGGGTGAGAGAAAAATATAGTTTAATACTTAGAACACAACTTGGGATCCCTTAGTTCGAATTTGTGCTCCATCAAGTGTTTTGAACGCAAGAACGTAACGCATGTCTGTGTTGTTCTGCTGCTGGATGGTTGTTTTCTTCACTGTATAAACTGTGCATTGCCACACAGCTGAAGTTTCGCTTACTGCCCTCTGGAGTAAACAGGTGACACAACGTAGGCAAATTTTCCAACTTATATCAATATTAAATGGACGATCTGGAACGATTTCACCGGGAAGCCATCTGACCAGCTTAAATACGGGACAAATTGCATCCCATATTGATTCAAGTTATCGGCAAAGTTCAACTCATTATCACACACTCAATGTATTTTTTATTTTTTTTTAAATGTGCTCCCCGAACACATATACTATATAAATTATGAAGACAAAAAATATAACAGCACAATAGTATAACTGATCAAATTAATCCAGTTTAGATACATTGCACATGTTACCTTGAAATGCCTTTTGAAAACGTCAATCCCTGGTTTCTGCCAATAACCACATTTAAAGGGGGGAAAATAAGACAGGCCAAAAAAAATAAAAATCGACAGTAGTACATGGTGGAGGGCAAAATAACAAGCACTCACATACACACTGATAAAACCAGCATCAGTTTATTTTCCAACCACTGCTCCATGCATTGATGTAATGCTAGTAAAGTAAGGTTTCGTCTTTTCAAGACGGTCACACATCCTCTCTCTCTTTAGGATGCACATTCATTAATCATGTACTTTTGAGTGAGAGATAATGCGTTTCCCACCTACATGTGGGTGTAAGATATGTGATTGGTTCATAAGAAAGCCAATTCACTGATTTGCGCCAATCACAACGTCCTGTTCGGAAAGCTACCGAGTCGATAGAACAAAAGAGTCGATTCCTATATAGAGTAGTGATGTCCAGTTTGTGAACCAACCAGTTCTTTTTAGTAAACGAGTTGAACTAGTTCACCAAATCGGATATAAGTATCTGAAATATCTGCTTTTACCAACTCTCCTTTGCAATTAACCGTTCCAACTAGTTCACAAATCGGACTGAAAGCTTGGGTCGCAACAGCTCTCGAGTCAACAGTGCACTGATCCGAGGACAGCCGTTCTCGAGTCAACAGTGCACTGATCCGAGGACAGCCGTTCTCGAGTCAACAGTACACTGATTCGAGAACAGCAGCTCTCGAGTCAACAGTACACTGATCCGAGGACAGCAGCTCTCGAGTCAACAGTACATTGATCCGAGGACAGCAGTTCTCGAGTAAACAGTGCACTGATCCGAGGACAGCAGCTCTCGAGTCAACAGTACACTGATCCGATGACAGCAGCTCTCGAGTCAACAGTACACTGATCCAATGACAGCAGCTCTCGAGTCAACAGTACACTGATCCAAGGACAGCAGCTCTCGAGTCAACAGTACACTGATCCGAGAACAGCAGCTCTCGAGTCAACAGTACACTGATCCGAGGACAGCAGTTCCCGAGTCAACAGTACACTGATCCGAGGACAGCAGTTCCCAAGTCAACAGTACACTGATCCGAGGACAGCCGTTCTCGAGTCAACAGTGCACTGATCCGAGGACAGCCGTTCTCGAGTCAACAGTGCACTGATCCGAGGACAGCCGTTCTCGAGTCAACAGTGCACTGATCCGAGGACAGCCGTTCTCGAGTCAACAGTGCACTGATCCGAGGACAGCCGTTCTCGAGTCAACAGTACACTGATTCGAGAACAGCAGCTCTCGAGTCAACAGTACACTGATCCGAGGACAGCAGCTCTCGAGTCAACAGTACACTGATCCGAGGACAGCAGTTCTCGAGTAAACAGTGCACTGATCCGAGGACAGCAGCTCTCGAGTCAACAGTACACTGATCCGATGACAGCAGCTCTCGAGTCAACAGTACACTGATCCAATGACAGCAGCTCTCGAGTCAACAGTACACTGATCCAAGGACAGCAGCTCTCGAGTCAACAGTACACTGATCCGAGAACAGCAGCTCTCGAGTCAACAGTACACTGATCCGAGGACAGCAGTTCCCGAGTCAACAGTACACTGATCCGAGGACAGCAGTTCCCAAGTCAACAGTACACTGATCCGAGAACAGCAGCTCTCGAGTCAACAGTACACTGATCTGAGGACAGCAGCTCTCGAGTCAACAGTACATTGATCCGAGGACAGCAGCTCTCGAGTCAGCAGTGCACTGCTCAGAGGACAGCAGTTCTCGAGTCAACAGTACACTGATCCGAGGACAGCAGCTCTCGAGTCAACAGTACATTGATCCGAGGACAGCAGCTCTCGAGTCAGCAGTGCACTGCTCAGAGGACAGCAGTTCTCGAGTCAACAGTGCACTGATCCGAGGACAGCAGCTCTCGAGTCAGCAGTGCACTGCTCAGAGGACAGCAGTTCTCGAGTCAACAGTACACTGATCCGAGGACAGCAGCTCTCGAGTCAACAGTACATTGATCCGAGGACAGCAGCTCTCGAGTCAGCAGTGCACTGCTCAGAGGACAGCAGTTCTCGAGTCAACAGTGCACTGATCCGAGGACAGCAGCTCTCGAGTCAACAGTACATCGATCAGAGGACAGCAGCTCTCGAGTCAACAGTACATCGATCAGAGGACAGCAGCTCTCGAGTCAACAGTACATCGATCAGAGGACAGCAGCTCGAGTCAACAAGGGCCTCTTTCGGACATAATACTGAGAACTGCTGATCAGGGAGCAGCTGATGAGGGGACGAAACGTTTCAGTTGATCGATGTAAACGAATTTTACTATTGAGTATTGTACTACTGAAGTTGTGATGATCTGGATCATGGTTTCTCTAAAAAAGGGTGAGTTGAATAAAACTAG
Source organism: Moxostoma hubbsi (assembly GCA_032164185.1). Lineage (NCBI taxonomy): Eukaryota > Metazoa > Chordata > Actinopteri > Cypriniformes > Catostomidae > Moxostoma > Moxostoma hubbsi. Next base: position 29,302,333 of record JAVLUX010000016.1, on the reverse strand, counting down.
TTTAATCGATTTTGTCATGTCATTATCATGTTCCTTATGCTTTAAACATGTGTAGAACATCCACGTTTGTATATCAGTGTCAGTGTTGGGTTCTTTAGGTGCAAAACTTAAATGTAGGATGTATCGTAAGATCACTGAATAAAACACTGATGACAATAAACACCATTATTATTATAACTTAATTAAATAAAATGTTATAATCAGCAATATGCCCTTATATACAGCTATATTTATTAATGTGTTTGCGCGTGTATTCTACAACGCCGATGTATTAGCATTATAGTGACGTAATTGCGTGATGACGTAAATGGACTAGTGAATCTTTTTTTTTTTTTTTTTAACCAGTTCATTGTAATAAACTGTCCGAAAGAACCGGTTCGCGGAAAAGAATCAGACTTCCCATTACTAATCTAGAGTCGACTCCAATTCCATGGCTTGTCAGAGTCAAGGTATCGACTCTTTTGGAGTCGACTCCACATCCCCACTAAAAACACGGGAATCCTCACCTTGATTTTCTCGCCGTCTATTTCGACAATCTTCTCCCGAAAATCCACACCGATAGTGGCTTCAGTTTTGTCTGGAAACTTGCCTGCACAGAATCTGTAAGTGAGGCACGTCTTGCCAACTCCGGAGTCTCCGATGACTATGATCTTAAATATTCGCGTCCTTGGGGGAGGCAGCGAGGAACTAGTAAAAGATGAGCTGAATTCAAAAGAGGACTCGATATCTGCCATACTGTATGCCACACGAGTGCCCAGTACGTGACACCTAACAGGCTAGCACAGTGCAAATGTAGTACTGCTAAAGGGTTAGATAGTGATTCAAAAGTACACTTAACTTAACCTCTACCCCTTCACCACGAGCTTCTTTTGTAAAACTCAGAAATACAGAAAGTGAAGTGTATGAGACGTGTTGACTGCAAGACTCCACATTTTGCTGATGCATTCCTGGCGGAGTCCTCTTTCACTGTTTGGGTCTGTAGCCACGTACGACGATGACACAACTGTAATCTCGCGAGATGTTATATTACACTGGGAGAATTGATACTGGTATTTCCACATAAAAATTAAAGCAAAATAAACGAATATATAGTACAAATAATAAAAAACTCGAGTGATATTGCTTAAGTAAACAAATAATTCTATTTCACTTCCATTATTTTGGTGGTGAACGACTGTGTTTTTAAAAGAATCAGTTGTGTAAACAAACCCTCCTCCCGATGAAGATACAAAGTTAAAATCAATTGTGGTAATCTGTAGTTAAAGAGAGAAGGCCTACTGCCACACACGCATGCGCAGACACTTTTATGCTGCATTTATGTGCTTTTTGGTACAACAACGTTTTGTTCACCACTCTGGACCAACAGAGCTGAAATATTCTTCTAAATATATTTGTGTTCTGCAGAAGAGTTATACTCATCTGGGATCGCATGAGGGTGATTAAATGATGAGAGAATTTTCATTTTTGGGTGAACTATTTTTAAAATGAACAAGAGTTATGTTGTTTTCAATGATCAAGCGATATAAAGGAGTAAATGTATCCTGGAAAATCAGTCTAATCATTGTTCCATTGTAGTTTTTGACTTCATTTTTTATACAATCAGATGTTACGTTAAATTGGATGTGTGCTCATCTTGCAGCTTGGCCGGCCAGAAGGCTCTATAAAGGCAACTGTGCTAATCGAGTGGCATCATTTAAGATGGAGATTTTGTATGAACATAAGGAGCACTGTGCTGTTATAAAGTGCGGCATTTGGGGTTGCTCTGCTTCCTTTGTCAACAAATTTGGAGAGCTGATAGAATATGATGATGATTTAAACATCAACAGTTAGCAATGGTTGTCATGGTTTTCCAGGTCATCGGGCAGATTTCCTCCTCCCTGAGCATAGTATGTATGTATGTGAATATGGAGAAGTGTTTCCTGCACAGCTACATGGATCTGCTACTGCAGACTTGTCACCGAAGGTGTGCCATAGCAACAGCTGGCAGAGAGTGACCTCTACAAGACTGTACTCCATACTCTCACCAGGCAAGATGCATTAATGGAATAAAATTACAGAACTGGAAACTTGTAAATCCTAATATTGCTTCAAATGTAAACCGTTCCATTTTTTATTTTTTTGGCCTGGATATCATAGTTTCATTACTGTTGCTTATACTTAGGTTTAGGGATTTTAACAAACACTGATCAGACAACTTTGCACGTCAGATGATAAAACAAGCAAAAATTCCATAAACATGCGTTAAAGGAGAATACTTGGAAGTGAGCTCTTTTGACTTGTAAGGAACCACCCAAGAACCCTTAAAGCCCAATCAACCACCCAGAACACCCTAACAACTGCATAGCAATACCCTGGCAGCCATCCACAACAGCCTAGCATCTTGGTAGCAACTTTCACATGGGCAAGCAACACACATTTTCTTGTATATAAAAAGCTAGTTATAAAGCTTTGATTTGTATGATTGTTGCCTGTACTTGCTTGATCAATTTTTCTTCACAGTCATCCTAGTTACTTTTTTATTCAAAGTACTTGTGAAATATCCAGATCTAACCCAGACAGCAGCCAAAGAAAGAAAAAAAAAACATCAATACAGAACACACAGCATCCATACTGTATTTGTTCATTAAACACATAATAAAAGTTACTGTAGATAAAAGCAAGAGTCGATGGGTTCATGGTCTACAACATGGATCTAATGGAGTAAATTAGATCGTTTTCATTTTTGGGTGAACTATTCCTTCAACTGGGAATCCGTTTGTAATCAGCATCTCAAAGCCTTCTTCCTGAGCCTGACATAGGAATTTTCATTGTTGGGTGAACTAATTCTTTATGGCAGTGCTTCTCAACTGGTGGGTTACAAGTCTGTTAGGGTCAAAGACAGCTGGGAAAAACAATGCTAAATGCATAAATAACAGCATTTGTACACTCACCGTCACTGAGCACTTTATTAGGAATATGTGCCCGATATCGTTTTCTGCTGTTGTAGGCCATCCGTCTCAAGGTTCGATGTGTTGTGGATTCTGAGATGCTATTCTGCTCTGTACAATTATCCAGAAACTTTATCCGAGTTACCGTATTATTTCTGTAAGCTCGACCAGTCTGTGCATTCTCCGTTGACCTCTCTCGCCAACAAGGCACTTTTGTCCACAGAACAGCCACTCGCTGGATGTTTTTTGTGTTGTGCACCATTCCCTTTACACACTAGAGACTTTTGTGTCTGAAAATCCCAGGAGATCAGCAGTTACAAAAATACTTAAACCAGCACGTCTGGCCACAGTCGAAATCATTGAGATCACATTTTCCCCCATTCTGATGGTTGATGTGAACATTAACTGAAACTCCTGACATGTATCTGCATTTTATGTATTTCACTACTGCCACATGATTGGTTTATTAGATAATCGCATGAATAAGATGATGTACTAAGTGCTCGGTGAGTGTATAACTTTTGTATATTTAGGATGGATAACATCAACTAATTTCAAAGGGAAATTTCTTCCCATATCTTTTTCCAGCCACGTGTCCAATCAAATTGTGTGGCATTTGTATTATATTTCAATGTTTGATTTTAAGGACATCATTTCCTTTTGTACGATAAACTATTTTGAAACTTTATTGGGTAACCGCTTGATGTCAAATGTAAATTCTGGGTCCCCTTTTTTAAGGATCAAAGCAATATCTTGGAAGATTTGGTGGAATTTAAGTTCTCAACCTCTTACAGCAACATTTTCTCTTTCCACTCTCTTTAGAGACAAACAGATGTTGATGACTGCTGTGTCCATGTTTCTAGAAAGAGTGCAGAAGAATGATTTCCCAGAGTTCCTCATTACCCAACCCAACCTGGACCACATGTTCCTTAGCTCTCAGAGCCTACACGAGAAGGGACAGATGGATGGGCTACCCAAAGCCAGGCTCTAACTCGAACATATAACCTTACATTCAAGCCTAAAATTACTATTACTTATGTAGTACATAATGCATCCATTAATGTAAATCTGAGTCATCATGCAAATTCCCCACATGGAGGCATCACTATTAGCTATAAAATGTTAAGGGTTGTTAAGAGGTATAAAGAGTACAGTCTTACTGTGTGGCAATACTGGCAGGTGGAGTACAAATCCCAGCTCATTTATCCAACCAATACTACACTATTTTGATCAACTTAAGCAGCCCCTGATTATTTATTCTTTTCAGATTAAAGTGTTAAATTCTACTTTGTTCAAACAATTTCGAAAATTAAAAACTTAAAAGAGAAGTGCATCACAATAATGTTATTTTGTTTTATTTGTAACTGCATGAGTGTCAAATGATGAAACACGTTCTCAGAATTCAGACTTGCTTGTTGTAGTCTTGCATTATGGAAAAAAAAAAAGTATAAACCAAAAGGTTGAAACCATCATGTGAGAACCCAAACAATGAGTGGAAGAAAAATAAAATAAGCCAAACAAACCCAAAAGAAACAGTCACAGTAAAAGTCCAACAGGTCCAATAGATGCCACCTCTAAGACATTCACCGAATAACCGAAAGTCAGAGGACGAAAGAGAAAAGTAAAGAGATGCAAGTCTGCCTCTCCTCGGCACTCCAGGTGACCTTTCAATCAATTCTACTATCAACTTATTGGCTGAACAACGTAGTCTCCTCCTGACAGTCCTTTGACAGCTTTGACTACTGGTTTCCCCTGGTGGCTGATCCTGAAACTGCTTTGTGCCCAGCAACACAATGCCACAATAATTCACTGCCACACTCCCCCCGACCTCCCCCCAGTCCCCTCTCAACAGGTGCCGTTATCCGCATCTAAACATCCGCCCCACAGGTTTGGCACACGACCATGTTAGTAAAACCAGGATCCAAAGTATTGCTCCTTTTGATAGTATTCTGTTCTCTTTAATATTATTTTATATAAATTACTCTTAAAAACATGAAAAGCAGATGCCCGTGTCTGATAAACATGACTTGGGCCAAATAAGTTCACTGTGACGGTCTTTCTCAATCTTTTAAATTTTCTGTAATACCGTTTATTCTGTTCTAGCATAAGAGACGCGCAATTGGCCATTTAAAAAAAAAAGCAGAAAGAAAGTAAAAAGAAAAGAAAATGTAAAACAGATATTTTCCCATATTGCTTGCTCGCTCCCGTGAGTGGAAGTGAAGGCGGAAGGTAACTGTGGTCTCGTTAGTGCAGTAGAGTCTGAACATCTGTGGGGCGTCTGGTTTCAAAATGCTGACAGCCAAAAAAGGGCCTCCCTGCTCTTTCCTAAAAATGCTCACATCTCATTGGGCATGTCCTCGTGGTCGCAGGGTGACAGGTCTCCATTGGTGGTCACTGCAGAGTTGTCCTGGTATCCAGGGGGCATGAAGGCCAGGGCGTAGGGGTAGAGACCGTGGCACGATGCACGATACGATTCGACAACTTTCTCCTGCTGCGAGCCCAGACTGCCATCCCTCAAAGCCTGGGTCACCTCTGTGCACGTCTAATGTTCAATCAAAAAATGTGGCATAATGATTTTCATGAAGTAACATAAGTCTTATACTGTTCTCTGTGTAGAAACAATACCTGAATTGTTCTGCCTGTCAGGGACTCATTCAAAGAGGTAGCAAGCTCTGCAGCCATGCCCTCAGAGGAGGGGTCCAGACAGACCATCATCTTAGAAGCTGCATACAACAAAATGAGGCATTACAATACATTAACAAACTTAGCCGCAAAACAGACGAGCTTAGAGGCACTCACACACATACTTAATTTCAACAGCACAATTGTGCTCAGAAGATTTCAGCTCATACTAAAGGCCCCTGCACACTTCCTATAAAATTAACTAAACTCTGTTGCCATGACTATGTAATGTCAACAAACCCTAAAACAACTGTAAAAATTACGATTTAAAATTTTTTACAGCTCAAATAATACACGTTTTAACAGAAGAATGAATGCAAGTGCTTTTATAAAATCATAAGCTTCACATTTCTGTGTTTAAACCCTCCACAAATCGGCCTCATTCACTTCCATTGTAAGTGCCTCACTGTAACTTCCGTTTTTGTTTTTTAGAGGAACGATTTGAAATACATTTTTGTGGCAATCAACATTCGGAAACAAACGCTGTTGATTGAGCTCAACTTGTATTGAACCTGGAATATTTATTTTAAGTGTCCATTCACTCATGGGCCATCTGCAGCCAAAGCTATTCACACATCTGTCCAATGTAAGATATGCCTATCATCATTCCTTTGTCTGTGTTCTGCCCATTAACACTCTTTTATACACCAATCATTGCTGTAGTATCAGTGTTATTATAAATTACAATAACAGAGTGCACGCTGCACATTTTATAACCACGTACATGTTAGCGCAATAAAGCCAGAATGTAAACAAGACAAGTTATGCATTTTCTACTACATCTATTTTACATTAAATCATCATCATCTAGTGGTTGAAACAGCTTCTTTTACTGACTTCATGTGAATTCTACTCATAAAATGAGGCACGAGTCATTGATAACACATTTCAATGTCACTTCAGTTAAGGTTTTACATGCAGACTTGAGCATCTCATATTTCAATGTAACTTTAAATGCCTCTTCCTGCAGTGTGGCAGGTGTTTGAATGATCGCAAACAGTATGTTGCTGCTCAACTGTTTCAAACGTAATTTTACCTCTGAACAAAGAACGAAGGAGAACTTCTCCACAAGTGTGCTGGGGCCTTAAGTAGGGATGCACCAATACCACTTTTTCTCTTCTGATCTGTTAACTGAAATCTCAGTCTTGGCTAATATCATTCCAAGTTGTTTTTTTCATAAATAGTTCAGAACATCTATACTTCACTCTGTGATACTAATTGGGGGTACTCTTAATATGTAAAGAAACACAAACCTTTATCGTCACATTATTTCAATATAAATGTACAGATTATTAAGAGAAACGTTACTGTTAACTATTCTACTGGATAATGTGGCAGCAAAATGAACAGTAATTCCAGTGAATGTCTTCAGTATAAAAGAAGCCAGTTTTCTTTAAACAAGATATTCAAGAAGAATAGCGGAATTTGATTATGTACATTGCCAATTGTTTGCATCAGGAAAAGTGGGCGTTCCATACCAGAATTGAGGTAGATATAAATGTGCATTTGCACTTTGCTATTGATAGGATTACTTCCAAAAAAAATAAAATAAATATTAAATCCACTTTTAAGTAGGATTATTGGGTAGACAGAGTCCAAAATAATAAAAAAAGAAGATTTGGTGGATAATGCAGGACTTTTAAATGTAAACAAGCCCAAAACACACAAGTGACTCTTATTTTGAAACGATGGCATTATGGCTGTTATATGCTTTTTAAACATTTTATAGCCTATAAATAGTTGAAATGTATTGTGTGTGTGTGCGTGTGTGTATATTTATATTTCACCAGACGAGGTGTAATGATAAATTAGGTTTATTGTTGTTCACAAAATATGAAGTTAAGGTTTGTTTGTTTGTTTTTAATGCCATGCCAGCTTCTATGGTATTTCCATGCCAAGAAATGAGTGAGAATTTTAGAGGTTCTTAAAATCAATTTTTCCTAAAAACTCTAAAATTGCGTTTGTTTTGATTTTGTTAAACATTTCTTCCAGAGTGCTGACAATAAAAATGGTTTCTCACAGGGTTAAGAGCAGAACAGTGTAATAATACATGCTTCAGGGATAATGGATTCTGGTAGATTTTGGTGAATCTTTTCCTAATATTAAAACCTTGAGTGTCAACCTGTAGTTATGAAGTTGGAGAGATGATGTATGTGCCGACGGGGCACATTTCCATATAGTTTTCTTTGCATGTCCTCGCTTAAATTTAGAACACATATCTAATTAAAATAACATAATATGCATAAAATATGGATGAATATTTAAAATTATGAACAATTTAGACAGCAAAACCCAACGTGATTTTTGTCACCTCTTGAGGCCACTGTTATACTGCAGAATCTTTCAGAGCTGGCTAAAGACGAACACTTCATAGAATGGCAGCACTAACTACAACAGTAGCTTAAAGAATGAATAACTATCTTTTAATGTTAACCACCAGCCCATGCAGCCTTGGTGATGCCAATCAAATAGGAAGGTTTTTCCAATAGGCAGAGCAAGCTATTACATTTTCATAAAAAATTACAAAGCCAAAAAATGTTTTTGGTGGGATAACATGCACGGATGGTTTGTGCACAATTAGACCAAGAATGTGTATTAAGTTATTCAACTTTTTCATTGGGACTGTTTGTGGCAGTTTCCAAATGAATGAACAACATGTATGGGTACCTGCAAATCTGTGTGGTATTGAATTGGCATGCTTGCTCAGGAAATTCTGGTTGAAGGTCTTGGGGTCGCTCTCTCCAAACAGTTTAGTGATCTCTTGCTTCAGAACCGTCTGCACTGCCTCGGGCATGCCCTTACTGTCTGACACTAAAAACAGGCAAATCTCAGCTTGCTTGTATATGCTTTTGAGAGTTAAAATATGCTTTATATTGACAAGGTCCTTTGTCACTGAGATACAAGCACTTTTCTGTACCTCCTTTGAAGAATCGCACTAAACACTGGTGGAGCCAGGGGTGATCAGGGTCCAATGAGTAAGCTCTCTTGATCGACTGCAACATCAAAAGATACTTTTCTACAAACACAAGAACACATGAGTTTTGAATCACTGAAAACTGATACACAGTTTCCCACTTTTTTAATAATTAATTTCAATGACTTCTGACTGTACAGAGATTACACTCACAAAGAGCCATTTCTAGCCAATGAAATATTTTAGAGTATAACTAGAAAGATAAGATTTTATTCAATGCTATGAGTTTTTGAGGACTGGAATTCTCATATATAAAATTGCCTGATATTACCTTTCCTGCAGTAGATCTCAAAGGCCAGCAGGTGCGTCTCTATTTTATTCTTTACTAAATTCTTCAGGGGAGTCAGAAACTTAATTGCTTCTTCTAGAGGATTCTCAACCTAAAGAAAAGACATTCCATCATGATGCTCAGCAAAAGGAAAAAAAAAATCAGATGGAACCAATCATAAACCTTCATTCCAATGTTCTTCTATACAGACTTCCTCTACAGAGCAAGAAACATCGAATGTATCATTCATACATAAACACACCTTTGCCAGTTTTTCTGGTATTAGCTCCTCTTTAGGTCCTCCAATCTCCTCTTCATCCTCTTCCTTTTTCTTCTTTTGGTTCTTCAGCTGTTTCTCTTTTTCAGCATTCTTCTTTTCCTCCTCTAACTGAGCTTTCTTTAGGGCACGTCTCTGTTTGTTTCGCAACTTCTTCAGCTCTTTGTCTGTCAGGTTGGCTATGGAAGAAACACAAAAGTTAAAGAAAACCCCACTTCATAATAACCTATATCAATCTGCTTTGAAACTGATCGTGAAGTTTGTTTGAATGTGTTTTGTAGGTACCATTGTCTGCCTGTGACTCCTTGTTGTCATCAGAAAGCGGGTTATCATGAAGGCTGAGGTAGATCTCAATGGCCGTGCGCGCTGCCTTGAAGTAGAAAGGGTGTATGCGCAACACATCCTCCAGTTGGAGCAAATCCACGTACGAGCGCAGCGTCATCTTCCGCATGCAGTATGTGTGGAAGTCAAACTGGTCGTCCGTTATCTCCACAAAGTGCTGTAAATGACACAATACAGAGTAAAATTCCAGATGAGCAAGAAGATAACTTTAAAGATATTAAAAATAATGATGAACTAATAATGCTACTTGAAACCTACAGATTTAGAGCAGACAAGGGTGTTCACTATTGGTCCACCAGTTTTTAAACTAAAGACTTAAAGCTGAACTAAACCTCAGACTGTATGTGTTGCTGTGGCCTCGAATGAGGATAATACAAAGAACTCACTCTCTCAATTTCATGGCACTTCTTCAGCGCATCTCCATATTTGTTCAAGGATTTGTAGGCCAGAGCGCACTCTGTCTGGAACCACATGCACTGCATCTCATTCAGATTCTCTACTGCAGAAGTACCTTCCTGAAGAACAGCGACAAATTTGAATACAATAACATTAATATTACCAGAGACAGAAAAGAAGGGACAAATTAGTCCTATAAAAATGAAAGGGAGAAACTGCACGACTCTATATTTCTGTTTGTACAACTAATGGAAAACAGGGGGAGTCGGAAAAGGGGAGGCATTGCCAAGATGGACACCAAATGAACCAACTCGCTATAAAAGGGACACTAACTGGTGTTGTTATACAGCAATTATTCTCACAAGCACATGACTTACCCGTGTGAACTTGGAACACATCTCCTCTGCCTCCTTGATAAGGCCAGCCTTGATCAAATACTTGGCACACTTGGAGTTGATGAAGCGGTCAGCAGTGTCGAGAGCCTGGGCCTCGTCCATCCAACGAGCAGCTTCACGGATGTTACCTGCATGCTTTCAAAAGAACATGAGTAAGAGTGAGACAAGGAAAATAATGGTAATCGGCTTTGGAATAGAGACACATCTGTTCTTTTTAATGTCTTCAGTCTTGGGAAAGAACATTGAGAAACACTCTTAAACTATGTTTCATTCAGAGCTTTGATGGACAAAGTGTGTTTTACCTTGTATATCTTCGCTTTGACGAGGAAGAGCTCTATGAGGGTGGGGGTGCTTTCAATGGCTGCGTTGATGTATTCTAGGGCAAGCATCTGTTTGCCGATATGGTTGAAATGCTGGGCCAGGAAATACTGAACCCATAGTAAAGAGGTGGGAGGCTCCATTTTCCCATCATCTAAAATTCACATTAATAATCAGCTGTCAGAACACTCAGAACTTTGGCACCATCTATAATAACTGCATTACTACTGCCATTTGTCATTAAAGGAACAGAGCCGTATGACTGACTGACTTCCAATGAACAGAAAAGCAGAAACATTTTCTAGATACTCTTTTGCTTATAAGGAAAGTGAAGGACCTTAAGCTGTCAAGTTCCAAATTGACATGAAATAAGCACCATAAAAGTAACACTACATTCCAAGTCTTAAGCCATACAGTAGCATTAGTTGAGGAATAGACTGAAATTTTGCCATGTACGCAAGTCTTCCCCTCAGCTCTAGCTTACAAATCAACCATGTCGCCATTAAAGCACATGTACACTTCCTACGAAATCAAAAAACAAACAGGTGCAACATCATTGAGAACAAAATCTGGCCAAAACAAAGGGGTTTTTAAGTTAATTTCGGGAGTTTTAAACAGCTTGCCATGGCAAACTTTTAGGAAAATGTCTTAAGGGCTGCTAAACACCACCTTACTGCCACTGGTCCACATCATCAGTAGGTGTGACCTGGAGGTCAACCTACTCTGAGGCCAACAGCTAGTTCCCATTCAGTCAATTAAGATCAGTAAACATGAACACACCGGTGTGCAGTTATTAGTGAGCTGATGCAAATTCACCTACAATATGAGCAATCAGTCACAGAGACATTTTCCAAGAACATTGCATGTGATTTTTTTTTTCTTTAATTAGTCTACAAAAGGAATCAAATCTACTCTTTTATGAATCTTTTGTTTGAGGGGGTCTGGGTAACTCAGTGGTAAAGACGCTGGCTACCACTCCTGGAGTTCGCATCCCAGGGCATGCTGAGAGACTCCAGCCAGTTCTCCTAAGCAACCCAGTTGCTAAGGAGGTTAGAGTCACATGGGGTAACCTCCTCGTGGTCGCTATAATGTGATTTGTTCTCGGTGGGGTGCGTGGTGAGTTGGTGGGATGGCGTGAAGCCTCCACACACGCTATATCTCCGTAGCAATGAGCTCAACAAGCCACATGATAAGATGCGCGGGTTGGCGGTCTCAGACTCGGAGGCAACTGAGATTCGTCCTCCGCCACCCTGATTGAGGCGAGTCACTACTTGGCCATGAGGACTGGGAATTGGGCATTCCAAATTGGGTGAAAAAATAAATATTTTGTTTGATATGCTGCTTAACTCGTGCCATCTGCAGCGAAATGCATTCACACATCTGCCAAGATATGCCTATTATTATAATTTTGCCTGCTTATTATTCTTTTATACACCAATCTTTGCGTAATCAGAATGAGAATGAGCTTTATTGCCAAGTATGCTTCCACATACAAGGAAGTTGTCTTGGTGACAGAAGCTTCCAGTGCACAAACAATACAACAACAAGACAGAGATACTAATAATAATAAAAAAAATTAGAATAAAAATATAGAGCAAATAGAAAAATAAGTATATGTAGAATATCAGTTTCATCACAAATTACAATAAAACAGTGTAATCTGTGCATATTTTTGTCCGCGAACAGTGTGTTAAAGCATCAGCGCCGTGAATGCACAAGGTAAACAAAACAAAATACACATTATCTACTGCATACTATATTACTTTAATCATCATCATCGAGTAGTTTAAACAGCTTCTTTTACTGATCTTATGTGAATTCTACTCATAGGATGAGACATGATGTCATTGATAACACATTTTAAAGTCATATTAGTTGATGGTTTACATGTAGTCTTGAACGTCCTCATATTTAAAGGTACCTCTAAACGTCTCCCCTTGCTGCGTGACTGGTGTCTGAATGTCCGAAAACAGTATGTTGTTGCTGAACGGTTTCAAATTTTTGGCTCGGAGCAAGAAAAAAAACAAAGAAATACTTCGCTGTGAGTGTGCTGGGGCCTTTAGGCTAAGTGCTGTGTTGTTGCTAAATGTTACATTCTTCAATCTTGTAAATGTTTTTATGCTTTGCAACTTATCACCATAGTAATGTTATCTAGCTGGCTAACATATATGAGGTTTAGTGGAACTGTGAGAAATGGCATCAGTAAGAGTGTATTGAAAATTACAAATTAACCAGTAAGCTTTTGTATTGCAAAAGCAAAGCTTGTTTAAAAAAAATCCTACTTAACAATCTTAACATTTAATGAAAAATATTAGATATTATTCCAGGCAGATACTGTGTACATGTAAAAACACATTGCTAAAACTAAAATGTATCTGAAAATGTTGGCAAGGCAAGTTAAAATCAATCGAGCCAGCAGAAAAAAAAAATCTTATCACTGAGCCCTGATTAAATTCTTGTGTGACCTTCTGTACAACAGAAGTCATATGGATTTGGAACAACAATAGTGTCAGAACTGCCATTGTTGGTTGATCTACGCTTTTAAGTTTACCTTGTCTAATACCCCTTTTCCACCAAGGCAGAGCTGGTGCTGGTTCGGAGCCAGAGCCTAGTTTCAAATCGGTTCTTTGTTTTTCGACCACCAAAGCACCAGCTCCGAACCAGTAAAAGTGGTTCATAAGTAGCACCAAATCATTGCTGGTCTAGAAGTAAGAACCGCTTACGTCAGCGGCTGGGGGCGGGGTTACCGTGACCAACAAGACGAACAGAAACTTGTGAGCGCCATTTTTGAATTAGCAGATAAACACGATGGATGCTATTAAACAAAAACAGTTGTGGTCAGAGGAGGAAACAAGCTGCTTTATTGCACTCTGGTCCTCTGCAGGAGTCCAGAGTAAGTTAGACGGGGCTTCGCAGACCGTTACTCTCGCTTGTAATCTCCGTCTGTACAAATGGCGAGCCGCGCGAACACGTTGGATCCGCCGTGTTTGGATGCCGATGTAGGTCCGCAAAGCCATGAACATCAATAGCAAAGCAACGTCCGCCATTGTTGATGGTGTGTTTGTGTTTGGCAGCACCGCGCTAACGTTGCTGGGAAAGATGAGACGTAGTAAGACCTGGCTCTTTAGCCTGTGGAAAAGCAAACCAGTTCTTTGGAGGCTCATCAGTCGAACCAACTCCGAACTGACACTAGCTCTAGCTCTGAACCAGCACCTGGTTCTTGTTGGTGGAAAAGGGGTATAATATTACCGAATTGATCGATATCAATTCATTAGCACACAGTGAAAAACATGTAATTAAAAGCTTTCATATTTTTAATTTACTCACCATTTTGGTTGAACATTTTACAGGTTTTCAAACTTTTTTCATAGCCCACAACTAACTCCTCAATTATTGCCGCCTGCAGAAGGTGAGAAGATGGCATGTTGTTACTCCAAGAGATGTCTTCTCTAATTAGTGGACCACAAAGTTCCAGTACATATTTCTACTGAGATATGGCCCCTATCTCACCTTGTCTTTATGAGGGTAGATTGACTTGAGCGTGGTAAAGACAGGCGGGCATCCTTTGCTGAAGTTCATCCGCAGGTACCGATCCAGACACTCTCTAAACTTCTCATCTACAAGAACCAAATGCAGTCATGCACACAGACACATTATGAGAGCAGAACAGCTCTATTGATTTAACAAGATTGGCACAGACCTGTGAGGAAGCTGAGAGGAAGTCTTCTTGGCACCAGGCCTTTTGGATACTTAACCCAGGCATCTTCATAGATTTTCTGCCTCTCCTCTGCACTCTCTGAAAAAAATACATTTATGAAACATAATATGGGTCTGAAGGAAAAGAAATTTGCCAGGATTAGCAGTTTCAGTGTAAATAAGAATCTGATCGAATCGGCATATGTGTACTTGGTTTGAGTGCTTTCTCTAGCCCTTGATAGTAGCTCCAGTTCTCAGGGTTTCTCTCCAGCAGTCGGTAATAGATCTCTGTAGCTTCACCAGCCCGATCCAGGTTCAGAAGAAGCTCTCCTACAGACATGGCCAAACAATGCTTCAGTAAAACTGTAACAGCACACAATGTCAATAAATCCAGGACCTAGACTGAGACTAAAATGGCCGGAAATGCAACACAAATGAAGCATCTGTAACGATTTAAAATCTAGGCATGGTGACAGGCGGGAAAGTTTATTTATATCTAAATATGGTACAGATTTTATCTGGTTCTTTTTAATGAATCAGTCGAAAAGATTTGCTAATACGCTCCAGCAAGTTATTGGTTAACTTAATCACAGTGGTTCACTGGGGATCTTCCACCAATGGAATAGCATGGACGACACTGCTTTGAACAACCACCTATAAAGCGATTAAAAGTCACTTGTCTTCTAAATGTTTCATTTTTAAAGGAAGTTCACCAAAAAATTTAAATGTTGCTCCAAAACGGAATGCCTTTTTTCTTCCATGGAACACAAAAGGTGAATATACAATTGAAGTCAGAAGTTTACATACACTTAGGTTGAAGTCATTAAAACTCTTAATTAATTTTTTTTAACCACTCCACTCGCAAACTTTAGTTTTGGAAAGAAACAAGTAATTTTTCCAACAATTGTTTATGCACAGATTGTTTCACTTTTAATATCACAATTCCAGTGGGTCAGAAATTTACATAAACTAAGTTAACTGCCTTTAAGCAGCTTGGTATATTCCAGATAATTATGTCAAGCCTTTAGGCAATTAACACAATTAGTTTCTGATAGGCTAAATTGGAGTCAATTGGAGGTGTACCCGTGTATGTATTTTAAGGCCTAACTTCAAACCAAGAGCCTCTTTCAGAAAAAATATTGGGGACCTCCACAAGTCTGGTTCACCCTTGGGAGCAATTTCCAAATGCCTGAAGGTACCACAATCATCTGTACAAACAATATTAAATAATAAATAAGTAATAAACACCATGGGACAACGCAGCTGTCATAACGCTCAGGAAGGAGATGCATTCTGTGTGCGAGCAAGGAGGCCTACAGACCTGTCTCCAGTTACACCAGTTCTGTCTGGAGGAATGGGCCAAAATTCCAGTAACTTATTGTGAGAAGCTTGTGGAAGGATACCCAAAACAAAACTATTTATAGACAATGCTATCAAATACTAGCAAAGTGTATGTAAACTTCTGACCCACTGGGAATGTGATGAAAGAAATAAAAGCTGAAATATATAATTCTCTCTAATGTTATTCTGACATGTCAAATTCTTAAAATAGTGATCATAACTGACCTAAGACAGGGAATGTCTTTTATGATTAACTGTCAGGAATTGTGAAAAACTGAGTTTAAATGTATTTGGCTAAGGTGTATGTAAACTTCTGACTTCAACTGTTTTTGGAAGTGATATCATGACATGACTCATGAAAATGAGTACTTATTCTCAAAATAAATAAAGACACAAATTTAAATACACGTTAAGCTCATTTGAAGCATCTGTGGCTTAATGTTGATTACCACAAAAAATTATTTTGACTGCTGCCCCCTCCCCCCAAATTTTGAGGATTTAAAGGCAGAAATATGAAGCTTATAATTTTATAAAAGCACACATTAATTCTTCTGTTAAAACTCATGTACTATTTGAGCTGTAAATTTGTTTAAATCATTGTTGTTACAGTTGTTTTAAGCATTATGTCGTCATGGCAACCAAGTTGTAAAACCGGCTATAACTTTACACAGAAAAGGTTATTTAGAACTTTTAACACATCGATATCATGTTATCATGCATACTGTTTACGTCTTGTTGCTATACTTTTGAAACAGCAAGTATTTTAACGTTTATGGACTGGCCCCATTCACTTCTTTTCCACCTTGCTATAACCCGGGAGGGACAAGTCGAATAAAATGTTTGTGGTGTGCTTAACTTTTATTGCACTCTGATTATTCTGTTAAGAGCCAATGGCTCTTAATCATTTATTTTGTCTGAAGCCCTGGTAAGACCCCACAAACACACCTCGTGTCTCCTCCACAGCCAGTTTGTCACAAATTTGTTTTTCATAGCTGGTCAAGTGATCGAGAGCTTCTTTGAAAAGCCCAGCCTCCCTCAACAGCTGATTCTGATACAGCAACAGCTCACTGTACTCGTAATCCACCTTATCCGGAGATGTCTGAAAGACACCCGAAAAAACAACCGATTGGAATTTTCTTAAACCGACAGTCATGAGAATAATACACAATGCACTGCATATCAACAAGTCTCACATGCCACAATAAAACATAAATATGAACTGAAATGTTTAAATGAATTTACAGTAGTGTGAGGCTTAAACTGCTATCTTCAGTACACAAACTCTGAACAAATATAAATCTAAAAACAAACAAACAAAAACACCTCGGTTTTACCTACTTGCATTAGAAATATGCAAAAGTGAGCTTTCCCACTTTGTGTCTGTCATTACTGACATGGAAATGTGAAAGAGACCTGTTGTGTTTTGCGGAACTCTTCCACAATCTTCGCTGCCATCTCATAATCTTCCAGAAGGTGGTACGCAATGGCATAGCCAATCCAGGACGCTCTCTGAGCCGGCCGCAACTGCAGTAATTGGTACCGGGTCTCCTATGAGAGAGAAATGAGATAAAAGGTTTCCATAGAACATCATTGTTCCTTGACACAAAGGCTCACATACAAAATACCTTACCCTGTAACCTTCCAGGTCTCTCATTTGGATCTGCAGCAGTGAGAGATCTCGGAGGATTTGCAGATTGTCTTTGTCCCATTTCAGAGCATTCCTGTAGCACTTAATGGCCTCGTCAT
Organism: Moxostoma hubbsi; assembly: GCA_032164185.1. Classification (NCBI taxonomy): domain Eukaryota; kingdom Metazoa; phylum Chordata; class Actinopteri; order Cypriniformes; family Catostomidae; genus Moxostoma; species Moxostoma hubbsi. The sequence continues at coordinate 29,284,971 of JAVLUX010000016.1, read as the reverse complement.
ACTTCTTATCTGAGCGCTGAAGCAAACCGTACACGTGCCAACCTGGGGAGGAGGAGTTAAGGAGAGAAAACAGCACCGCAAGTCTCTCCTAAAATACGCTATGGGGTAATCCCTGGCATACGGTTGCCAAGCAACTTAAGAATTACATTAAGAATCACACTGACAGTGCCTCACACTGTTATTGGGCTATCCAGAGCAGGGCACTGCTGTGAGGTTCTGACAGTGGGAAAGTTTTAAGGATACAGACATGACTCTTCAGGTCATTTCGTAAACCCCGTCGCACTAAATCATATGCCTCCTCCTTTCGGCCCAAGCAGTTCAGAGTCAGTCCCTTCATAGCTAGGGTTTCTGTATGAAGAAAGTAGGATATGGACATTAAGTGTGACGATCATGTGCTCTGCAATAACTGGTATTTGTCAATATTAAAGGAATAGTTCACCCAAAAATTACATTGTCAATTTACACACCCTCATGTTATTTTATGCACAACTCAAAAGAAGTTTTAATGAGTATTGTGGTCAATATTTTCAGCAAAATGGCTGTGGATGGTGCCACACTTTAAAGCTTAAAAAGCAGGGCTCGACATTTACGCTTGTCCGCGACAAGTGGATTTTTTTAAAGGGCAAGTAAAAGAGAATTTGAATTGCCAAACTGGGGAAGTTGACTGATTAAAACATCAATAACGAAAAATAACGTGAGCAGGAAGCGCGTTTTGTTACAGATCTATAAACCTGTTAATTTGACAATACTACCTCTATGCGATGCGTTAAAACTATCACTCCTGTTTATAATGAACAAAGCAGTCAATGTTGCAAGTGCTACTTTGGCCGCCTTTCATATCGTGGTGATCCCTCATAAGTCATAATATAGCATATTTGACAAGAAGGGCAGAAATAGCAAAAATGCATTTTGTAATGCCCCAGAATTACACAGCTGCAGATTGAAGAGAAAAGCTTAAACATGTCACATCTCTGATCTCTCTGGAGCTCCATCTGACGCATTCAAATATATTCTCTGCCATATGAATCAGACAATTTCAATATGTAATAATATACATTAATAATAAAATTATAGTACAGATGTTGTAAATTTAAAAATATACATAATATGAAAATATACTATTATTTGTCTTTAATATAAATATTATATAAGAAAGGTTCTCTCGCAGGATTCATTTGTTAACATTTTTAATGCATTTTGTCAACATTAAACAGCCATTTTTAATGTAACTGCTGAGTATTGACTGAGTATTTAATAATAGTTCATTTAAAATGAAAATTCTGGCATCACTTACTCGCCAACTGCAAACTTGTAGGACTATGATATTCTTCCTTCCATAGAACACAAAAGGAGACATTAGGCATAATGTTAGCAGTGACAGTGAGTGGTGACAAACATTCTGCCTAACGTCTCCTTTTGTGTTCTGTGAAAGAGAGAAATACAGACTTGAGGGTTAGTGACAGAAATGTCATTATACAGTATAGCCTATATAACAAATGTATATACACATTCAGCCACAACATTAAAACCACTCTGCTGCCTAAACAGCGCCAACCTGCATCTCAAAATAGCATTCTGAGATGTTATTCTTCTCACCACAATTGTACAGAGCGGTTATCTGAGTTACCATAGACTTTGTCAGATTGTACCAGTCTGGCCATTCTCTGTTGACCTCTCTCATCAACAAGGCATTTCAATCCGCAGAACTGCCGCTCACTGGATGTTTTTGGCGCCATTCTGTGTAAATTCTTGAGACTCACGTATGTGTAAATCCCAGCAGATCAGCAGTTACAGAAAAACTCATACCAGCACGTCTGGCACCAACTATAATTAACTTATTATTATTATGTAATACATGTTAAATGTATATTATATATTGGAATATTGGGTAGTAAATGTCTAATAAGTTACATATGAAAGTAACTAGTTACTATGAGTATTCTTTTAATTGGATACTTTTTTTACTCTTACTCAAGTAATTATTGACATCATTACATTTACTTCCACTTGTAATGACTTCCCAACAAGGCCAGAGGTGGCTTAAGTGTCAAGAGTGAGCTAGTATTTTACACATGCTCAAAAGAGTCCATGAATTCAGTGTGTCGATTTTAAACGACGTCTTTCTTTATTGTGTTCCAAATGAATAAACATACCATCTCAAGTGGTTTTCCTGTATTCCCAAAGCTGTACCACGTTAGACAGGGTAGTTACAGTAGAGACGTTAAACAGTAAAAAAACGGTGTGCTACCCCGATTACTAGCCACCTGTCTTCCCTAACCCTGTTGCTCAATTTATCCCTTATTACCAAAATCATGCCACCCAGTGAACAACAAAAACATTACACAATAGACATAAATAAATGACTCCCACACCACTTGAGTAAAAAAAAAATTCCAAGTAATTGTACTTTTACTACAGTTTTTGGCTACTCAACCCACCTCTGGTTATAATCCAGTTGATTTCACAGGTTTACTATTAGGTAAGACATCTGTCATAATTAAAAAAAACATACAACAATAGAATAAAACTACTTTTTTCTCTCGGGACAAGTGACTCTTTTACTCAGACAAGTGAATGACCAATGTACTTTTTTCCCAAGGAGCACGTGCTCCCAAGTTGAAAAATTTAGGAGCGCATATAGAACTTTAGGGGCCAAATGAAAATGTATCCAATAATGTGTTTTTCCTTAATAAAGGGATACAAGGAAACATTTACGAGCAAAATGATTTAATTTATTTGAATACAAAAAGTACACTAGGTTTTTAAATTATTACTCCTTTAATTTTCATTTAATAATAATGTAATTATTTATACTTTAAAATGCTTGAAACTATGTTGGATTTATTTCCACTCCGTTTTTCTTGAAGGAAAATAAGTGTCCAAACTTCACAAAGGCCTCCTCTTCTTTCGCAATATAATACAAGATACTACATTTTATTTTCAGCCGTCTCCTCTTTTCCTCTTTGGAGAGCGGCACCTGCCTTCTCATAGCCACCTGCAAGGTTCCCGAGCCTTTGTTTTGTACGCATCTCTACACAGTCCATGCCTCAGCTATTTACAGTGTCTGTACGGTATCTTGTTTAAGGTGAGGGTTGGCCGTAACAAAGGCTGTGTTGCCCGCTTGCTTGCTTCAGTCCTTTGCAGTACATTAAGTTGTCCTCAAAAATGAGCCATGGGAATATTCTCTGCCACTGCGGGTTCAAATTTTATTTCCTAGCAGTGGTGGAGGATTAAATGGTATCGCCGCAGGGGGCTTCAGTTAACTTCGTTGCCTTCCTTGTCCATCTACTTTTCGGCATTGACTGTTTCAGTCGAAACTTTAGTTTCTGTCCACTTGGTATTTATTTTTTTTCTCCCCAAATTTAGAATGCCCAATTCCCACTACTTACTAGGTCCTCGTGGTGGCGTGGTTACTCACCTCAATCCGTGTGGCGGAGGACAAGTCTCAGTTGCCTCCACGTCTGAGACCGTCAATCCACGCATTTTATCACGTGGCTCATTGTGCATGACACCGTGGAGACTCACAGCATGCGGAGGCTCATGCTACTCTCCATGATCCACACACTACTTACCACACACCCCACTGAGAGCGAGAACCACTAATCGTGATAATGAGGAGGTTACTCCATGTGACTCTAGTCTCCCTAGCAACCGGGCCAATTTGGCTGCTTAGGAGACCTGGCTGGAGTCACTCAGCATGGCCTTGATTCGAACCCATGACTCCAGTGGTGGTAGTCAACGTCAATACTCTCTGAGCTACCCAGGCCACCCACACTTGGTCTTTTGAAATAATGATTAACAAGCTTCATACTTTGCGTATGTTGCTAGCTAACTTTAGCCATCTATCTAGCTCACTCACTGAGTATTTCACACTTGAATTGTTTTTTTTTTAATTTATTTTTAAAGTCTAGAGGTCCTTTGCGCTGACGAGTGGATCACATGATTTTTTTTTCTCAAATGGACAGCATTGGTTCAGCACAGTGACCGCATCGTTGTTGCGTTATCAAACTTTTGTTGAGAAAAAAAGGCTGCTTGGATAAAAATAAAAATACTTTTTATTTCCACAAGCACTCCTAAATACAATTTACAGTTTGCACACATCTATTTTTAGTCGCAAATACGAGTGAAACGCACGCACTGTGAAGCCCTGATCCAGGTCTTGTGAACACACATGGTAGGCTTTGGTGAGAAAAAAAATCTGAAACTTAAATAATTTCTCAGTGCAAATCTTTGTCGGTAGTGCATTCATGAGGGTTATGAGAGAAGCTTGTTCAACAAACTAGTGTTAAGTTCTCTGTGATCTAACTTCTCTTAAATAATTGCATAGACTACTTTTATTGTAATTTTGGGTGCTTAAATTAAAAAATGAAGCACCAACCAAAGCCATTGTATTCAAAACAGACTAAAATATTTATTAAAATATCTCCTTTTGTGATCTGCAATAGAAATAAAGTCATATATGGATGCCATGAAGGTGAGTAAATAACAGAATTGTAATTTTTGAGCAACCTATTCCTTTAAGAGAAAATGAAGCCATAAGTGCCTGACACACCTATTAAACTCAATCTGAACAAAAAGGTCTTACCTCCGTGTTCGACAAACTTTGGGTTGGACAGGATCTGTTTGCAAAACTTGAGCCCATTTCTGTACTGCTTGCGTTCGTAGCATCTCTACAAAACATCAAATAGGAATACCATGCTCTTTAAAAAGACTTTAACTGCATATTAAGCCGAAATGAAAGTCGGCTAAGGTGTGTGGTTAGCAATCTTCGACTTAACATTTAAAACCAGAAACATCAAACCAAAACCGTAGAGAAAGTGGGTGTATAACAGACTAATTAACCCAACTTCAAGAGTATGATACAAGTATGAATCACCTTGACATCCTGTAGAAGAGATGCAAATACACGAAGGCTAAAATAGTTCAAGAGTGAACTCTTGCAAAGACATACACTGGATCTTTGGCAGCGTAAGGATTCGAGAAGCCGCTCCTTCTGTACCAATGCTCCCTTAAATTCTTTCTTACTGACTTCGGTCATTTAACTCTTATTGAATGTGGTTCACAGTGCAGCAGAAAAGCCCATGGCAGGCTTAGGGAGAAGGCTATGAGATACTGATTACAAACAGATTCCCAGTTAAAGGAATAGTTCATCCAGAAATGAAAATTCTCTCATTTACTCATGCCATCCCAGATGTGTACGACTTTCTTCTGCAGAACGTAAATGAAGATTTATGTGGTGACCATGAAATGGAGACCAAAACACTGAAGGCCCAAAAAGCATATAAAGGCAGCATAAAAGTAATACAACTCCAGTAGTTTAACCCTTCTTCTGAAGTGATCGGTTTTGGGACAAAACTAACCAAAATATAACTTTTTCACTATAAATCTTGACATCGGCAGTCTCCTTGGCAATCATGATTTCAAGCTAGATTACACTTCCTAATGCCATCTAGGACGCTGCAAATGCATCAAGCACTAGGAAGTGTAATTGAGCTTCAAATCATGATCATGCCTTGATACTGCAATGGCAAGGTATACCATGAAAACACCTCAAAACCGATTGGATCGCTTCAGAAGACATGGATTAAACCACTGGAGACTTATGGATTGTTTTTATGATTCCTTTGTGCTTTTAAGAGCTTCAAAGTTCTGGTCACCATTCAATTGCATTGTATGGACCTACAGAGCTGAAATAAACTTCTAAAAATCTTCTTTTGTGTTCTGCAGAAGAACGAAAGTCAGAGACATCTGAGATGGCATGAGGGTGAGTAAATGATGAGAACTTTCATTTTTGGTTGAACTATCCCTTTAATAGTTTAGACGTCCAAAAATGCAGTCGGATAAATATAAACATAACAGTAATGAGCAGGAATGCTCCACTGGCACGAGCATGATTAAAAGACCCCTTTAGCATGGCCGTTTGCATTGTTTTCATGACTTGAGGCTATATGTGAGCTTGAGAAATCAGATTGTCTGAAGGATTTCAACAAAATTTGCTCTGCCTACCTGTGACAGCACAAAAACAGAAACAGATGTAAGCAAGCAAAAAATAAACAGATGTCAGAGGTCTGAAATGTCTAACCAACTTCGAAACTTGGACAACACAAAATCAACCATTTGGACGTTTCCTCTGCTGGTATAGTACACTCTAATTGAGAGCAATGACTGTGCAAACTAATTTTGAGTTATTATACCACATTTAGAACAACTTAATATATAACTATACAAGTCACTGTGGAAAAACTCTATTTCCAAGTATTTTGTACTCAGATGTGTCTTAAAAAATAGTTAGCTACCTACCTAGACAGTTGAACTGACCTCAAACATGCCAACGATGCCCAAAAATGCTGTCTAGGTAGACAGCTCTAAGTTTTGAAACACAACCAACCTGTCGAGCTACACTCCCAACATATATTCTCTTTTGGTATCTTTATGAACCTCAAGACATTTTTTACAAGGATAGTTCACCCAAGAATGAAAATCCTCTCATCATTTACTCACCCTGATGTATACATCTTTCTTGTACTGAAAACAAACAAATATTTTAAGAAGAATATCTCAGCTCTGTAACTTCGAAGCTTCAAAAAGCACATAAAGGCAGCATAAAATGTATCCATATGACTCCGTTGGTTTCAACTGTATCTACAGAAGTGATATGATAGGTGTGGGTGAGAATCAGATCAATATCAATTTTTTTTTTACAGCAAATCTACACTTTCACATATATTCACCTACTGATTGAGGCTGGTGAGATTTATAGTACAAAAAAAGACTTAAATATTGATCTGTTTCAGACCCACCCCTATCATATCACTTCTGAATACATGGATTTAAACACTGGTGTCATATAAATTACTTTTATGCTGCATTTATTTCCTTGTTAGAGCTTCAACGTTCTGTCCACCATTCACTTCCATTGTATGGACTACAGAGCTGAAATACTCTTCTAAAAATCATAATTTGTGTTCAGCATGAGAAAGTCACAGATCTGGAATGACAGGTGGGCGAGTAAATAATAAGATTGTTTAACTTGTTTGGATGAACTAACCTTTTAAACCTGTCTTCTGAAGGGGAACACTTAGCGAGGTTCGTGCAGTTTGGATCTGACAGCAGTTTTGAGGCGTGGACTTCAGTACTCGTAAAAGTGCCACTATTAAAAGTACACTGCACAAAGATTGAGCATTTGAGGCTATGTATTTCCAATAAAGCGTCCGAAACAATTCGTTTAACATATCTATAGCAATTTTGATATTTAAAATGTTGCTTTACGCAGCTCAACTTTCATGGTGACTGGTCGGTTTATAAGCTGTTTTACGACAAAATTGGAATATAAAACTATCCAATTATACATTTTAATGTTGATGAAGCTTTAAACTGACTTCATAGGCAGTGTTTAATGTTTACTTCGGCGATGTGGTTAGGACCAAATCACAAATTATGGGCTGAACGTGCTAAAGCAGTTAGCAGCTCTGTATTCAGCACGTAGTGCTCTTAAAGTGCGTGAATGTGCACGAGCTGATAGTCATGTTATAGTCAAATACCTCCTAGGTCGCAAAAAGCTCATAGCAGGTCTCTCGTGAGGTAAGCGCAGAGGGATCCTGGCTAAAATAGGAAAGCGACTGACATATGCTTGCTTTCTATTATTAACAATCCAGCGCTCGTTTGCAGATTTCTCCCAACTTACCAATATTCTCTTAAAGAGAGCGTTCTCCTTCGGCGGCAGAGTGATCGAAGGCATGGTGCTTCTTGAGTGGCGATCACCGTGACTTTGCTCTGATCATGAATCGGAATCCGCGATATTCTGGTCGGATTGTCTGCTGTATCCTAAATGCCCCCCGAACTTCACTGTCTGGGGCTCCTCGCCTTCACGTGGTGACAGCAGGCCCCCCTTCAGAACCAAAATGGCGACGCTGCTTCTCTCCGGGTCAAACAGTGAACTGCGCATGCGCCGAGTGTGCAGCATTTCCGAGGTGAAGATTTTTTTTTATTATTGCAGAATTTACAAACAAACATGGCAACATATAATCCACAACTTAAGTATAAAGATATTTAGAAACAGTCAGAGGAAACAGCTCTGAATAATATGAATAATAATAATTAAAAAAAAAGTTAAGTTTATTTTCAGTGGTCGGGAAGTGTTTTAGGATGTCATACAATTTTTGTTCTTTTGGACCTTTTAGAGTTTTTAGAGATTTCAAATACAATTTAAATTAATAATTTTTTATTTTTTTTTTACAAAAATAACACATTTGGGGGATGATTTTATAGTTCTACACTTGTGGATAAAAAATTTAGCTAGACACATAATTGTATTACAACTTTGCAATGAATCAAATCTTTTGCAAATTCAAACCAAATGTTAAGTCATCTCTGGAGACAGAAGTCGGGAATGAAGAGATCTTTTGCTGTATCCAATTATGTATGTCACACCAAAATATATGTACCAGGTTGCATGAGAAAATGGTCGGTAGTTTCAACATCATTTTTACAAAATGTGCATGCATAATATTAATACCAAAGTGAAGTCTAAGTAATTCTTTAGAGGGGTAAATGTTGTTCATACCTTTGAAGTGTGTTTCTTTCATTTTGGGGGTATAGGAAGTGTTAAATACATCGTTCTTAGTTTAGTTATTGAATTTTTTTATATAATTTATGCAGGATGACATTTTTGTTGGGCTTTTCGGGGTAAAGGTTTCAGTGAAACAACTTCTAATTAAATGATTATTGAACTTTTTATCCCAAATTAAAATCCCTTGGATTGAAATTGGAGCCAGTCGTGGCAGTATCATTTGGTATGTTAATATATTTCTTGTTAGAAAAACAAATTCTTGGGGAAGTGCTTTATGTAATTTAGTGAAGTCTGATTATGAGGGTTTGAAATTATGTTTATTGCAAAATTGTTCATAGTTTAAAAGATTGCCTCTGGCATCCTTAAGTCAGTTATAGACCATATATATATTCCTCCCAAACCAATCTTCAAAAAACAAAGATCTGTTGTGGTGTAATACATATCTATTATTCCAGAGTACAGAGGTGTGTGGTGAAAATGTATGTACATATAACATTTTCCAATATAACAGTATTTGTTTGTGGAACTCTGATAGTGATATAGTGTAGGTAATTTGTCAATATTAAAGTCCGTCCTGAGAAGAAAATCCAGACCTCCAACTTTTTTGAATATGTGCTCTGGGATACAATACCAAAATGAGCCGCTGTGTTTGATCCAGGACTTCAACCAATACATTTTTTAAGGTTCAATTAAGACAATCAAAGCCAATAACTCAAAGTCCTCCATCCTTTATATCTGTAACCATACTACTTTTTTTCAGATAATGAGTTCTGTTTCTCCAAATTAAGTTAGAATGTATTTGATCAATTTGTGTGGGATGGCATTGGAGTTGGCTGTAAAAATACATCTTGACAAATTCGACCAAGTATTGATAGGTCTACTTGAAGCCATACATTTAGTTTTGAATTAAATCCTTTATTTTTATTTTCCACATTTAGAGATTAGCTTTGTTTTTGGTCCTTTGAAAGGTCAATTCCCAAATATTTGATTTCTGACTTAATAGGGATATTACACATTTCTGTCAATGATGTGTCATGTACAGCGAACAGTTCACATTCCTGTATATTTAATGTTAACCCTGAAGCTTTTGAGAATTTTTCTATTTTTGCTATAGTTATTGGAATTTGATATCTGTCTTTTAAAAATAATGTAGTGTCATCTGCTAGTTGGCTGATGATGATGTCTGTGCCAAGTACCTTATGTTTTTTAATATCATTACAGTTTTTTAGGTAGATTGCTAGCATTTCTGTAGCTAAAATGACCATATATGGTGAAATGGGGCATCCTTGGGGGATACCCACATCAACCTTATAGCTTGGGGTGGTACCACTAGGTTTTACGACACAGCTGATGATATTTTGATATAGTCTATCAACTAACTTCCTAAATTTAACTCCAAAGTCAAAATGTTCGAGTAATTTCCGAGGTGAAGATGGCATGGTCGAAACAGAATCAGAATATCAGAATGAGCTTTATTGCCAAGTATGCTTCCACATACAAGGACATTTTCTTGGTGACAGAAGCTTCCAGTGCACAAACAATACAACAACAAGACAGAGATAATAATAATAAAAAATAGGTTAAACATAAAAAGTGAATAGAAATACAAGTGTATATATATATATATATATATATATATATATATATATATATATATATATATATATATATATATATATATATATATATATATAATTTTTTTCTTATTGTATATATATATATATATATATATATATATATATAGGATGTACAAATAAAAATCTGTTTTCAGTGCAAGGGAATGTACTGTATGGCAGAAGTGGTAGGGTATGTTGGATGAATATAAATTGATGATTATTTTATAATAATGATAGTACAATAAAATACATAATCAAGGATATATATTGCAATATTTATTAATTTTTATCAGTTCTGAACATTGTAGTCGTTATATGGCACTATTACCAGACTGCTTCTACCAAGTGGAGTGTATACGTTTTTTTATAAGAAAAACGAAAAAGCGGATAAAAAGACAAGAATCATTCATCTGTAATGTTATCTAAATTTAAAAAAAAAATACAAATCTTTGTGCTTTACTATTTAAATATATACATACACACACACACCCAGGTGGCCAAAAGTTTGGAAGATTGTACAGATTTTGCTGTTTCGGAAGGCTGTTGGTACTTTAATTCAACCGTGGCATTCAGCTGATCATAATGTATAGTCAGGACATTACTGATGTAAAAAAACAGCACCATCACTATTTGAAAGAAGTCATTTTTGATAAAATCTAGACAGACCCCATTTCCAGCAGCCATCACTCCAACACCTTATCCTTGAGTAATCATGCTAATCAATCATGGTACTAGAAAATCACTTGCCATTATATCAAACACAGTTGAAAGGTATTTGGTTTGTTAAATGAAGCTTAACATTTGTTTGTTTTTGAGTTGCCAGAGTATGCAATAAACTGGCATGTCTTAAGGTCAATATTAGGTCAAAAATGGCAAAAAAGAAACCGATTTCTATAATACTTGAAATTGCCAAAAAACTGAAGATGTCATACAAAGGTGTACATTATACGACATTATAAATTAACAGTATTCGTTGACATTTTTTTAGATTGTTTGTTATTAATGCTCAATAAAGATGCAACATATTAATTGAAAAATTGACAAGATCTGGTACACTGGCGAGGAGAGAAGAGGCCGTACTTTTTTTAATAGATGTCTATATTGAGGAGATTCTTTTTTTAACAACAAAATAAAATAATAAAATAATAAAATAAACGTACAGTACATAATATCAACAACAACAATAACAATTATAAAAAAACAACAATAAAAAATAAAACAAGACGAAATAATAAATACCATTTTTAAAATAATAAAAAAATAAAAAATAAGAGGGCCATTATATCACATATAAAAGATCACATGAAGAGCCCAAAAGCATAGCAAATACTAACAGTCCTTATAGCTTTCTTATTAACAGATACTGAGATCACATTTAAATAACTTTCCATTTCTTTTGAGAAGACAGATAAAACAGATTTACTGTACATCCTTGTCTAACTCCTCGATTTAAAAAGAATCTAGGTGAAGTACCATTACTTAGTTTAATTGAGTTGTTACCATTTATGTATAGCATTTTAATCATCCTGCAAAAGAAGTCAACAAAGCCAATTTTTTGAAGAACCTGAAATAAAAATTTGTGTTCCAATGTGTCAAAGGCTTTATAATAATCTAAAACGAAGATGAAGCCATCACTGTCTATTAAATCTGAATAGTCTAACATATCTAGTACTAACCATATATTATTGGACATGTGTCTTTTCTGCATAAATCCTGTATGTTTTGATCTTTTTGCTAGGACTAAAGCTATTATTTTATAATCATTATTTAACAGTGTGATTGGATGCCAATTGTCTATTAAGAGGGGATCTTTATTTAATTTTAGGATAAGAGTTATTAACCCTTGGCATAATGTGGCTGGAAGTAATGTTTTCTCTATACTTTCCTCATAAACCTTTAATAAGAATGGTGCTATATTACAAAAATTCTGAGCTGAGTCCATCTGTTCCAGGAGATTTGTTGGCTTTTAAAGAATGAATAGCTTCCTCTATCTCTTTCAATGTGATAGAGGCATCACAAAAGTGTTGATCTAAAACACTCAACTGGTTTATGTTAGGTAAAGATTTAAAGAAATCATTCATATGTTGTGGGATAATTTAGAAGTATACAAATCATTATAAAATTTGGCACAGAATTTTGCCATATTTTTTGTGTCATCACTAATATTACCGTTAATCATGAGTTTTTTAATTTGGTTATTTTTTTGCTTGGTGTCTTTCCAATCTGAAAAAATGGGCAGAATTTTTTTCACCTTCTTCAATCCATTTTTTGTGAGATCTAATAAACGCCCCTTCAGCTTTATGTTTATAGATGTTGTCTAATTTGTGCTGCAAATCAGCCAATTCTGCTTTTTCACAATCAAGTATATCATCTACATTTTTAGATAAAATATTAGTGATTTTGCATATAACTGCATTTTCGTAAGTTTTTTCTTTTTTGCCAATTCACTACAAAATTTTTCTAAGATATTTGCCAATCTCATATTTAGTAAATTCCCAGTTGTTGCTATAAGTGTTCTCCTCTCTTGCTTTATTCCAATTTTTGTGAATTATCTTATTGATTTAATCTTTTACTTCACTATAAGAAAGAACAGAATTGTTAAGTTTCCAGTAAGAAGAGAACCCACGCACACTATCAGAAGCTAGAAAATAGGTACTAATAAAGATAGGAAAAATAGGTATTGCATAATTCCTTAGAAATAAGCCACTGGTCAATTCGGGACTGGGAAGAGAGAGAGTTATTGGTCCATGTAAACATCCTTTGAGAAGGATGCAACTCTCTCCAAATATCAATTAAGGAGAATCTTTGCATAAACATTTTCAAGTATAAACTAGTACTGTTAGGGACTTTTGGAGGCCCTATTTTGAGGAGATGCTTGGGTGTGCTGAATAAACTACGACAGGCAGGTGTCAGTTTACGACTCTCTTCATTCACTTGTATGATGTCCGCAAATAGTGACTTACTGTCGTAACACGCCAGGCCGTTACTCTCTCTCCTATGATAAGAACGGGGGTGACAGGGTTTAGGGGTTCTCTGAAAGTTTAAATTCTTCTTAGAGTTACAAAGTTCCAAGGCAACCTTCTTCTCCATTGACCTCAGTGACAAGAAATAATGACGTAGCTCCTTGTGAAATTAATACAAGTTCGGTACTGTTTTAATGAATCTACTTTTATGTAAAAAGAATTTCCCAAGAATAATAATTGTTAATTGCTAAGTCGTGTGTTCTCTCTTTAGCAAATATACAAAATATCACATTTTCTTTTGTTAATTCAGAGAAATTGTCAAATTTAGGAAATAACCAATCATTTAAATCTTCCCAGAAGGCATTAACAAATTTACATTCATAAAATAAGTGTTCTGTCGTTTCAATTTGTTAATCACAAAATGAGCAACTGTTATGATCTAGACCAAATCTGCATCTTAAAAACTCTCCAGAAGTATATATCCCATTAAGAGTTTTGAACGCCGAGGTTGTTATGAAAGTATAGAAGACCTTTGGTGCTATGGACGTGGAAAAAAGCACTAAAGGAATATAGGTTCGATGATATAGTACTACCTCTGGTGATTATCTTATTATAAGATAAAGTATATTTATTTTAAATGCTGTATACCTTATAGTCGCTAGATGGCATTATTACCTCAGGTGCGTTCAATGTTGAAACGTCATTAACTGTAATGATTAACATTAAATAGACCATCCTTAACACGTTTTAATAAATTAAAGAATTGTGACAGTTAAAAGTGGTTGAAACTGGGCTGTCGAGGCAACGAACATACGTTCGTAATCGATGAATCTGTGTGCCACTAGATTTATCAGTCCAGCAGTAAGCAGGAAAGATAATCGAGCACGGATAGAATCGAACAAGTTTGTGTGTGGGGTGATAACCGGTCAAAATGCTTCTCGCTCGGTTATTGTTGCGGACATCAACTGTCAATAAGAGTAAGTTTTACCATCCAAACGATTTATACACTATTGCATTAGTGTGCGTCTTTGGTAACTATAGAAGTTATTCGTCCTGTAGTTAGTGAAACAGTGTGGCCTGACCTTTCTTAGCTTAGCAAGACTAGCAATACATCAGTCTTGTTTAAAAACATGTTAAAATAAAAAAAATATTTAAAATGAGAAGGATTTAATATATAGTTATTATTTCCACAATTTGTTACTAATGCAAATTATGGTTTATTGATTTGACATCTTTCAGAAATGGTTCATTAAAACCAGACAATCCTGTAACGTTACATTGACGTTATTTTTTTTAATACAAAATTATTTAACCCAATTGTCTCGTTATTGCATGTTTTATTTAACAAATTGAAAATATTATTTTTGAAAAACAGTATTTAAGAATAGTTTTTTTTTTTTTTTGCTTAACGGGAACCAACACTTTTCAATACAGCCAGTACATTAAAAATAAAATGTTTCTCTTGCAGTGGTTAGCAGAACTGCCTTCACTGCCTCCAAACCGGATCCTTCCAAACCAAACATGCTAAGAGTGGGGCTGGCGTTTGGAAGCACTGCTGTCCTGTGGGCACTGGTAACTAATTTACTTAAATTGCTTTACATTATGTCACTTACACAATCTTGCACCTCTATTCTTTGAGTTGCCTAAACTGTAACAAATATTTTTGGTGATGCACTTTCTCTGTTTACCAATAGCTCTTCAAACAACACAACACTGATGTGCAGGAGTACAAAACAAGGAATGGGCTAGAGTAATTCATAGCGATGTGTAAGGAAATCTATTACAATCTCCGTAATCACTGTAGTCCAAATTGCTTGTGTCCCTTTACCGTGTACAACCAAAAATGTTCAATCAAAATTGTACCGGGGTGCAATATTTTAACCTGACGTTTGCAAAGTCAGAAAATGTATGACTCCAGATTCATGCTTTTGCATTCAGCAGATGCTGTTATGTGGAACAATGTATGAATGCACGAATGTACTCAAGTACATGTAGTACTAAATAAAGACATGATCCTATGAATACTTTTTTGTTACTGACCTCTATTAACACAAGATAATGCTATGATAATATATTGATTTGCCACTGAGGAGTCATTTTATTATTTTTTTTTTCACTTGTAGGGCACTGATTGCTGTGTTCTTTATGGATCTGCTTCTCCCATTTCAACGTTCCTCTATTAAGGAAAATGTAAAAAAAAAAGTGTTAAATAAAGATGTGTATGTCTGCCATCATTGGTGTATGTGTGTGTGTGTGATTGGGCAAATGGGACACAGTGTAAAGTGCTTTGGTAACCGCTAAGGTTAAAAAAGTCTCTATATAAGTGCAGACCATTTACCATTATTCGCTTTTAGTCACTCTACTGTTTCCAGCAATTATGAGTTCAAGAAATATTTAAATAAAAAGACTATTTATTTGGGAACAAAGAAAATTTAAAAGTGTGTTTTTAAATTTAAAAAACCCAACCCCCTAAATTAATTCAGCTTGGTGATGTGATTTATCAGCAAAACAATTATAGACACAAACTTGTACATCTTAACTCAGTATACGCTCTATCGATTGTCAATCTCCCCAAAATAGCACATATAGATGACAACACAACATTCATGGGATAGTTCACATAAAGATGACAATTTTCTAGTCATTTACTCACCTTCATGCCATCCCAGATGTGTATGGCTTTCTTCTGAATGCCATTGATGACTTGATGAATATTTCAGCTGTTTTGGTCCTCACAGTGCAAATGAATGGTGGCCAAAACTTTGAATCTCCAAAAAGCATAAATGCAGCATCGAAGTAATGCATACAACTCCAGTGGTTTAATCAATGTCTTCTGAAGTGATACAATCAGTTTTGGGTAAAAAGAGATAAAAATAAAACTTATTTTCACTATAAATCTTGACAGCAGTCTCCTTGGCGATCATAATTTAAAGCTTGATTACACTTCCTAGCACCATATAACACTAGTCTGCATGTGTCAAGCACTAGGAACTATAATCAGCTTGAAATCATGATCATGCCTAGAGACTGCAATAGCAAGATGTACAAAGAAAAAGGAGTTTGTGGCAGATCGGATGGCAGGGCTGGGTGTGCATCATCATGGCCCGGTCCCGCCCTGCCACAGATTTATATTTTGTTTAGTCAATATTTTGATCTATTCTCACACAAAACCAATTTGCTGGCTTTTGAATACATGGATTTAACTACTGAAGTTGTATGGATTACTTTTCTGCTGCCTTTATGTTCATTTTGGGTCTTCAAAGTTATGGTCACCATTCACTTGCATTGTATGGACCAACAGAGATGAAATATTCATCTAAAAAATAAAATTTGTGTTCTGCACAAGAAAGTAAGTCATACACATCTGGGATGGTATGAGGGTTAGTAAATGAGAGAATTCAAATTTTTGGGTGAACTATCTCTTTCACTCTCCGTAGTGACATCACAACATTGTCAAAAAGTGAAATCCTAGAAGCAAGACCATTTCAATAATACAACTGCATTTGTCCATTGTCCAAAGAATGTATGGACACAAAACATGGGCAGTATCTGCAACAAATCTCTTTGCCAAGCTCATTATACTGCACTAATTAATAGGACAGTGTCCAGAGCTCTACTGTATATACAGATATACTAGTAAAGATAATAAATGATGACACATTTTAATACAGTGAGTTGCTGTAACATAATACTGCTAATTTGTGTTAAGAACAAGGTAGTTGTAAAATTACTTTCAGAATACATTTTGGAACTTCATATTTGCTGTTTTCAATGAACATATTAGTGAAAGAGAACTGTAGAAAAGTAATCCATTAATGTATAACCTGTTTTGTTTTTTTAACTCGGAGCCTTTCAAAACAGACCTTGAGTGCTCAAAGACGCTCTGATGAACGGTCCCCCTGGTGTGAGGTGTTGTTGCTTGCGATATCAAAGATTGCACTATATTTACGAAAGTAGCATAAATTTTAAATGACAGACTTTCTCAATAATTTTTCAGCGTGTGGTACTCTTCAAAACAAGGAGTAGCACACAAGGCAATGTTGCACGCGACACACATATATCTAGTGCTACGCCTTTTCTTTGCCCTGCACTTGCTGGAAATGCAGACCTTGCAGGCACGTCTGGTACTCCTGCCCTGTAATTCGGTCTGAGGGATGTCTGAGAGAAAGTGCCTGGCTGTCAGACGTAAGGGACTGTCTGAGGCAGGACGTCCCCCCTTGGGCGGATTCCGAGGTGTACTGTACTCCTCCAGCAGCCCTCTCATCAGGTTCATCCGAAACTCTAGAGAAGTCACGCCCTTGCCTATTGATAGAGGAGTGTGAAACTGTACATTAATGAAGATTGCATTTAAGGAATAGTATAGTTGACCCAAAAATATTTATTCTCTCATTTACTCACCCTTATGCTGTCTCAGACTCGTATGACTAATGCAGAACATAAAGATGTTTTCATAAGGTTTATGATGTCTTTATCCATACAATGCAAGTCCATGTGGTCCAAAACTTTCAACAAAAGGACAACATAATGGAAGTGGATGAAGTGCAGTCATGCTTCAAATCATAATTGCACCACGGAGAATGCAGATGTCAAGATTTAGTGAAAACTGAGTTATATTTTGGTCTGTGCTCACCCAAAAACAATCATATCGCTTCAGAAGACATGGATTAAACCACTTGAGTCATATATATTACTTTTATGTAATATATATAGCTTTGGAAGCCATTGACTTGCATGGAAGTGGATATGGATATAGGTTATTCACATCACCATCAAAATATCTTCATTTGTGTTCCACAGAACTCAGAAAGCCATTCAAGTTTGAGAGACAATTATCCTTTTTGGGTGAACTATAACTTTTAAACAATATAAATCAGGCTTCAAAACTATTTTTTTTTATTTACATGAACATTTCTCACCAGCAAGTTGGCGATAGACAATGAAACTGTTGAGTACGGCAGTTTCAAGCATGTAGAAGAAAATTTTCTTATACCACTTGGTGGTCTTCCTGGCACACTTCACAAAACTTTTCATAATGTCTGCTTTGTCCACAGCCCCCATCTTTTTATTGTACTCAAGGACACAGAATGGCATCATCTTTTTCTCCCCGGTGGTGTAATCAACCTTCTGTGAAACTGCCATGATGGATGCATGGACAGTGGTTAGGACATGAACCTCTCTTTTGTCACACCATTTTACAGCCAACTGTGTACCATTCTCTTGGAATTCCATTTGCCCCTTGGACATGTTGTTGTTGGTAAAAGCTGGCATCCCCTTCCTGTCAGCCCGCACAGCCCCACAGGCCCCTGTGCCATGGGAAAGGAGTTGTTGAAACAGTGTGGGACTACTGTGCCAATTGTCCACATAAACAATATGGCCCTTTCCCAGATAAGGGGCCAGTAGGGTCATGACAACAGACCCAGAGATCCCAAGCCTTGCGTAGTGATGGATGTCAGTGGTGGCTCCTGTATAAATAATAATATCTAGCACATAACCAGTGAGCACATCACGCACAGCAAAAAACTTTACTCCAAACCTATTCCTTTTTGCTGGAATGGGTTGACGCAATGCCAGTCTACCCTTCCAATTCATCATAGATTGGTCCACAGAGAGATCTCTGTATGGCACAAAAACACTACGAAAGGAAGAAGTGATTTCAGTAAATATTCTTCTAATCACAAACAGGGGGTCATCGACATCAGCCTTCGCACTGTTGGCAAAGTTTAGGCAGCGCAGGAGCAAGAGGAAGCGGTCCTGAGAGAACAAAGTCCCAAAAAACGGGGTCTGAAGCATGGGTTCTGTGCTCCAGTAGTCACGTAGAGACGATTTCTTGACCATTCCCATCAGGAGGACTGTCACCAAGAACGTGTACATCTCCTTTATATCAGTTGGCACCCATTTTGCCAGCTTTCCCTTTGAAGCTGTGGATGCCTCCTTCAGCAGCTGCAGCGCATGCCGGTTTGTTTCTTGCACCAGTTCCTCAACAAGCGCCTCCGTTATAAACATTTTAAAACACTGAACCTCGGTGGGAGTTGTCGGAGGGTTTTGCACCCCACACTTTGTATTGTCAAAAACAACCCCAGGTCCAGGAGGAGTGAAATTGCAGGTAGTCCTCCAGCAGGATGGGCTCACCTCGTCTCCTTCATCTGAAATCTTCGTCTCTTTCCCTCCATCGGTGAAGTCAGCTTCATCCTGAAGGCTCTCGAGCACCACGAGGTTGGGAGGCAGCTCCTCGTCGTCACTTTCACTGCTGCTCGAGTCACTGATAATTTCTTCCGAGTTATTAAATAGTTCACTTATCTCTTCATCTGTCAGCTGCTCCGTTTTAGGCGTTTTGTGAGACATTTTTCCTGAAGCTCATGTCGAGCGTAAAAGCGCCGAGCGAGAGCGTACGTGGACGTGACGTCACTTTATACCGGGAAAAAAAGACGATAACATCTTTTATTTAACTGCGTTTTTTACATGTCAGATATAACGCTACGTGTTTAAACACTTGTGTTTTCAAACCTGTTCGGCTATATTATGAGATGGTGCAAAGCTGAAGTTAGTTTGCTGGACTACATGTGCTACCGTCCCACGTACGCCGTGTTTGTTTACATTTTGATGGAGTGTCGTCTTCTTCTTTAATGTTTTATGGTGGTTGGCACACTACTGGACTGAAATGGAGTGTGGAGCATTGATGTTATGGTAAATAAAAAACTATTCTTAAATACTGTTTTTCAAATTTGTGTCCTTCAGATATATTAGTAAAATTGTATATATTCTTCCATCCTTATTTAGTAGGCTTTTCAGTGAAAATGGAGTAATATCTATTGATTTAATTGCTTCTATAAGCTGTGATCTTTCATTCTTATATGACAAACAATTTATTAGGACATGATCAACTGTTTCAAGAAGATCACATCTTACGCAACGAACGGATTCATGTTTGCCAATACTTAAAAGTGTTTGATTTAACGAGGAATGCCCAATTCTCTCCAAGAGTCGAGATATTATGGTATCTTCTCTTCTGTTTCCATAACTATTCATCTCAACTCCCAACTGCTCTTTGGATATTATATAAATGACACCCCTTTATATCTCGATCCCATTGACCTTGCCACATCTTTATTACAGCTGTTTTGATCATTCCTTTTACTTCCATTTTACTCAATGATACACTAAAGTCTATATCGTGATGTCTTACATCTTGTTTAGCTATCTGATCAACTTCCTCATTTCCTTCTACCCACACGACTGTTCTTTACTGATGTATCCTATACAGACTTTGAAGTATATCTAATAAAATATCTTTTTTCTTCTTTAGCTTTATGGAGGTTGGCTAACCAGCTCTTGGTGCATTCCGCCACCTACTGGTATGGAGTGTGAAGTGTTGACGTAGAAGGGGAAATAAAATAAATAACAAAAATAAAGACTAAATTCTATTATACAGATCTATTACCTTTAGGTAATTTATAAGGACATTATATACTTTTGAATAATTATTTAGTATGCTCTATGATAGACTAGAATAATAATACAGTTTATGTACAATGTGCTTGTCTCAAAACCAAAGTGCTAAATAATACACAAGTTTTAACAAGAATTCATGTTTTTTTTTTTTTTACAAAATAATTAGTTTCACATTTCTGTATTTAAACTCTCTAAAAATTGTCCCCATTGACTTCCATTGTAAGTGCCTCACTGTAACCTCGATTTTTTTCTCTCTCCATTATGTCACAAAAGCTGTCAATTTATCTTAACTTGTACAGATCCTGGAATATTCCTTAATATTTTAATTAGTGTGGTTTTATTATTGTAATAATTTTAGTGGAAACATTGGTTGACCATTTCTGGGTAGTAACTGATTACATGTAATCTGTATTATGTTATCAGATTATAAAAATCAAGTATATATAATTATATTAAATTATGTTTTTAAATACTCATAATCATATTACAGTTACTTTGTTATGACTACATGATTACATATTAATCAGACAAAGGCAATAAATTGTTTAGAATTTGTTGATCTCTCTAATTTTTCTTTTTAAATGTTTTTCATTTTCATTCTAAATCATCCAACAGATGATATACGTTCAGTAAATCTTCACATGTTTTCGAATGGTTGGATGGTAAGTTTGTGGAATTGCACACACAGACCTGATACTAGCCACCAACCATGATTAGGCTTACACTAAATATTTTGCGGTAATCCACACATAAATGCAGAACTGATTGGATTTGTGTGGTAAAGTTTTCGATTCGCAAATTGCTTGTGTACTTGGCTTCAAAAATGTCTATGAATGTGCTTTTGCTTTTGTGACTACTTTTGAGATTCACAAATAGAACGTCTGATCTGTGACAATACATGTATGTGATGCAGGCATTGCTTTATAAAAGAGCGGTCACTCCAAACCGCCAATGAAGATATAGGCAGCCCCTTACCTAACCCTTTCCTTAACCTTAACCATGAATGGAAGTTACACCCCCTTTTGGAGTTGGCACAACCCCCTTTTGGAGTAAACACGCCCCATTTTGGAATAAAAACACCCACTTCGGAGATTCCACCCCCTCCTGCCTGTATACCTACTTGAACATTCCTGGTTTAACAACATTTTATGTGCCCTTTTTATGTCAATCAGAAATAGACAAATAGCAGGTAAAACATACACAAACACAATCAATTCTCATATTTTGATCCATAAAGTTTTAAGCAACATTGTTAAAATTGTACAAGCTTATCCTACTCAAATGCATGTGACATCAAGTAAACAAGAATTAGGTCAGATGTAATCCAAAAGTAATTATACTAGATTACAAAAATACCAAATCCAAGATATCAGTTCCAGATTAAAATTCAGAAGTAATCTACCTAGCACTGCTTTAGTTCAAGTGCTCCTTTTATTATTGGAATGTCTGCAATGTAAAATAAACAGACTGTTTCTCTAAATACAAATGTGTTGCTCTCCAGAACAGTGAATTTGCATATGAGAGAGAAAAATGCAGTCACTACACACTTGAGGTTGTGTAATTTGGTGCAGATCTTTTGGAAAGATGCATACAATTGGATAAAGCAAAAAGCTATGTTATATATTATTTCTTGGGATATTGTTAAATTTGGTATAATAATTGAGGACAATTTTTTTTTCATTCGTTTTGAAGAATCAGATGCTAAAATTTGTATACATACATGTAGATTAGTAAAAATACCTCCCCAATTGCATGTTTTTAAAATGGAGCTGCCCCTGTACTTTTATTCAATGAAAAGGATGAAAAGAACCCAAGCCAAAAAAAATTATATATTTTTAACCAGTTTCACCATGGTATAGTTTGTAAATTTACAGTAACCACAAAATTAACCATGGTTATTAATCACCCAGACTAAATCACCGCGACAACATTTATATTCATTATTATCTATTATTTTATGTAGTATTAAAGGAAACATTAAGAGTGGAAACAGGAAATCGGATGTGATAAAGAGTGACAAAATGCAGCATTGAACTGCGGTTGCTAAGACAACAGTCCATATTCACACCATCTTTACTCACTCCACTGTAGCAACATATATTTAGTTTGTTGTATATTTCTGTGGTTTCACCAGACCATTTGGGTGAAATAGCTGCAACTGTGTGGCAGATGCTGTTTACTAAGGGGGGGTGCAAAGAGATACTCCGAAAAAGAAACCTCATTAGGGGGCGTGTCCGTGAATCCTGTCTGGGGGAGGAGGATTAATAAGCGAGTTGAGCGAGTGCCCCTCCTCCCTTGCAACACTCCTCCCTCTTCAAATATTTTCGCACATGCAGTCATTCATTGAGTCTCTTTTGCACTAGCGCGTAGCTTTCCTGCCGAGTCCCGTGGCTGTTTGGACGATGTTTATGTGCCGAGCAGCCTGGCAGAGGTGTGGGCCTCTGGCGCGACAGTCCCTGTATCGCGCGCAACTCTATAGAGATGGTGAGGGACCTCTTATCTGTCTAGCTGATGATACACGTTTCCTTTTCGTTAAGGAGGATCATTGCAGTGGTGCATCTGATGTGTTGATGAGTCTCGCGATCTGTTCATTGTGATAATTCGCAAATCTTTGAACTTTGCTGTATTAAAATGTGCTTTCCCTTGCCCGGTACATTAATAATTAGCTAGAAAATTACACTGTTACATTTTTGGGAGGATGGAGAGCGGTTTAGGGGTAAGGAGACATGAAGATCAGTTCCAACTTTGCAGCGTATGTGTGCTTCACACTTTTTAAATAGCCTTTAAGTGATTATCACGCTTTTTAGTGCCAGTCAGAGGTTGTTGCACGCTCGAGCTGTCATCTGATGGAACACAATGTACAGGTCGAATGAACCGCAGCACCGAACACAATAATGTAGCCATCTTGGGCAATGCAATCCTAATACTACTTTTGCGTTTGTTTTCTAACATTGTGTTTTCAGCAATAAAGCAGCCGTGTGCATTTTGAACTTTGCGGACTTATGTCGACTCAATAATTAAATTAATGTTTGCTCCAGCAAATGCATTCCTTCTTTACTTAATGGACTATGAAACGCTAACTTGCGTAGTAGGGAATCGATATGTGATGTTTGACGTTGTGGTGCAAAAGTATTCGTAGTGCAGCTTGATTTGTGACCTTCAGTGTTTGTAACGATGTCGCATGAGCGTTTCCACGCACAACACACGTGGTCGTGAACGTGTGACGGTGGTCGAGATGTATAGACCGACGCAGGCACGCGAACCTGCTGGAACTCGATGTCCTTCTTCCTTTTTGTTTAGTGAGCGGTTGTACTTGATTATGTAGGATAGCCTAAATGAAAATAGAGGTTCAGGTGTTTTTAATGCAGGTTTTGAGAATGAAATGCTGAAAATATTAGATGACGGTTTAAATATACATTCAATCAAGCAGAGATCTAGTCACACCAGCTGTTTTGCCCTAAAGACAGATATTTCCTGAGAAAGTAGACATGAGGGAATGGAGATACACTTGTCACTTTTCATTTGAATTGTTGTTCCAGTATCAGGCTGTGAGACATCTGTTTGCAGAGGGAGATTTGTAGGGCAGTTCTTTGAACAGTTAATGTCCTGTAGTGGTTATATCACACTTTGATTAAAAGTGCTCTGTTCTGAGGTATTTGGGGATAAACCAGCAGATTGATCAAGACAATATTTGGCCGTTTTAAGATTACTGGCATCTGCCAATACACAGCCTACTTGGCCGACTAATATATTGGGTAGTTCGACCTAATGTCAGTTCCAAACCCATAGATCAGGGGTCGGCAACCTTTTTGACATGGAGTAACAGTTTTTTATTTTCCTGATCAATGGCGGGGTCAAAGGGTGTCCAAAACCTACTACTACACTCACTAACTAATATATATATATATATATATATATATATATATATATATATATATATTTTTTTTTTTTTTACTTTTACACCTGGAGGCTGCAGTGTATTGTTCAACGTGTTGTAAAGGCAGTATTTTATGTAAGCATTGTAGGCCACATTCGTAGCAGTATTGTAACAGTAAACATACAATTTGTCAAATTTTTTTAATATAATAATATTTAAGTTAAATGGGTTCCAAAAAATAACTGCGGGAATGAAAAGTGAGCAAATATCTTACAACTAAATTGAACAAAAAGATCTGAATCCTTTAAAGTCCAGATGCAAGTTGAATAATTTTGCAAACAAAAAACAAACGGCTTCTTTTCTGCTGATGACTTATACTGGAATTACTGTTAATGTTGCTGGTATATTATCCAGTATACTAGTTAATAATAAAGTGTTTCTTAATAAGCTATACATTTATATTGAAATAATGTGTAGTTAGAGGTTTGAGTTTCTTTACATATTAAAGAGTACACCAAATTAGTTCGACACTATAATGTAAAGATATTCTAAACTGATAATGCAAAAAACAACACTGGTATCGGATCGTATCAGGGGATACTGAGATTTCCAATATCAGAATCGGATCGGAAGAGAAAAGTGGTATCGGTGTATTCCTACTAATAATAGATGTGAATAGAGGGCTTGTGTGTAAGTTTTGACTTCTGAAGTTTGAAATCACGAACATTCCAAAACAGACTCTTTACTCATTTTAACATTCAATGTAATTTAGTCTAGGGAATTTTGGACACTTTGAAAAAAGCATAAATGATGCCTTTGCAGGGCTATTTGATGGAAGAATAATAATGGTAGCCAAGATGTAGGGTCATTCTGAAATCTGAATTTCCCATGAAATTACCAATCGACCACTTTTTTTGAGCCCCACACCTTTCAGCCATTCAAAGCTTTCACAATGGAGGTTTAAGACTTTGAAGGAAATGGGGTGTAGGGATGATCACTTCTGAATGGAACGCACCCCATTATTCAGATGAGTTGAAAAGATAGCTGTTTCTCACCCACACCTATTATATCGCTTCTTATGACTTCTGAAGATATTAATTAAACCACTGAAGACTTATGGATTACTTTGTTTCCTTTGTGATTTTTGAGGCTTCAAATTTCTGATCACCATTCACTTGCATTTTATAGACCTACAGAGCTATAGATATTTTTCTAAACATCTTTGTGTTCTGCTGAAGAAAGTCATTCACATCTTGGATGGCATGAGGGTGTATAAATAATAAGAGGATTTTCAATGTTTGATAAAGTTCAAATGTTTCATAATTTATTATGGACCTTTTAAATATGCATTTTTTATGCATAATTTGTAGGTTTTACATTGAGTTTACATATACATATAGCAAATGTTAAAATTGCACTTGTCTCTTTAAGAACAGTGGCTATTCAGTGAATGTGTTTGTGGTTCTTTTACCACATCTGTGCTGTGTGTTTGAATGAATCTGACTATACATAACAGAACCGGTATTAAAAGAGACTTAAATCAATGAAAATGGATAGCGTAGGTCTCTACTTTAAAAAAATAATTGGACACTAACCCGGATATCAAACCCAAACACAAAAACCTACTTGGAAAAACTGACTTAAAAGCCCAGCGGACCTCTAACGTGAACCGATAAGAGAGCGCTGATTACAGTGTATTTGCGCTGCACACATACCCAAAATAACATGTCACCCCTCAAGTTTTGCTGAGATTTTCTACTGATGTCTGGGGCCCCAATTGGGTGGTTTGCATGATTAAAACCGCGTCTGTATGATATAATCATTTCGCACCTGCATTCCAATCTACATCTTGATGTAATCCTTCCTCATGATCACACAGCGTGCGAAAAAATCATATAAATAAAATAGCCTGCTCCTCTCTCGCTGTTGCTTGCGTGCTAGTGATTACATGATTACAATGACATAATATAAGATATATTTAAGATTTCACACAATTTCCGCACAGCCATTGACCAGGAAAATAACAAATGTCACTCCATGTCAAAAAGGTTGCCAACCCCTGCACTAAAGTAAAAAGGAAGGTCTGTTTTGTGATATGTTTTATATTTCAATCTCTAAAGATTACAAACCATTTAAAAAAAATTGTCAGACAGAATTGGTGGATTCATTCAAGCCTACATTAAATGATTAAGACATAAACAACTGTTTAAGAAAAAAAAAACTTGCAGATAAACGCGCGTGTGAGTGTGTGTGTGTGTGTGTGAGATGCAGGGACACTGCTTATGCATGTTCAGTGAGCACATGGGCATATTAATTAATTCTATTGTAGATAAAATCAATGTGGACTCGCAAAGCACTTAAAACACATCCCTTTATTATACTAAGGCATGCGCCTGTGCACAATACACATACATGCTAGAGGTCGACCGCAAGTGGATTTTGCCGATAACCGATTAGTGGCAAGTTATTTATGACAAGACGTGTGACGAGGCCGCAAAATCAATAAAATCCAAAAAGACTCTAAAATTTGTTGCATCCTAACCCTTTGACTTTGTTTTATCTGAAATGATACAAAACCCAAAAGAGTCAAATCACTTTTTCGAACAAATGTTTTTCCAAAAACGCACCATTGCCACTTCCGACTCATTTAAAGCTCATCACAGTATTTGCTGTCATTAAATGTATTATGTGAATATGGGCATTATATCGGGCATCCTCCTCTTTAGATGTTGACATCGGTTTTGCCCATTGAAAAATCAGTGAACCACTAGTCTAAGGAAACATGTCTCAGTTTCTGTTGGATTCACCCTTTGACTCCTGAGATGGATAAACAGATTAGCTGGTATAAATAACACATTGGTGTCTAGAACCCATTTACTCTGGCTGGGCACAAGTGACTGGATTAACTAAGGAGATTAGCATTCTCTGAAACCATCTCCTACTCTACAATAATGGTGTGATTTGATCTTTGTGCTCCAAGCTTGATTTGACCGCAATAATGGTTTTCTAAATGTAAATAGCTTCCTGCCCTATAACGTCCTTTTATTTTTAGGACTATGAACTGTCAGCACAAGGGAGACAGTCTTGATAGACATGTTGTTCATATTATATTAGCATTTTGTAAGATATTTTATAAGATGTATTTATTGAGTAATCATCTAAACAAGGTTTTGATCATTCCAACCATGCATTAAGAGGAATTTATTGAATGATAGTTTATACAGGCATAACTGTTTAGTTGGGCTTTTCCTGCATACAGCGAGTCTGAACCCTGAGTTGTCTATTTAATTTAAATGCAATTTAGGACTCAACAACCAGTGAAGTGACAAAATGGTATTAGCCTAATCTCCACCATAATCCTGAGTCATGGGAAGGCAAGAATACTGTGGTTGCGTATCTAGATGAATGCTGACAGGCATATTTATAGGTACTTAAAACCGTCCAATCAGGGAATGACCTACTGGGTAGAAAGAATCTCAAGACCTTCCTGGGATGCCCTGGAGGTCAATCTTTATGTCAGTCAATTTAAAGATTAATGGGGGGGCAAAGACTATTTGAAACAAGAATGTCAATGTGAAGAAGAACCCCTGTAATCATTTTACACTGAAAATGTTTGGGAATAAACTCACACATTGAATTCAATGTGCAGTCAATAATAATAACAATTCTTCTCTTTGTAGTAGTTCCTCGGAGGCTTATGTCATCAGTTCCTGGCGGCTCAGGCGACAATATCCTTTATGCCATCCTCTGTGGTGGGACTTTTGCAGGTGCCTTAGCATATGTAAGTCCCGTCAAAAACCAAAGTCTAATTATTATCTTATATTAAATCTTAATGGATGTTTTGTGTTGATGTACATTGTATTGTGATGTCAGACCATAAACTTGAATTAATTCATATTTTGATTGACTTCTATAATAGGCTTACAGGACCGTGACAACAGACCATGCCCGTTTTGTTGACCGTGTTTCTGAAATTAACACTCACCCCAAGTCGGAGTGGAAGCCCAAACCATGGCCACCCAAGAGTAAGTCGAATCTACTGTCCCATGCCACTGAATGTACATACAGATTCTGTTTCTGTATTGTACCTTGGGTCACTTAAGATTCAGACAAGCAGTTTCAGATGACCTGTTCAAACATTTGTCATTTGCATGAGTGGAAATCCTTTACCTGGTTACAGAAAGAGTACTGGTAGTATAGCTTTCTCATGCCAGTCAGGTTTAATATAATATTAAGGTGAAAGATACAGGCAACTATAAATTCTTAGGCATTAGTGGTATCAGGAAGTTGAGTATATGTTGTTAGAAGGTCAATGCTGGCCTTCCAGCATAATTGCAACAACAACAAAAGACAGACCGCTGAGGTTGCACCCTCTCACATTCCTCTTGTGGTCAGTGCAGTAGTGACAGATAGCTGAAAGTTGCAAGCTTAGTAATGTCACGGTCCTGCCAAGTCCACTTCCACCACTTTAAATGATTTGTATCACATCCAACTTCTTTCTGCATCTGAGCCAAAGTGCTATTTCACAGTCTAATCTAAATGACACCTGTATAAAGTGCTCTTTCATTCATGTACTATAAATAAAGGAACATTACCATGTTGTTATGGCTTCTGATATTGATTATTCTGAGGCAAAATGGCTTCATACAGCAGCATCAGGGTTCATTGACAGATTTCAGGTGATAATGAAACACCATTTAATCTTTTGCATTTTTCTGTTTTTTTTAGGTGGGGATGAAGGTGATGGTGAGTTCATGTGTGATCTTATTTTTTTCTCATAATGAGTGTTTATTAAATATCTTTATCATTTAACCTGAAAATTAGGCAAATAATATAAAGCTCAAGATTATTGGCATGGACGGACTGTGTGATCAGAATTACTGTCTGTCTTGCAGGGGTGTAAATAATTGAGTAAAAATACTTCAGTATTGTACTTAAGTATTTTTGTGGGGGGGGATTTGTACTTGAGTGAAATTTAAACTGAATACTTAATTACATTTCCAATTTCTTTGTTTTTTTACACCTTACAATTTTATTTAAACTCGAAAAGTACTCACAAAATTTTTGCAGATAATTTTCTTTCATTTTACTGGACCAAAGCCGCCCTTTTACTGCATCTGACAAATGGCAGTGTGTTGCATGGCGGCGGTGTGGAGTTCCGACCATCTGCAGAGGCGGAATTTCGGATGTGATTTGAGCTTCTGATGCTTTGAAATATTTGTGCGACTAGACTGTATGTGACCGCCTGACTGAATGTGATGTATTCTTTCAAAACTATGAGCATGAAGTGAGAAAAATGTAAAGTTTTTTTTTTTGTCTTAAACTTTATAAAACTTTATTAATATATAAATGCCTGCAACTTCTACAGATTGGAGAGTTCTGAAATGATCATTTATGTTGCAAATTTTATATATATATATATATATATATATATATATATATATATACAGTGAGGAAAAGAAGTATTTGAACACCCTGCTATTTTGCAAGTTCTCCCACTTAGAAATCATGGAGGGGTCTGAAATTGTCATCGTAGGTGCATGTCCACTGTGAGAGACATAATCTAAAAAAAAAATCCAGAAATCACAATGTATGATTTTTAAACTATTTATTTGTATGATACAGCTGCAAATAAGTATTTGAACACCTGAGAAAATCAATGTTAATATTTGGTACAGTAGCCTTTGTTTGCAATTACAGTGGTCAAACATTTCCTGTAGTTTTTCACCAGGTTTGCACACACTGCAGGAGGGATTTTGGCCCACTCCTCCACACAGATCTTCTCTAGATCAGTCAGGTTTCTGGGCTGTCCCTGAGAAACACGGAGTTTGAGCTCCCTCCAAAGATTCTCTATTGGGTTTAGGTCTGGAGACTGGCTAGGCCACGCCAGAACCTTGATATGCTTCTTACAGAGCCACTCCTTGGTTATCCTGGCTGTGTGCTTCGGGTCATTGTCATGTTGGAAGACCCAGCCTCGACCCATCTTCAATGCTCTAACTGAGGGAAGGAGGTTGTTCCCCAAAATCTCGCAATACATGGCCCCGGTCATCCTCTCCTTAATACAGTGAAGTCGCCCTGTCCCATGTGCAGAAAAACACCCCCAAAGCATGATGCTACCACCCCCATGCTTCACAGTAGGGATGGTGTTCTTGGGATGGTACTCATCATTCTTCTTCCTCCAAACACGGTTAGTGGAATTATGACCAAAAAGTTCTATTTTGGTCTCATCTGACCAAATGACTTTCTCCCATGACTCCTCTGGATCATCCAAATGGTCATTGGCAAACTTAAGACGGGCCTTGACATGTGCTGGTTTAAGCAGGGGAACCTTCCGTGCCATGCATGATTTCAAACCATGACGTCTTAGTGTATTACCAACAGTAACCTTGGAAACGGTGGTCCCAGCTCTTTTCAGGTCATTGACCAGCTCCTCCCGTGTAGTTCTGGGCTGATTTCTCACCTTTCTTAGGATCATTGAGACCCCACGAGGTGAGATCTTGCATGGAGCCCCAGTCTGAGGGAGATTGACGTCATGTTTAGCTTCTTCCATTTTCTAATGATTGCTCCAACAGTGGACCTTTTTTCACCAAGCTGCTTGGCAATTTCCCCATAGCCCTTTCCAGCCTTGTGGAGGTGTACAATTTTGTCTCTAGTGTCTTTGGACAGCTCTTTGGTCTTGGCCATGTTAGTAGTTGGATTCTTACTGATTGTATGGGGTGGACAGGTGTCTTTATGCAGCTAACGACCTCAAACAGGTGCATCTAATTTAGGATAATAAATGGAGTGGAGGTGGACATTTTAAAGGCAGACTAACAGGTCTTTGAGGGTCAGAATTCTAGCTGATAGACAGGTGTTCAAATACTTATTTGCAGCTGTATCATACAAATAAATAGTTAAAAAATCATACATTGTGATTTCTGGATTTTTTTTTTTTAGATTGTCTCTCACAGTGGACATGCACCTACGATGACAATTTCAGACCCCTCCATGATTTCTAAGTGGGAGAACTTGCAAAATAGCAGGGTGTTCAAATACTTATTTTCCTCACTGTGTGTATATATATATATATATATATATATATATATATATATATATATAACAAAAGCCTACACTTGCCTTCATATTTAAATCATATCTATGAATTTTTACTTCCTATTTGCTGAATTATTGTTGTTGTTAGGCAACTATTAATTATAATAATAACTATAAAAGTGATGATAATAATAAAAAATAATGGAATTTGAGTAAATATTAATTATGAATTTTATTGAATTCATCCATCTACTGGTAGCAAACCTCAGAAAACAATTCACAAAACCAACAACATTACTAACTTTCTCCAAAGCTTGTTTTTATTTTTATGTATTTTTTATCTTTGTCTCAAGGTGCTGGGTGTTCTGACATCACAATTTGTGTGTGCCTTTTCCCATTGTGTGACTGTGGCAATGTTTTTGCAAAAACAAATGATCTGGTTCATTACAGGTCTCAAGGCAGTTGCAAGTGAAATGTTCTCCTGAACAGATGAGGTTTAAGGTTAATGTTCTATTAAGATTGAAATAAACAAAACCTACCTTAAACCAAAACCTGATAGTATCATAAAAGCAAATGTGAGATGAAAAACTAAATTTCTGAATCAACCACATCATTTTGTGGTGCTTCGATGACACTTTGGGCTCATGTTTAGACTTGTGTGCTCTTCAGAACTCATACCCCGGTCCTCTATATTGCATATGCAACTCTATCAGTTGAGCTACCATGCAATCAGATCACACTTAAACAAGCTTGTAAATGTAGTTGGTTATGTAATGCAAATATTAAAATGAGTCGTGCGCTACAGTGAAAGCGTTTATATGTTATATGATAGCATCATGTCAGGAACAGAGCAAAAAGTTAGAGTATATGTACTGATAATCAGCCATTTTACTTGGGATTCGAGTGAAAGGGGATAAAATTCATTGTTGTTGTTGCCCCTCTAGTGCTCATTTCACCAGGAAATTGCCATGTTACAAACAGGCCACTTAAAAATAATTTAGTAAAATGTAGTTATTGTAAAAGGATTCTATGACCAGGTTGTTAATGCCACTGGGGGAGCAATATGACTGTCGTCGGAGACCGTAAAAAGGCGACTTTCAAACCAATTGAATTTAACAAAATCATAATTTCATACTAGCCAGGAAAAAAAGTTATTTTTTACTTTAATACTTGAGTGCAAATTAATGTGAATATTTTTTTTACCTTTACTGAAGTATTTGTTTTTTTGGCTAGATACTTTTTATTGAGTAAAATTGTCACTCGGTATCCATACTTTCACTTAAGTATAATTTCTGAGTACTTTTTACACGCCTGCTGTCCCAAAAAATTGTCCTAAAAATGGTGGGATCCATTTACTACATTTTGTGGTTGAACATGCGTGATTTGAAATGAGTGACGAGTATGTTTAGAAGTTCTTGCTGTGTAAATTGGAAATGTACTATAGCCTCAATGATCACACCCCCTGCCTTTTGTTCCACAATGTCTCCACCCATTCAGCCGATCCTGACACCTTATTGGCACATCACTGCACAGATTACATCCTTGGCACAAAGTTTATGACCTGTTATGATTAATATTTGCTCTATTAATATCAAGTAGGGTCAAGTAAATCCTGAAGATTTATGAATGTTCTTTGAAATAACTATAATGGGCAAGTGTTGGTAGAATATGTAACAACTGTTGGAAACTATTGGAAAACTGCAACGGTGAAATCCTTAATGGCTTGTTTACATGGAGCCTTCAGATCCGTTTCGGTGAAACATTTGGAAGAAAATGGCTAAAAATTGTGTTAGCTATTATTGCACTATGAACTACATGTAAATAAGCTTAAATCTTATTTATGGATGTTTAGGAATTGATGCATTTGTTTGAGATTTGTTGTTTCTAGGTATTGGTTTATATGTTTATTGGACACTGAATATCTGTCTTCATGTCTTACTCTTGTAACCCACCTGATCTTCTGATCCTATTTGTCAGAAAGCCTTTTAAATTTGCAATCTATTTTGATCTGTCTACACCCTACAGAGGTTTTCACACTGTGATCCGGTGGCCCCCAGGGGGTGGAAAGGCAGTGCAATGGCCTCCACAAAAATTTGAATGTGAAAAAATTTGTTACTTGACATACTTACTGTTTTATTTTTAATTCATGAGATTATTCAAATTTTATTCTATGAAAAGACAGTACTATTTATAGGCAACAGTAAGAAACAAAAACAAATCTGCCTATAGTTTTATATATTATTTAAAAAAAAAATTAATTATATTAGATGCTTTGCCCAAAAATATAAATTCTCTCATCATTTGCCCTCCTGGCATTACAGATGGGAATGATTTTTTTCTTCTGCTAAACACAAATTATGATTTTTAGAAGAATATCGCAGCTCTTTTGGTCCATACAATGCAACTGAATGGTTGCCAAAATGTTTACAGCCCAAAAAGCACATAAAGGTAATCCAAATGACTCCAGTGTTTTAATCCATGTCTTCAGAAGCGATATATAGGTATAGATATTATAGGTGTGGATGAGAAACAGATCAATAGGAAAGTCCTTTTGTGCTAGAAACTCCCTGCATGAAGAATGTGATTCACCAAAAAGCAGGAAGGAGAATTTATATTAAAAAAGGACTTGAATATTGGTTTGTTTATCACCTACACCTATCATATCACTTCTGAAGATTTAACCTCTGGAGTTGTCTGGAGTACTTTTATGCTGATTTATGTGATATCTTCTAAAAATCTTCATTTGTGTTTGGTAGAAGAGATTAAGTCATGCAGATCTGGTGTGGCGCGAGGTGAGAAAATTAGAGAGAATTTAAATTTTTTTTTGGTGAATTATCCCTTTAAATATTCTCTGTATAACTACTTTGGAACCACATTTATTGTGAAGGTGCTTTACAAATAAATTTGAACTGAATTATGAAAATGTTTCTCTTTGGGTTTATATATCTAACCTAAAAAACTTTTTCCACTAATATTTTAATAATTTATTTTGACTTTAGTATGATGACAATATAAAAGCCAATTATTTCATTTTGCAAACACATCCATTATAATATCACATTTACTGTTTTTCTCACAAAAGGGGTCCTTCGCAAGGAAATCATCATATTTGGGGCTCCTCTGTGTCAAAAGTTTGAAAACCTCTGCCCTAGTGCACTGTCATTTTCTCTCAAAACCCTCTTTTTCCTGACGACTTTACCTGTTGTCCTCTTTAACCTCGTAGCAGTCCAGAAAGACTTGCCAGCTAATGTTTTTACTAGCATTATGACCATTCAAAATTATATGCATCTAAACGCACAATTAATTCTGTGGTCTCTCATGTACCAAATCGGAACTTAGTGAGCAAAATATTGCAAAACCGACCACAAAACGTTAAGTTAGCTTACTAATGTGAAGCATCCCTTTCCTACCTTTTCTAACTGTCTCTTTGTTCTGACTCTTTCCAGAGTGTTAACTAATTTGGACAGTCGGGGCTGGGCACCTATAGTCATCAGTCAGGACTTTTGGATCACTCTCTCCTGAGCGATTGAACTTTTGATTTCTCTATTGAACTGATATTACTCGCTAAACATTTTTCTCACAATTTAAAAATGTATTTAAAATGCAGTATGTATTGCACCAAAATGAAATTGAAATTGTTAAAAGACATGTAAACGAAAGCCTTCCTCTGTGGGTCAACTAATTAAACATACACAACAAAGCCCCTTTTGGTTGTTATTCTGTGTTGCTGGAATTTACAGAGTTGCTGGTACTGCTAACTTTGAACAGATGGTAAGGCTAAACCATCTTTTGTATTCCTTGTCCTCACCTGTCCTTTTAACCCATTTCTCCCCATTGTTTCTGTTGCATTTCTTTATCTCCACACATCCTCCTCATTCTTGGTATTTGCATGCTGTATGCTGTGATCCATTCTGTCTTTGTGTGTGAACGCTTTTGAAACAGACCTGGTGGCAATGTAGATTTTATATAATGTTAATAAGTGGGTCATTAATGACATTTGAAAGTCAGATTTTTCATTTATTATAGGATTAATATTATTTGATGTTGTTTTGTTTTGTTTTTATTATTGTAATGCTCACAGCTAGTGAAAGTCCAATACAGTATATCAGCCAGGCTAATTAACCAGACAATATTTTAGCCATTTTGAGATTATCTGCATCTACCAATAACTTTCTTTTCTGTTGTTTAGAAGAAGGTGGAGAAGAGGTAGCAGGTGGCGCAGAGGATGGAGAGGATGTAGAAATAGCTGAGAGCACAGCCAAGGAGGAAAATGTAACTACTGAAGCTGAGGCAGCATCAGAGGTCGCTCTGGGAGCGGTTGAGTCGGCAGGAGCTCTGGAGACTGTTGTGGAAACCGTTGCCGAAACGGTTGTAGAGACTGCAGAAGTTGTCGCTGAGGTGGCAGGGGTTGTCGCTGAAGCAGCAGAAGAGGTGGCAGCAGTGGCAGAGGAAGTGGAGAAGGTAGCAGAGGAAATGGAGGAAGCAGCAGAGGCTGTTTTAGCTCCTGTTATCCAAGCTGAAGAGCCTGCATCAGAGAGCAATGGTACGCCACCAGCCCCCCAAGAGGAGGCAATAACAGAAGCTACTGAAACTGAGGCCTGAATGGTCCATGGGTACACAAACACTCACACAAATACACAATACATGACTCATTATCAGCAAATGTCCTAGATGGCAGAGTATTCATCATCACTCTTTATCCAAGTTGCCCTTACATGACAAGAAACAAAGCATGTCTGTCTATTATATACCATAGAACAGGATTCAGAGACAATTAACTTGGTTTTACTGCTCAAAACCTCCAGGTCCCCCCCACCAAGTAGATTCTGTAGTTGTTAACTGGAACTTGAAGGAGTTGGGAGCAAAATTGTCTTAATTAATGGTGTATGTGATTGTATATTCCACATTGTACTGTACTGTCTTTGGTTACCTATGTGAGTATTAGAGCAGGGTTTGTTATTTATGTTGCTGTTATGTCCACTCACAAAATTTCCACACAATGTCTTGTGTATTTTTATTACATTCCTAGGGTCTGCTGGAAATATTTGGACAATAACTTCATTATTTTAATTGAATGAATGGCTATATATATACATCTTAAATCCTTATCCAGCTGCTCGGGCAATTTAGATTCAAGGGACAAGCTGCTATGAAATTTTGGAAGTTTTATTAATTATCTTTTTCAAGAATTGATAACTGTAGAAACCACTGTGAAAATCCAAAGTTGCTACTTATTTGTGAAATGTAAACAGACATTCCACCAGACACACCTGCCTCTTTTCCAGACTATCTGCTCCTGCTCCCCTCTTTTCTTGTACTCACTTTCTCACAGTCTTAACCTCACTGTTGACAATTCTGAGCAAAACTCCTGTAACTTAACCTCTGGTCTGCCTTACCTCCTCTCTAAGTCTTGATAGCATACAGACACAGAAAAGCTGCAAATGAACTGCTCTTTTTGGATTTGTATTGTTATTCCTCTGCAGTAACTGTGCCGTGATACATTTTTTGGAATTGTTAGAATGAGATGTGTAAAAGCCTTCTGACCTGTGCTTCTCTGCCTGATATCACTTAGTTGGTACACGCCAATTGATATTGTGAAATTGCATATTCTAATTCTAGTCTTTTACTGCCCTAAATCCCTAGAAACTAGGCCAGATGTGTTTCTGTATTATCTTGCCCTTTATATTTCTCTATACAGCTGAACAGACCTTAACTGACAAGGAACTCAAGGATGTGTGTGATTAATGAAATTGCTCGTTTACCTGGAAAATTGATATCATGTAATAAAAGATGAATAAGGGATGTGAAGCCATTTAATAAAATTATTGATAAGTACCAAAACAATATTCTGTTTAATTTTTTTCTTAAAACATTCTGCTCTTACAAACTGAAGTATTACATCTTAAAAATTACAAGTTAATCCTCTATTTTGAACCTGCAATTTAAAAATGCTCAATT
Organism: Moxostoma hubbsi; assembly: GCA_032164185.1. Lineage (NCBI taxonomy): Eukaryota > Metazoa > Chordata > Actinopteri > Cypriniformes > Catostomidae > Moxostoma > Moxostoma hubbsi. Next base: position 29,247,507 of record JAVLUX010000016.1, on the reverse strand, counting down.
AAGGTTAAAGGTCATTGGTGTCCTGATAAAACATGTTTACATGTAGTGATCCCATCCCTACATTGAAAAATCTGTCAGGAGTAGTTTTGTCCCTTTATTTTTGTTGTGGTCAATTTTATGGTGTGTCAATTTCTTGGTGGTATTTGGCAGTAAAGCCTCTTTATATATCTCAAATTGTGGGAAACTGATAAATGGAGTTGATTGCTGTTTACGTTTAGACCTAGTGAAACTGTCTCACATTGCCTGACACTGGGTTATAAAGAGACACACCAGTAAATGCATCTGAATGCACTGACTTCCTAAGCACTTAACTATTTACTGTAGTGAGAATGGACTACTGTATAACCATTTATTAGTGTAGTCTCTTATCTCCTGTTTTCTGTATGTCTTGTTGTCTGTGTGTTAGTGTGCCTCTGCACAATATATGCTTTGACTGGCTTACCTTTAAAACTATCATTGTGGAACAGGTTTGGAAAATGCATGTATACACCAGGTTATCCTGTAAATATAAAATCTTTAAAAGAGGATTTTTAGGAAGATGAACAAAGCCATTTAAAAGGACCCATCACTTCTAGAATATCACTATTCACCATCTTCATTTAAAAGTAGAGTTTTCTTTATTATTGTTATTAATTATAAAAATGTGTTAATGACAGGAGACCCCTAAATCAGGTATTTGATATCACAAACATCTAATTTGGTTGAGTTTATGAATATTGGGCTGCTTGGTTGTGTTTTTCAGTGGCTCAGTTACAGTTGATCAGCCCGGTAACTCTGGAAACCATAGGTCTGGCTGCTGCGTCAGTGATCGAGGTTGTTCCTGTGGAACCTGTAGCAGTGGAAGAAGTGGTTGCTGGACCAGGGGCTTTAGTGACCATTGAAGCAATCCCAGAGAAGCCTGCTGAGGTGCCTGCAGCTGATGAGTTAAGAAGCAAACTGGTAGCCAAGATGGCACCCGTTGCCCCAGTGATCGAGGAGTCACCAGTTTCTCTAGTTACAGCACCAGTAGCAGAGGAGGCACCAGTTGATTCACCTGTTTCCCCAGAAGAGGTACCTATTGCCCATGTAACAGAAGAGGCTCAAGTTTCCCCAGTAGCAGAGGAAGTATCTGGTTCCCCATTTGCAGAGGACGTATCTGTTGTCCCACTGATGGAAGAAGCACCAGTTGAAATTGAGGCACCCATTGCCCCTGTGATAGAAGAGTCTCCAGTTTCACCAGTAGCAGAGGAAGCACCAATAGTGGAAGAGGCACCAATAGCAGAGGAAGCGCTAGTAGTTGGGGAGACACCGGTATCCCCAGAAGCAGGGGAGACACCAGTATCCCCAGAAGCAGAGCAGGCACCAGTTGCCACTGTAATAGAAGAGGCGCCTGTTTCCCCTGTAGCAGAGGAAGCACTAGTAGTTGAAGAGGCCCCAATTTCCCCAGAAGCAGAGGAGGTATCTGATGCCATGGTAACAGAAAAGGCACCATTGTCCATAGAAGCAGATGAGGCACCTTTTTTGTTGGTAAGAGTAGAACCTCCTGTTGCTGTGGCTGAAGAAACTCTGCCTGTTGTAGCAACCGAGGAGGCAGTAGCTGCACATGAGGAAACACCTGGAGCCCCAGTAACTGAAGAGGCTCCTGTCGTTCCCATAGTTGATGAGGCCATAGAGGCACCAGCAGTTGAGGAAGTGAAGGCAGCAGCATGTTTAGAGATGACTGCAGAAAGTGCAGTTGTGGAGGCTTCAGAAAGTATGTTTGAGGAAGTAGCAGCAAATCCAGTTGTGGAAGTTACAGAAAGTGTGGTTGAACCAGATGTAGCAAGTGCAGTGGTTGTTGATCCTACAGTTGAAACATCAAGTTTACCTGATGTTTTGGAAGATCCTGTTAATGAATCCAAACGAGACTTCATAGTGGTTATTCTGGAGGGAGCTCATAATACAGAAAAGAAGCCCAAGGTGCTGGGTGTGTCCCCCTTGACTGGCAGGATTATTCAAGCCCCTGATGATGACAAGGAGTCATCAGGACAGGTAATGGGTAATCTACTTTAGCAGTGTGGTGCTGAGGCTTATTTCACTGTATTTTGGTAACGATTGTGATAATGGAAAGCTGGTTTAACAAAAATACTTAAAATTGGCTGAATGGTGACTCAAACAGAAAGGTGAATTAGTAACTGAGTATATGTAAATGCCTTTGTCAGAAAATGTATTTATGGGAGGAATATGTCCCATATATATATTTTTTCTTCTCAGATTGAGAAAATATTTAATTTTAATTGATAATACATTTTCTTGATTATATATCCTGTAACTAATGTTTATTATCTAAGAGTTGCTTCTTATTATCATTCATAGGGTATGCGCCGTTTGCTTAAGGTACAGATGCATTAGCACCAGATAAGAAGTTTATGGTAAAATCTTTATTTGTCTAAATTCGGTGGGTTTTATCAAATGTAATGCTTGGAAATTAATTTCAAACCTACAGCTCTCAGTTAGTTTATGTAATATATTATGTTTAACATGCATACTAACAGATCACTTTCTTTTTGTCTTTTTTTTTCAGTTGTGAGAGGTTAGATCTCCTGGGACTGTGAATTTATTCCCTGTTTAAGAATTAGTAATGTGCCTTCCCCCTTCCCCATATCCTGCTTTCACTTTAAGCTCATCTTCAATTTGACTCCTGGATTTCTTGCATTAGCCTAACACCCCAGAATGGTGCTACCTTCCCACTTCGTTGTGAATGCACATCTATTTTCATAAGAACTCCA